>CP139508.1:71848188-72217179 GCA_021014915.2 Artemisia tridentata subsp. tridentata | reverse complement strand
TTTTTGCAATGCGGAAGGACCAAAAGTGAATGAAACAGTGCTAAATCCGGACCATTTTTGCACTTAATGAACAGTACGGACCAAACGTGCAATTTGACCAAACCACAAGGACGATTTTTGCAATTTACTCTTTTTACCACTAACCAAATCAAAAAGCGTAACACATCAACAAAAATAGTCTTCCCAGCCATGGATTTTGTTGTGTAATGTAAATGCATACATCAATATATCTAAATACCCCCCAAAAAAGACTATTAAAAGCTTAACACAAAGAAATTTACTTTTCTGGATAGATCTTCAAATTACATTTGAAATACACATCAAATTCAAAAACGAATTGGGGATAAAATTAATGGTCACCAACAGAACGAATCATGGATTAATGTAATCTTTACAAAATGAGATTAAGATTTAATCTTTACAAAAGGAGATTAAGATTACAAAAGGAGATTATGATACCTGTCCCCCAAAAATTCACAGCTATGGAGTTACGATCAATCTCTTTTGCATCGGCTTGTCTGTTAATCTCTTCTGCATCTCTCTGTTAGAAAATTTTGGTGAAAATGATATATTTGAACAGGGAAGATTGAGTACCAATATAGAAAATTAATTGCTGATCCCACCTGTTCAAGAGGAGAACGATACGAAAATATGACGAACTTTAAACAGTAGAATCTTACAACCAACACAGATAATTTTTTGCAGAAATGAGTATCAGTAGCCATTAAACAATACCCATAACCCTTAAACAGGACATCAACCCCAATAGAACACATTATGGATCCACTACCCCTTAAAGCAACTGTAACATAAACTGTAAGCCCAAACCAAACCACCATTTCAATTCTCAAACATCCGAAACCATGTACATAAACCAGTTGCGACAATTTAACAATTGCGCATCACTAAACTACTTCTAATTTTATCCCACTGTATAGATATCCAAACATTGCAAATCCAACAGATCCGTTGTTAAATTCCTTCTCTAATACAGCCATCAAATTTTATAAATTATGGAATTGTTAATCATCAAAAAATTCAAAGTTACAAACAACAGATTAAACTGATACAAAATAATGACAATACCAGCTGTTGAAATAATCAGTATGGAAGTCAACAAAAAAGACTCGGTTCAATGAAAGGAAATTCCCTAAACATTTAACTTTGACAAAAATCAATCTAGCAGAGTTTAGGTCCCAATGAGGATATTACCTCGAGACGCAAACTTGGTATATACCCTATCTTAAACATATGACCTATAGCAATCAAACCAACATCTAACTTATTCATTTGAGATAAAACAACAATCAAATTTTCAAAAGTTTGTTTCCGCGGTATGAGCCTATTTTTCACCATGTATGCCAGCCAATATACCCCTGCTGCAACGTATCCTTTCTTGCTTAATCCAATTATGATATCATCATCAATACAAACAGAAGCTGGTTCCACACCCTTTTCCTGCATCTCATTCCAAAGTTTTTCAACTTCATCTATCCGTTTCATTTCATAAAGCTTTTCTATGAGGGACCCATATGATGCAGATGACGGCTGCAACCCCTGCTCCACAAGTTCACGCAGAAGGTTCAAACCCTCTGCTATTCTACCTTCTTTACATAAACCCCTAATCATACAATTATAAGTTACTACATCCCGAGGAACATTTTTCTGTCCCATCTGCTTAAATAGTTCAAAAGCCTCTGTTATCCTTCCGTGTGAACACAACCCATTAATCATAGTATTATAAGTAACCACGGTTTCTCTATAACCACTAGTTTGCATCTCGTTGTAAAGATTTAGCGCCTCGTTTACATCGCCAACTTTAAAGTACCCATATATGAGCGCGTTATATGTGTACTCATTGGGTTCGATTCCCTTCTCAATCATCTCAAACCATAACTTCCTAGCATCCCCAAGCCACTTAATTTTACACAAACCATGAATCATCGTCGTATACATAATTTTATCAGGCGCATACCCTCGATCCTTAAGGTCATTAAATATACGCAACCCTTCACGTTGCATTCTTCTTAAACACAACCCGTGAATAATTTGTTGATAAGTATATAAATCAGGATCAACGCCTTTCGCAATCATAATATGCAAAAGCGCCGATACTCTACTATACTTCCTATCCAAAATAAACTCAAATAACAAATTATCAAACACAGCTTTATTCGGAACATACCCGTCGTCCACCATCTGTCTAAGAACTTCATACCCTTTCGTCACATTCCCATCTAAACAAAACGCGTGTATCAAACAATCTACCGTCTCAACATCCGCCACAACACCAAGCTCCATCATTTCACCATACAACTCCCACACAACGTCTGTCCACCCAACTTTAACACACGCCCTCAAAACAACGTTCCACGTTTCTAAACTAGGGTAATCTACATTCTTTTCCATTTCATCGAACACGTGCAATGCGTCCTCAACCATCCCACATTCACACAAACATTTCACATACAACTCCAAACTACCATTTTCAGGCACAAAACGCGTAAACTCAATAAATTTTTTCGCCGCTTTCGCAGCATTACCATTCACAAGCTCATTAAACACAAACCCACAAAGCGCTTTATCAGGCACATACTCAAACCTCAAATTGAGCCAATACAACAACCTAAGTGACAAAAAGACATTATCTTGACATAAAACGAGCTGTTTCAAGAATGCGGTATCGATGAAACTAATATCGGGGAAATCGGATAAAATCGAGGTTTCCCATCTGGGTTTTGATCTAATTGTGGTGCAGATTAGTTTAAGTAAGTTTGGTGGGTAATGGGTGTTTGGAATATTGTTGTTTGTGATGGTTCTTGATTGGTGGTTATTAGGGTTAGGGTTAGGGTTTTGGGGTATTTTTTTGGGGGTTTTGGGACGGAGCAAGAGTTTGGTGAAATGAAATGGGGTTTTTGCCATTAGGGTTTAGATGAATGACATAAGTGTGGATGATGGTTGCTAATGGTGTGAATTGATGGAATATGATTTGAAGCAGGTTGGTTCTGTCAAAATGAAAGAGACAGTGTGCAGTGTGGAGTTGTACAATCAAGGTTAAGCAAAAATGGGTCAAATGGTGATGGGGAATAATTAGGATGGAGCCGAGTCGAATCAAGGTTTAACCAGATTCGACTCGGTTTGACGATATTATGCTTAACTCGAGCTCGTCAAGTTTTTGTGACGGAGGTTTGAGCTCGATTCGAGAAACATTGAAATTCGGTTAAGTTCGATTTTAAAAACTTGGATTTATTCAGAATAGTTTTTCTTACTCGATGTATTTACGTGTTAGATATTAAAATATAAAGTACATAATATCTACAAATGTATGCTTAACTTAAGAAGGTCGGTCAAATTTGAGATAATCTTTTAAAATATACAAAGTGCATACGTAACATGTATAGGATTTGGAAGCACAATAACAACTCAAGTCGAGCCTCTATAAACTCATGCTCGGCGCATTAAATATTTTTTGAGCTTGAGCTTGATTTCGAGACTTGATAAAATTTGACTTAAACGAGCTCGAGCTTGGGTTATTTTGTTAAGCTTACTTAAGTATGAAAGAAAAAAATTGGGCGTGACCATTGGCCCAATCTTTTTATGCCGGTCATCTTAAAACTTAAATAGCCCAATTTTGACTCAACCAAGTTCATTATGCTTGGTAATTGGCTAATTGAGTGAAGTTCATTATGCTTGGTAATTGCCTAATTGGTATAGTGAAGTGTTTGGCTTTAGTTAAAAAAAAAAAAAAAAAAAAAAAGTGTTGCTTACATGATTTGTTCTCTTGATGTATTGCCGAAAAGAAAGTATATATTCTTCCAAATTAATAGAGTGCTCATTTTTAAATAATCATGTTCAAATTTTATAAAAAAAAACAATCACTCTATAATAAATTCAGTGACATTGACAAGGGGTCTATATCCTTGTTCATTTGGATACTTCAACATGTCATAGTAGTAGAGTTCCAATTGGTTACTCCATAACCATAGGATAAGTATTGCATCTATCATATCTAAACCAAACACTTGCTACAAGGACATGTTTTTATTTTTTCAGGCTCACAATATTTTCCAGTGCCTTTAGGAATTAGGATAACTACAAGTATTTCACATCAGTTAAAGTAGATCTAATATCTTCGATCAAATTCTTAGTTTGGTATGCATATACTCAGCGGCGATACTTAAGCTTATTTGCTGGAGGGCGATACTTAAGCTTATTTGCTCAATGTTAAATCGTAGCCTAAATTTAAATACAACAGCTAGCAATTTGATTAAGAAAACGAGAGTTTTAGTACGTAATAAACACGTGTTTTCAAGTTTTAAAGGTTTGGCATATAGGTTTAGTTGTTTAGATGTCGATTTTTATCTAAAACTAGCAAGTTTTTAACATAATTTTTCATTAAATCTTTAATTTTAGATATCTTGCTAATACCAAAAAATTGTTGCAACAGCCAGACACATTCAGTATATCAAATTTAGCAAATGAAAAACAAAGTTTTGATTGATGAAAAAGGCAAAAAGAACACAACCCATTAAACCATGCCTAATAATTACACAGAACTAATGATTAGGATTTCAAACAACATCATACACATGATCTTTTTTTTCTACATTAAAGTGTGCCAAAATCCAAAATGTATGTTTTAAAGCAAGACCTGTGTAAAAAGCACGAAAAAAACTACAGAGGTTCAAAATGTTTCGTCCGTTTTCTAGATATGTCCATGAAAGATACATATATAACGGAAAAATTACACTTTTTTGTGTTTCTTTCGTTTTCCAGTTACACCCATGCTGAAGTTACTAATACTAACTTGTGTTTCACAATGGCCCTTCTGCAAAATTTTCTGCATTGTACATTGCATAGTTCATCATACCTAACAATCTGATACGGTCAACCATACAGTTAGCAATCTAAAACGTCGAAATAAATACAGCACCATTCTATACAACAAATTCGGTCTAAAAAATATGGTTTTATTTAGAAATGAATGTAAAAAATAAAAATGACTAAAAGAAATACTATGCAGAACAAATAAATAATTAAATCAAATCAATTTCAAGGTGAAGCACCCCACAAGACCTCAGCAACAATAGTTGCAGCTTCTGCATCAGAAACACAAGCTTTTTTAACCCTTTTCAACACTTCTTGTTTCAACTCCCTTTTTTCCCTTTTCCTCAACCCTTCTCCAACTTCGAGCTGAATCGCAAACCTTACAACACATCTCACAAAAACCTTACTTTCCGACCTCTGCAAGTCCACAAGTTTCTTAACCAAATCTTCTCCCAACATCGCGTCAATCGGTTCTTTTCTACCAAAATAGCCAATCTCCAATACACATTCCATCGCCATTGCACGAATTTCCACATCATCATTATTTAAAAAACTTATTATTTTTGGAATTTCGCCGTTTGTTACTATTTCATCGATTACAGGACTTTTTATATAGTTGATCAGCTTGCACAAAATATTAATAGAACGAACCGATGCTAATGAAACTAACGAACTCATTGTATCACCTATCAAAACAAGTCCCACGAACACATCTTTATTAAACTTTATTAATTCGGCTATAGCAAAAGCACAACATTCCCTAACAACATTCGTATATTTTCCATCGCATAATATCGTCTCAAGCTGATAAAAAACCTTGGATCTCAATATTAAATCCTGCAAATCTCGGTCAAATCCTTTCGCTATACGTTCCTCAAACTGCACGATCAAATCCACTAGAACATCATCTTTCACGCCTGGTCCATCCACTTTAACAAATAAAGTACGTTCTAAAGTTTCTACAAACTCGCGGTCAATCCATGCTTGGATTTCTACCTCTATCTCGCGAGCAACTCGCTGTATTTCATGCGAGTTGACTCTGCGAGATAAAAAAGATTTTATTCCATGGTTACTATATGTGTTGCTTGAGCTATGAATTAGTGTTTTGAGATGTGTTAAGTGCTTTGATAACGTGGACAAATATGGATCGTTGGATAAGATTGAGTTTGGTTCATTTGGAAGATCTAGCAAGGCTTTGATAGATGGTGAATTGGTATCATGGTTTTTTTGTAAGGTTTGTGAAGCTTGTTTGAGTGCTTTGAGGATTATAAGGTTGTTGTTTTTAAGGTTTAGTGTGTAAGGATTTTGAGGATGTTTGGTTTCAACATCCATGGTTGGATTTTGTTTAAGGAAATGAAATGATGATGTGTTTTTAAGGAATTTGTTTTTTGTAAAGATGGAAATGGAGAGATAGGTGCGTAATAAAAGGTGATTGGTGACTTGTGGTTAACAAGTTGTGGTTGCCGGTTTCTGTGAAGGATGTTTGACTTGTGGGTAACAAAAGTCAAACTTGTTTACATGTCATTTGCTTTAGAACTTACAAGTTACAAGTTAGAAGGTGTTTGGTAATTACATATGTTGTTTGCGAGTTATGAGCATGTTTTAAAGTTGTCAAAAGAGTATATATCAAAAGAACAACAACAACAATGTCTAGTATCGTCAACATGGACGGACCTTAGTGGAGACCGGGAAGGCCACGGTTCTCTCAAAACTTTGAGGTTTTAATTATATTTGCTCAAAGGAAATACAACGTTGGCATTCTCAAACAAACTAATACAGCACTCGGCCCTCCCATAAGGCTGGGCACAGTGGTGACCCGGGTCATCCCCTATCACATCAGTTTTCTCTCTCCGGTGACCAAACATGACCAAGTTGCCACAGTCGATGACCGATTTTTTTTTTTTTTTTTTTTTTTAAATATTTTAAACAACAAATTCAAAATTCATTAAAAATAAAGACATTACAATGATGATGGTGGATCACAAGAGGAGAATTGTAGAAAATCAAGTCTTGCTCCCGTTTTGTGGTTGTCATGATTTCCACTTGCTGTCATTGGAAGAAAACGGGTTTTGATTTTGATTCGGTTGTGGTAGTCGTGATGGATATTCAAAAGTGGGTGCACGAAAGCGAATACCCCAATTTTGTGGTGGTGTTATGCCGGTTAATTCGAAGTTGTTTTCCGGCGAGAAATTCAAATTCAGGGCATTTTGGGGTAGTCGTGATCGTCGGTCTTTTGATGTGGGAGTTTTTTTTGTGGTTTTTGTTTTTTTTTTTTTTTTTTTTTTTTTGACACGGTGAATATGGATGAGAAGTTGTTTGAAATTGTGTGTTTAGAAGTGTGTTTGAAGTTGGTATTTATAAGGTTGTAAAGTGGTAAAGTTTTTTTTTTTTTTTTTTTTTTTTTTTTGCTCGACCGATATTTGACCCAATACCCACACTCGCCTTGACTGATTTTAATGACCGATTTAATCCGTCCCAATGCTACTAGCCTAAAATTTACCTAAGTTCCGTCAGTGATCGTCAAAGCGGGAGAGAGGTATAATGTAGACAGTTGCATTACTACTCGAAGGTAGAAGGATTGTCTCCATAAATACCTCCGGTAAAAATACATGTGTGTAATAGCATAAGGGTAAAGTAGAGACACTGTAATTAGAAAAACCAAACACCGCAAACTATTGTATGTCACATGTGTAATGATTCTTCACTTTTTCCATGTTTTGAACTCGCAAAAAATGGTGAATTGGTTTAAACGTAGTGATGCATCAAGACCCCATGTGTAAGATCCCTCGAAAAACCCTTGTAATCAATCTCAATGATTAATGATAATCTCGTATTACTGTTTACTAAAACCCATTTTTGCTAGAAATTTAAACTTTTCATTATTGTTATTAATAGCGATGCATTCTATATATATATATACATATTGAACACACCGAAACTCGAGATAACACTTCTGTTGCAACAACACATTTTTACGATCAATAACACGAGACAATAATCACAACAAGAATTAACATATCTATAATACATTCAATACAAAACCATTTCTCACCTAATATACTTAACCAAAATTTAAATACAAACACTAACCCTAAGTCCTAACTCTACACCAATTTACAAACCGGCTGGACCCTATTCTTCGGCCCAACAAACCCATCAAACCCAACTGAATATGCACAGCCCAATCACCCACAATCCTCATTTCATTTTTCCTTCTTTTGCTCTTAACACCCGATCGCTACTCCACTTCCAAAAACCCGACCTTATTATTAATATCGAACATGACTTTCGATTATTGTTACACATTCAAATGCACCATTTAACTAACTGCTATGACACAAGAACCCAACTAGAGATATCAAGTAATAGCACGATGACGAAACTTGTTTTGGTTGTCCCAATTCGACCCAAGTATATCACTAAAGACCTCGACACAAAATGTTATCATACTCCAACAATTCCCACAACCTACTAGCTATATTACTAATCAAATGTGATAATCCAAATGCAAAATAAACGAGAAACATGACTTGTAGCTAAGTAACTCCAACTTGTGATAATATGTGAAAGAACCGAATGAACAAGAAACATACAAGAGCTAGCATCCAAAACCACAACCACCCACACACATTTCACACTCAAACTAAGACATCAATATACAAGTGTCCCATATACACAGTGCTTCCAATCATTTGGTCAAATAGTCAATGCACAAGTGAGATATTTTGCTTATATAAACTACCTTATTCGATCTCTCCTATTCTCTATCACCCATCATTTTCTATCAAAATCACAACATTCCTTAAACATCACAAGTAAATTTTCTGTCGAGAACTTTGGAAGCAAAGTGTTGGGAGTCAAAGCCTACAAGCCTTTTCAATCTCACTGCTTTTCTTGTGCCTCATTCGAACAGCCAACATTCCTTCCCCACCTTTCAAAAGGTGTTGTAAGTCCCTTATAACCTTGCTTTTATTTCCATAAACCCGCTCCATTCATGCACGTCTCATTTTCTTGTCGAGGGTAGCACGCATGCATCATTTCCCATTCGAACAAATAACTAGTATGTATTATGCATGCACAAGCGTATAGTATCTTTGTTTATTTAATCTCATATCACATGCATATAATATAGCCTCACTGTGATGGCTGAGAAAACACAACCCACACCGACCTCACTATTAGAAGCTACATATCATACCACTGTTTTAACACTCATGAATAGACCATCATTTCATGCATCATCAAATGACATTCATATCGCATTAAAGCAAACTCGAACTTAAACTAAGACACTTGAACCCAACCGGTTAACCAAAAGATAGAGAAAACATGTTAGACTTTAACTTGTTCGAACCACCCATATCACGCTTAATTTATTTCGAAACATTACACGTAACAAACAAATAAAAGTGCACGTCTCGAATCACAACTTAATGAACTCTAACCTCCATGAAATGTAACGTCAACCATGCACTCTCAATGACACCAAAAAGGACATGGTTCTTACTCTATTCGACTAGTATAGAAAAGACTTAGAAAATATTTAAGGAATTTTGTAGACTAGCCGACCCAAACCACCAAGAATACGAACCTTTTAATTGAATCCACGAACATAGCACCTATATATATTTACTCCACTCGACAATACACCTGAAAAACAACATTTTTCGTATTCTAAGATCCCCCTCATAACCTCATCTCGACACTTAAAATAAATCATTTTGAAATGCTACTCGAATAAGTGTAAAAGACTTAGAAAATTTTAGACATTTCTTTTGGACTTAACGCCATTCGACGAGACTATAAACCTCAAAGGTATTTTCGAATTTACAAACACAACACATAGATATTATGGTACAACTCGATAGCACACCTAGCAAACTATATTTTTCATGTTTTAAGTTCGACCTCATAAGCTTGTTAACACGCTCAAAATACCTCCTTTTGATCGACCCTCACTAGTACCTAGTAAACATTTTTAGAAATTATTCAAACCTTCGATTGGGCCAAAACCAAAGCCCAACAGGAGTTTTCGATAGCAAGGTCCAACAGGCCCATATAATATATTTTTAGAATCCTAAAAATAGCCCAAGTCTAAGCCCAAAACTATTTTCACGCCCTCGCCTCTAAATTTATTAACGGACCTTAAATAAATTCGTTGATCGGCCCATTAATATAAAAATAAGCTCGTTTCTGGAATAAGCACTTGA
The DNA here is from genome assembly GCA_021014915.2 of Artemisia tridentata subsp. tridentata. Lineage (NCBI taxonomy): Eukaryota > Viridiplantae > Streptophyta > Magnoliopsida > Asterales > Asteraceae > Artemisia > Artemisia tridentata. Next base: position 72,207,142 of record CP139508.1, on the reverse strand, counting down.
AATAAGTTAAAATAAACTTAATAAAGTTATAAAAATTTTCAGAATAGTTTTCCCGTCATTTTTATGCAAAAAGGACTAAGAATGTAACGCGACTTAACCGAAAAGGACCAAAACTGCCAAACTGTGAAACCTAGGGACTGAAGCTGTGAAAACAGTTTGTAGAGGACATAATTTGACATACCATTGCACTTCAAGCCTTATATGGACATCTGGACAATTATTGGACTATTATTGGACTATGGACTTAACCAAGGACTAACAACGTAACGCAAACCACGGTTAGGGTAGAAAATGTAAAATCTGGAAAGAACAAGAACAAACTGTTATAACTTGTCATTCCTATCTTATTTTTCATTTTTGCATCATATCTATACTTCATATGCATATTCACATTCTAATTGCATATTAGTTAATAGCGTTAGAAATATTACATATTAATATTTCATATAAATTCATTTATTCTTTGAAGATATGATCTTACGAGGGTACGAGCACCATAATCATATAACACCTTCACTCTCAACGATTAGATCGTTGTATATCATTAGTTAATCATCATTCACCATTCATACACACACACCACTAGAAATTAGTCAGATTCTCAGTTATTTATATATTTACCAGGTTCTATATCGAAGTTGTTATAATCACCTCTGAGATTATTTTCACCATCACCAGTAACGCTTAAGGTGAGTCATGGCCTCACTTTTAAACTCTTTATATTTTTTTTAAACTCCGTGAGGGGGATACATGCTATAAATAAATCACAAGTATTTTTCTGTATGCTACCTGACTTGATATATGCCTAAGTACACCATATTGCCATAAGACCCTTTATCATGAGCCATTAATCACTGCGGTGAACGCGAATATAATGAATAGATCTATTAGAGGTTGATGACCTATCCCACTAATACTGTGACGGAATGCTTTTTGCTAGTCGTATTAGTCGCGATGCATTATATTTGAGAGAAATAGGAATTGGCAAAATCACCTATTACACGAGGGCAAAACTTTCATCATTAATTTGGTGGACACCTCCGTTTATGCGGTACTTTGTTAACGTTTGCGTGTCATGAGACTTAGGGCAATATATGAACTGCGATATCAATTTTTAAACTGATTGTATCTCCAAATACAATCTTACTTGTGAATCGAACTGATATTTACATTACAAACTCCATGATTTCACTCAACATTATGTTGACTTTTAAGCCTGTATCTCAGGGAACTAAAAAGGAGCAAGGCAAGGCATGGAGCAGGCGCACCTTATCTTAAATAAATGGTGTAAAATAAAGTTGTAATTCAGTTAAATTGATGTTTCTTTGGAGAAACCTTAGCACTCTGATGTAACGCTTTATAACTGAATTTGTATTATGGACCTATGTAAATTAAAAATGCCGTCTCAGGCTGTTTTTCTATGATTTTGTTTTCGATCCTCACAATAACACCCAAATAAATCTTCCGCTGCTATGTTTAAAAATTTGGGGGTGTTACACCATGTGACTAGTACGTAGAATTACCCAACCACCTTTTTACCGTAGGATCTAGTTTCAAGAGAACTTTACGTGATCAAATAATAGCATTAAATTCACAGTATGAAACATTGTTTTATTTGTATGTGACATTATTTATATAGCAAATGCAACAATGAGAAGCGAAAATGCAATTCTGAAAACGCTTTAAACTTTTAGGGTGCGTTTAGTTGGAGAAATTTTTTTTTTTTTTTTTTTTTTTTTCTTTTGAAACCCAAAACCCACCCCACACCCCTAAACCAAACGGGCTCTTAAATTTGGTTTAGGATTTGAATTTGGATTTAATGTATGAGAAAGAAAATAATATATTAATTTATAAAAATTTAAATAAATTTTAATTTAAAACTATATTTTTATAATACTAAAAAATAAAAAAGATAGAATGAGACAAAGAGAAAAAATGGTAGGTCCCATCACTTTTCACAAAACCTACCATACTCCTTTACTTTTACACAACTTCACTTTTATGGTATTGAGTCCTAAATTCTAATCCTTAGATTTCAACCAAACAATTAATAAGTATCAAATCAATTTAAAACCCACTCCAAAGTAATATACCAAACGCACCCTTATATTTATCTTTGAATCCATTCATCCATATCAAAACCCCTCAAACAAACGCACCCTGAATTAAATATTGTGGGGGCATCATCAAATGTATTGGACCCAATAGGACAATTGATGTTTTGTCACGTGTAAACGTCCAATTGGGAGATTTTGACCAAATGAATGATAAGCATTTATTATAAAAAGATCATCTTTAATTGTAGACATTCAACTATCCAGAAAGAAAAAAATTCATTAAAACATGTTACGACTTGAAATAGCTAGCTTCGACATTCGAGTTATCGTTATCTGTAAGTTGAAAGAAATATAGTTATCAATCTAAGATAATGTTTTTTGGGGTAAGAAGTAAAAGGTAAAACCACATGCATTAGTTTCAAATGGAGGTTTATAACATGTTGTATGTGCACGGTTTTGCCCAAAAATAAAACGAAAGAAGCAAATTATCAGATAATTTTAAGTGTTCTGATCTGATTACTCAAATTGATTTTGTAATTATTTAACCATTTAATTTTCATTGTTGTTCACTTGTTCCATTCTTGTGTAACTATTGATTTGTTGGTTGATGTGCAATTTTATGTGATAGACATGAAGTGCATATGTGGTTACAAGGGTATGACTAATTATTTAACTTAGGCTGATGTTGACCGGACCCTCCTTTAGGGAGGGTGTGTTGACTTGACTAGCTGCCGCCACTTGTACTGTCTGTTTTAAAACTTGTATAATTTAACTAAAGTAGGTGGACCCCCCATGGTAGGGAGGGTCCGGTTAGTACATCCCTTTAACTTATCATACACATGTTACATGCTTGATTTGACTTGAAAAGCAATTATTGAAGGTTATTCAAATTTATAAATCTAATAATAGAACACATTTTGTAACTTGAAAATTTGTGATATGGTTGAAAGCAATATTTTCTTTTAAGTAAGAAACAATATCTTTTGGGTAGATTTTGGTGAGTTTTTAAGATTATCATGATATTTAAAAAAAATAATTAACAAACTATGTATTCACAATATTAATTAACATAATATTTATTTATTTTATTTTCTTTTTATAAAATCAAAAAGCTCTTAAAAGATAGAATTTTGAGCAACCATAGTCGCACCTCACGTCATCATCTCCTTCGTCCAAGTCATTGCAGACTCCAACACCATTACATGGAGGAATGTTATGTGCTCTTTTGACGATTCCGACGCCAACAAAATCAAGTGTCTACGTTTATTTTGATTCGCAAGCAATATAACCAACGAAACCCAATATGGTAATATCATAACAAACTAAGGAACAATTTGAAAACAATAATTCTCACAAAGGTTAATACGAAAGTATCTTTCATGTGTATTGATTTGCTCAAAGGCGTCGAAAATGCCATGAAGAAACTAAGTCAATCAAGCCAACATTGTACGGCGTGTTTACCTAATCGTAATATTATGTTTTTGTTTGCTTGTTAGTGATTCCTCCGAGTGATGACGTTCGGAATCGTGTCGACCGTCGTCACCTAAGAAGTAGTCGGCAATGACTAGGACGTCGGAAATGAGGACCATTGCTGATATTTTTATTTTCATCAGTTGAATTATTTTTATTTTAAATTCGACCGTGGAGACTACACATGATTGGTTGCTAAGAACTCATCTTTCATTTGAGTTCTTTTATTTTGTAAGAATAAAAGAGATAACTATCATGTTAAATATTTTGCAAAATACATACTTTGTTAATTAACTTTTTAAAATGCTAGGCCGACATGAAAAACTCAAATTTTAGATCTAAAAAAAGTTGGTAGTTTCTTGGTTAGATCTGTGTTAAAATAAGGGTCGAGTTATTCTAAACCACCCCCCCCCCCTATATCTTGGTGGTTTAGATATGGTTGAAACAGATGGTGGTTTCACATAAGCAGTTTCACATAATTGATGGTTTAGATCCATGGTAAAAACCTAGGTGGTTTCTTTGTGTTCTTGGTTTGATGGTGTTTCTTGTTCTATGGTGGTTTCTTTGTGTTCTTGGTGTTATGGATGTGTTTCTTGGTTCTGATGGTGGTAGTGAAACTGCTTATGTGGTGGTTTAAGCAGTTTTGATCGTGTGGTTTTAAACTGCTTATTTGGTGGTTTCTTTTATCTTTGTGAAACTGCTTATGTGGTGGTTTAAGCATTTTTTGATCTTTTATGTGAAACTCTTATGTGGTGGTTAAGCAGTTTTTGATTTTTGATATTTGATCTTTATGATCTAATAGCAGTTTGATGATTTAAAAAAACGGAAATACTGGCGATGATGATTTAAAAAAAAAAAAAAAAAAAAAAAAAAAAAAAAAAAAACCCTTATCGATTGGCATGGCATAACCGAACGGACGGCAAACACTTTGCAACCTTCAAATTTGCAGCCATATGATTAAAAATAATAATCTGAGCCATCTCGATTTATCATTTTTTTTATAAACGTTACTCATTTTATTTTTGAAAGTAATAGCGTAAAATTATACCTCGTTCGTGTAAAACGGTGATGTATTCATCGTAAACTCAGCTTTTTTGATCTTCTAGCACTATCTTTATAACTGCTTATGTAACTTTTATGTGAAACTGCTTATGGGAAACTTATGTGAATGTAACTTTGCATTGATCAATTTTATAACTCAAAATAAAGATTCTCAAACAAGGAAATACACAATACATAAGCCTCCCGTGACTTTTTTTACTGACTGGAAAATGGACAATTGAAAAAACAAAAAAGACACAAAACAAAAGGACAAAAAAAAAAAAAAAAAAAAAATTGAGTGTGTGAAACTGCTATTAGTAGAAGAAAAAAAAATCTGCCTTTGTGGCGGGTACAACTCTCTAAACCAAAAATTGAAAGTCACCTTAAAAAAAAAAAAAAAAAAAAAAAAAAAAAATAAAAAAAATAAAAAGAAAAAAATACATAGTATATAAGACAAAAAGGACATATATGACAAATAGGGGTAAAGAGGGTTTGTGGTAGGGAGGGTTTGTATAGTGTCCCCCTAGATTTAAGACCAAAACTGATCGGAAGAAATGACATGATGTAGAAACTATGAATTAAGGGGCATGTTATACAGTTATCAATCTAAGATAATGTTTTTTGGGGTAAAAATGTAAAAGATAAAACCATATGCATTTTTCAAATGAAGGTTTATAACATGTTGTATGTGTACGGTTTTGCCCAAAAAATAAAACGAAAGAAACAAATCATCACATAATTTTAAGTGTTTTGATCTGATTACTCAAGCTGATTTTGTAATTATTTAACCATTTTATTTTTATTGTTGTTCACTTGTTCCATTCTTGTGTAACTATTGATTTGTTGGTTGATGTGCAATTATATGTGATGACATGAAGTGCATATGTGGTTACAAGGGTATGACTAATTATTTAACTTATCATACACATGTTACATGCTTGACTTGACTTGAAAAGCAATTATCGGAGGTTATTCAAATTTGTAAATCTAATAATAAAACACATTTTGTAACTTGAAAATTTGTGATATGGTTGAAAACAATATTTTCTTTTAAGTAAGAAACCATATCTTTTGGGTAGATTTTGGTGAGTTTTTTAGATTATCATGATATTTTTAAAAAATAATTGACAAACTATGTATTCACAATATTAATTAACACAACATTTATTTATTTTATTTTCTTTTTATAAAATCAAAAAGCTCTTAAAAGATAGAATTTTGAGCAACCATAGTCGCACCTCACGTCATCATCTCCTTCGTCCAAGTCATTGCAGACTCCGACACCATCACATGGAGGAATGTTATGTGCTCTTTTGACGATTCCGACGTCAACAAAATCAAGTGTCTACGTTTATTTTGAGCAACCATAGTCGCACCTCACGTCATCATCTCCTTCGTCCAAGTCATTGCAGACTCCGACACCATCACATGGAGGAATGTTATGTGCTCTTTTGACGATTCCGACGTCAACAAAATCAAGTGTCTACGTTTATTTTTATTCGTAAGCAATATAACCAACGAAACCCAATATGGTAATATCATAACAAACTAACGAACAATTTGAAAACAATAATTCTCACAAAGGTTAATACGAAAGTATCTTTCATGTGTATTGATTTGCTCAAAGGCGTCAAAAAATGCCGTGAAGAAACCAAGTCAATCAAGCCAACATTGTACGGCGTGTTTACCTAATCGTAATATTATGTTTTTGTTGCGATTTCTTTGGTCGTCCGCGAGTATTTTTTTGAACTTGAGGTTCCCGAATGTCCACGAGTATTTTTTTGGTGGCAATTTTGGATCTGTAAGAATGGCGGCGACTGTAAGATCTGGACGAAAGGCGGCGACTTTGGATCTGTAAGAATGGCGGCGACTGATGGATTTGGTGGTGAGGATGGTGGTGGTCTGCATATCTGGTGGTGAAGATGATGGTGGCCGACAGATCTGGCAATGAAGGTAGAGTTGTGATGGCGAGTAAGGTGGCTAGTGGAGGTATTGGCGGTGAAAATGGCGTGAATTGATTGTTGGTGTTGGTCGTGATGGTGACCGGGGGAGGGGTACCGCCACCACTATCATACCGCCGCCACAACTATCATACCGCCACCACCATACCACTACGAACAACAACCACGTCAACCGCCACCATCTAGACGAAAAAACCACCACCACGAACCCCCTACCACCACCATCTGGACGTTGGTGTTAGTTTGGATCTGGACAAACGGGTGTGTTTAGATCTGTTGCTACTTATGATCTGGATGAACGGGGTGTTTGAACGTCACTGCTGGAATTAAAACTTGTAAACATAAAATATAAAATTTGTTTATTACGAATTACCTTGTAATGTTGACAATCTGATATTTTAGATTGTTAACCAGTGTACTTAAAATCATATTTAGACAATTTATATAATATGATTATGTCTGATTTTAACTGTAATTAAATTTGTTAGTTATGAAGTTAGTAAATAAAGTTTGTATTTTTAGTATAATAAATGGGTTCCCTAATAAATTAAGAGACAGCTTTTTGAGAAACCAATGTATCTTTAAAGTTGACAGAATGCTATTCCCTATCTTAAATAGATAAAAAGTGTTATTCCCAATATTTACTTAGTTGACAAAAAAAAAAAAAAAAATCTTGGTGAATTTAGTTGAAAAAATAAAATAAAATAAAAAATTGGTAGCTTTAACAAAACCCATAAAAATAAAATGGTTAAATAATTACAAAATCGCTTGAGTAATCAGATCAAAACACTTAAATTTATGTGATGATTTGTTTCTTTCGTTTTATTTTTTGGGCAAAACCGTACACATACAACATGTAATAAACCTTTTTGGAGCTTGGGGAGGGATTTTACCCGGGTTCGAGTCTCGCAAGTGATAAAGAAAATACGGATTTTCCTCTTAGTGCGAAGCCGTGAGTTCTAGGGGTTTCCCTTTGTGGGTTTCTCCTAGTGGTTCGGGTCTCGATGTCTGCCCATTTGAATGGTTTAACTTGGGGGTCGGATTTCAAGTGTGATGCCATTCTAAAAAAATTAAAAAAAAAAAATTCATAACAAGTATTAATGATTTTTGTTTTCTGAATAGTTAACGTCTAAAATTAAAGATGATCTTTTTATAATAAATGGTCATTTGGTCAAAATCTCCCAATTGGACGTTTACACGTGACAAAACATCACTAGTCCGATTGGGTCCAATACATCTGATGATGCCACCCACAATATTTAATTCATAGTTTCTACATCATGTCATATATACTACATATAATAGGGAGATGACTCTCTCTCCGAATTTTAAAACTTACAAGAAAAGAAGCATAGTGTACAACACTTTAATGCACATAATTTTCAGACGTACAAGACAAGAAGCATAGTGTACACCATTTTAATGCACATATTAAAAAAAATAAAACACCACATTAATGCTATTTAATATAGTCAATTAATTAACTGGTCAATAAATACAATTAATGCAGTTATTAAAACACCCCTTATATAAAAAATACAAATTATCAAGCATATTGTACAACCAAATTAAACACAATTCTTGCATTAAATGTCACTAATAAAAATAATAAAACACATTATACAAATATTCAAGCCCGAACGGGCAACGGGCCAAATCGGCTTGAGCCCGAACGGGCGCAGGCCAAAAGGGCTCGAGCCCGAATGGGTACGGGCCAATGGGCTCGAGCCCGAACGGGCGCGGGCTATACGAAGTTCTTGATATCCGTAAATTTATTGTCCAAAAGAACATAATAAACTAAAATACATGATTCACCGGAAAATTTTATTTCAGTGTACCCGCTGCCGTAACGCGCGAGTACCCTGCGTTAAATATCACTAATACAAATAATAAAGCACATTATACAAATATTCAAGCCCGAACGGGCACGGGCCAAACGAAATTCTTGATATCCGTAAATTTATTGTCAAAAAGAAAATAATAAACTAAAATAAATGATTCACCGAAAATTTTTATTTTAGGATACCCGCCGCCGCAACGCACGGGTACCCTGCTAGTTTCTTCCAATCAATTTTGGTCCTAAATCTAAATGAAACGTTGTCTCATAATAAAGCAAAGTATATATATATATATATATATATATATATATATATATATGTTTAGGTATCAACATATGTTAAACACTTAAAGTTTAAAGTGTTTGGAAATGCACTTTCTCGTCTCATTGTTGCATTTGCTACAGTGATGGATTCTGTTGTGACTCGAAATCACTCTTTATCACACTTTATGAGGCGTTAATGCACAAGAGAGAATGAGATGGGACAAGGGTGTGATGGATCGTATATAAAGATAAATATGGATGTTAAACTTTTATCTATTAAGCACACACACATACACCTGTGAACCACTTTGCAAATGAGGCTTTGTGATGAATTTATATCACAGCCACTTTGCCTAATGGGCTTTGATGGGCTTGTGGGCTTTAGACCAATGGATTGATCTTTTACAATTGACACTAGTTCTAACACAAGCCCATATATTACAAAGTTCAAACATAAATGAATGACCATCACTTTAACTCTAAAATTAAAGCTAACAATCTCCCCCTAAGGGATGGTCATTCAAAAGATGCACCACGTGATTAGGTCTTTAGACTTCTGGGTCTTGAACTTTGTGATTCTTTGTTCCTTCATGCATTGTGATCTTCATCGTATCGTCTTTTGGATTGTTCTTTGCCTTGATCAACATCTTCATGTATTCACAGCGTCTATTCTTCCAATGTAGATGTTGAGACATACGATGATTGATGGACTTTCTTCAGTACCTGCATAAAACAGTTAGCAATAAATCGTCCAGCTCTTCCAGGTTCAGATCTCATTATGACACTTACAACTTATGTCCTTTTTGGTGAACACAAGTGTATTTTATTGGAAGTGTTCCTAAGAGATCTTTGATGAATCTCATGTCTCTAGACTCAATTATGTGCGTTTTGGTTTTAGTCGTCGGAGGCATGGAGCAGAGTGCCACCTTTTCAATATCAACACATCTCGGAATGAGAGGCCGATAGATTATGTAGTAAACAAATATCTTTTGAGAGATATCTGAGTGGATAGGAGGGGTGGTGTAATGCGTCACTGGGTCCATGGCATCTTGTCTTCAATATCAGTATCACCTTAGTGAATACCGATAGCATATGTATTAACCCGGTTTCTGACCTAAGTTTTCATGGAGGGCTATTTCTTTTCACCCTTACAAAAACTTTTCTTTTTCATTCTTCAACCCCTTCTTTCTCCTTTCTCATTATACTCCTTTTTTAATCTTTCCTAAGGACTTCTAATGGTTAGCTGTTGGAATAGTCCTTGGGTAGATCCCTCCGGTTCTGGCGGATCATTGGACATAACCAAACAATAATCACCTTATTACTCCATGATTATCCTAGATTATCGATCACATACCATTAAACCTTTTGAAAATCTCTCAACGTGTTCATGAACAAACACATTTTAGTTAACATATTGAGAGTTTTGCATTTATGAAACACTCCCCCTTCACATGTGCTCATGCATTTTTGTAATCAATTGCACATGTTGGGTAGAGTTCGCACATTTGAATTGATCGAATTTCAATGAACATAACCTTCGCGGGACACGCTTACATCACTAGTTAGACTAGTTTGAAGTTTTTACCCGTCCTGGTCATATTCAAAGATCATCTCTCGAATTGGTACTTTTTACTCAGACAAGTCCTTTGCGAGACACGCTTACATCACTGGTAAACCAGCTTGAAATTATTACCCGTCCCGGACAAGTCTTTTCGATAACAAACAGTTGATTTCGTCAATTCGAGGGTTAAAACTGAGTCTGTCTTTGAGATTCGAACCATGATCAAATTTTAATCACATTTCTCCTCCTCAAAAATAGCATTTTGATGGTATTTTTGATACCGTTTGATTAAAATCATAGTTTTTATAAAGCTAATAGGGAGAAACGGATTTGCATTGAAACAAAATTGTTTTTAAAATACTCCCCCTCAAAACTTGCATTGGATGTAACATTTAGTAAACTTTGGAGCAAGTGGGAGTAACAATTTGAAAAATCTTAAGCAAAATTTTTGAAAAGATTTGAAAAACCTTTTGAAGAATATTTGAATAAAATTTTGCTTAAGATTAAGAAGTTTGGTTTGATAAACTTTGCATGAAAACTTCTTTTTTTGTTTAGGATTGTTCAATAAAGCGTACAACAGGGTCCTTTCTTTGAAAAACGGGTTATGCACTGTTATGTGTGCATAAGCCAAAACGTTGAAGCTCGAGTTGTAAGCTGAAATACTTACAAGCCATAGATCTTTAGGATAAGTGCTCGAAAATTTTTGATTAAGCACTTTCCTTTCTTTGAAGCTCGGGTCCGAAACTGAGATGTTCCGAAGCCATTGGGTTAAGCGCGGGTTTCGTACTGAAGTGCACGAAAGCCATTTTGACCAGATTAGATAACAACCTTTGGAACCCATTTGAGCACTGCACCAATGGGTTTAGCATGTTTTGCAATCCATTTGTAAGTTGTGTCAATCTGATTCAGAGAAGTTGAATTCCAACGAGGACTGAAAACTAGTTTTTCATCTGGAAATAACACTCGTGGAATCAACGGAGATTTAAAATCCTTTTTCAAAGCAGAGTCATTCTTGGTTTGCAGCGAAAGTTTTTCAGAGTTTGAAGGACTTTACTTTGGTCTCCACACTTGCCTTACCCGTGTAAAGCTAGATTGTGGAGTTTGAAATCTTGAAGTCTCTTCATGAGACATGTTTGATCTTGTAAGCTTTGGAGGAGTAGGTGTTTCAGAAAATCGTGGTTTCTTTGAAAACTTCCTTCCTTTTTGCAAAGAATAGGTTGTAAACTGGGAAACCTTTTTCGAAAATGGTTTTGAAGATTCACCCGTGTAAGTCTTCTTCGAAACACTACCCTCTTGGGGAAACTTGTTTGAAACAGGAGATTTTTCTTTTGAACGGTTAAGATCATCAAACTTTGTTTTTAAGGCATTGTATGATGATCGCAAATCACTGTATTCTTTTTGAAGAAGATCTTGAGATGCCAATTTAGATTCCAAAGATGCAATTTGTTTCAAAAATTGATCTTTTTCAGCTTTTGAATCATCTATTTTACGTGCCAATTTCCGTTCGAAAACAATATTTTCTTTTTCAAGCCTTTCAAAATATGTTTCGAATTTGTTTGTTTTGTTGAAAAGATCAGTTTTGACATCCTCAAGATCGTTTGTTCTTTGAGCTAAAAGAGTTTCAAGCTCAAGTACTTTAGTTTGAAGCACATGATTTGCGTTTTCCATTTCAAAATCCGAAGAATTAGAATCAAACAGAGGATTTGGATAGGAAACTTTTGTAACTTGAGGCTTCAATACTTCAGACTCCTTTTGTTTCGTGTTTGATTTTTGATTCAGAACACGTGAACGTTTGATTGAATTAAACAGGTTTTTGTAAGTCTGTTTCAAATGCTCATTTTCCTTTTGTAATGATGCCACAGCATGTTCTAATTCAATATTTTTTGTATCAAGTTCATCCAAATCAAACTTGATATTGGCATCATCACGATTTTCTTCAAAAATCTTTTCCTTTTCTGAAGAAGCAATTCTTTTTGACAATTCTTCTTTGACTTCAGCTACTTCTTTTGAAAGTTCGGTGATTTTCCTTTTGAAACAAAGATTTTCAGATTTCAAGAAGTATGTATGTTCAGAATCCACATTCTCATGCTCAAGGCTGACAGACACCAATTTGAATGACTCAATTTGATTTGTGAAAAATTCTTTTTGAATATCAAGATTTAAGCATTTTGCATCAAATTCATCTTCAAGAGAATGGATGTACTTTAAATCTTCTTTCATTTCAGTGACAAGAAATTTTTCAAAGTGTTCAAAACTGAAATTGATATTTTTCACAAGAGGTTCAATCTCATCTTTTAGTAACTTACAGACTTCACTTTTGAGCCAAACATGAGACGAGTGTAGCCACTCTCGGTGTATTTTTGTTTTGACCAAATGACCTTTAACGTGTGGTCAATGTGATATTTAAGATTGCAAAACTGTTTCCTTGCTTTATTTTGCCATAACTTAGCATCATAAGTAGCAAGTTGAACTTCTTTGAAAAATCTTTTCACATTTGTGTCTTTTCTTTTCAAAGGTGGTTTTGGTATTTCTGACAATTGTATACAACCAGACACAAAGCCTTGGTACGAGAGTGGGCTTTTTCCTTTTTTGGCTTTTAAGCGTTTTTCCTCTGCCAATTTTTCATCTTCTTCTGACATGAACAGAGCATCATTCGGCAAAAATTTATGTTCAACCTGATCTGTATTTTCAAAACCAATTCCTCATTTTCCCTTATGAACTTTCTCAGCTTTAGGAATCATCATTTGATGAGTTTGAGCACTTTGGTCTGTTTTTCGAAGTTTTACTTCAAGATTGGTTGCTTGTTTCGAAAACTCTTGATTTTCTTTTTCAAGTTTTGTATTAACAATCTTAAGATTTGAAGTGTTTTCCTGAAGCATTGAGTACCTCATTTTTAATTCAACATTCTCTTTTAAAAGCTCTTGGACCTTTCTGTTAGCGGGGCCCAAATTTCTATCCACTAATTTCTGACCTTGTGATTTAAGGTTTGAGATTTCAGTGTCTTTTCTTTTTGTTTATTTTTCAAGTTCTTTGGACAATAAGATGTTTGTTTGCTTAGTTTTGCGATTGTCCTCTTTGCACTTTTCAAGTTTATGTTTGACATTATGGATTAAAGAAGCAAATATGGCATGATCTTGATCAGGAGAAGATCCATCCTGGGCAGGCTCACCTCCATTAGGATCCATATCTGGGGTTGAGGGAGTGATATTACTATCAAACCTTTGCTCCACATATGTGTCACTGATGGACTCAGGATGCGCAGGATGTGTCTTGTCATATGCAAACACATTATCAAACAAAACAATATTATCATTATCGTGTGAATGTTGTATCGTAGCCAATATTGCTATGTCAGATGAGGATCTGATATGGTCAGCTTCAGTATCCCAAACAACTTCATTCCTTAGAGTGCTGCTTTCAACATGCTGTTCTGAAGATGTGTCTGTTTCCGTTAACACCGAGCTATCATCAGATGGTGTACTCTCATCGACCTTTTCTTCATCCTTGTTTGTCTCTTTCTCATTCACCACTGATTCCTTTAGAAGCCGTTCTCTTTTAATTTGCTCCCTTTCCCGTTTTTGCTTTTCAATCTTACTCTGCTCAACTTCTTCTTCAGCAAGTGATTTTTCGAGTTCACTCATGTAATCGATGCATTGAGTTTGGAAGTCTTTGAAGTCTAGCCGATATTTTCGGGAAAATGCATTGAGAAACCCTGACTGGCTTAATATCCCAGGTTGCAGGATAATCTGAAGTTGAGATTTGATCACTTCAAGAGCTTCCTTGCAGTTGTGCGTATACAGTTCTTCTTCATTCAGTATCTTCTCATATTGATTCAGGCTTTGTTGAAGTGGAGGGGTGAAATAATGGAATTGGCATCTTATGTAGTATTCAAATGCCTGATCGAAACTTGAGTCATATCCTGAAGAAATGATGACATTCTCAATATGAGTCTTGAACACAGTAAACGCTTTCCTTGATTTTCTCTCTTTCATTTTCATTTCTTTTTCCATTTAGCTCCAATGTGTGATAAAGTTGATTCAGGATCTTTGCAACGAAATAGGAGATGTTGTTGTTGAAGGTTAAGTTTGGTTGTTGTTGTGAAGTCTTGTTGTGTTGTTGGTGAGCGTTGAAGTTGTAGTTTGGTTAGGTTGATGCGAGTTGTTACGGTGGAATTTTGGTCTGGAAACTTAAAACCTTAATAACTTCATTCTGGAGCGTTTTCAGGCCTCGAAACTTGGGTTGAATGAATAAATTTATTCAACGTGTCCTTCTCCTCGGTCTCACGGTCGTTTTGACTGGTCGTGGACTGAAAACGGAGTTACGGTTCAAAAGTTATAACCGTTTGAAGTTTTGACGTAAAAAGACAACTTTGAAATCGTTTCACAGAAGTACGAGGGCTAAAACTGCCAAATCTGAAAGTTTCCTAAGGCTGCTGGAAAGTACAGGGACTGATTCTGACAATTCCGAATTCTAGTGTTGTCCGATATCGCTCAGCTAGTGTTGTCCGATATCGCAATTGATGACAGATATCGGACAGAACTGAAAGGTTGAACTGCGATAAAACTGGTCGAGGGCCAATTGCGATAAAATGTGTGAATTACGATAAAATGTCCGAAATGCGATAACAGCCGAAATGCGATAGAAACCCATTGCGATAATTCGCTGATTTTTCACAGAATTGCGATAAAATGCGCTGTTGAGTCCAAATGCGATATTTTTGCCTTTTCAACCACTTTTTGACTTTTTCCTTTACTTATCCACTCTTTCCACTGACTTGCACATGCTTCCTGACAACTTTTACTCACTAATACCAACTTCTTTCAATCAAACTTTAGCAAGGATTACACGCACACATAAAGAACAATAATTATCAAAAAGCAAATCTTGCTAAATCTTTGAATCTTTAGTCGATCTACCAACTTAGAACAACCAAGATCCAACTTGTAATACCCAAGATTCGACTCTTTCTCAACCAAGTCGCTTAGAGAACAAGACAAACACAACTTATCTCTTGATTTTTGTATTGATCGAATGAAATCAAACAAAAATGCAACCTTTGATCTTTAAAGAAGCGTACAGTAGCCACACAAAAGAACACAAATGTTCTTGTTTCACGTTAAACACAGGTAGCCACAATTTTTGGAAATCAAAGACGCAACTTATCTTTATTTTTAGCAAGAACTGAACAAAGATAACTCCTACCTCGAAGCTAGGCTGTTGATACCACTTGTTGTGACTCGAAATCACTCTTTATCACACTTTATGAGGCGTTAATGCACAAGAGAGAATGAGATGGGACAAGGGTGTGATGGATCGTATATAAAGATAGATATGGATGTTAAACTTTTATCTATTAAGCACACACACATACACCTGTGAACCACTTTGCAAATGAGGCTTTGTGATGAATTTATATCACAGCCACTTTGCCTAATGGGCTTTGATGGGCTTGTGGGCTTTAGACCAATGGATTGATCTTTTACAATTGACACTAGTTCTAACACAAGCCCATATATTACAAAGTTCAAACATAAATGAATGACCATCACTTTAACTCTAAAATTAAAGCTAACAGATTCACATGGGAGCCGGGTGTGGCGTGGGTCACACCCAATTTTAAGTCACGAAGTGTAAATTGTTTTTTAAATATGTCTTTTTTTGTTACGTGCAATCACTGATTTTTGCTAATAAAATTTTTGTAGTTCAACTTAAGTATTTATAATTATAAACAAAAATTTGTGCAACACATTTTAAAATTTTTTGACTCCGTCTTTGATTCACTATATAAATACTTTCACATACCAATAAAACAATGTTTCACATTGCGAATTTAATGTTACTATTTGATCACGTAAAGTTTTCTTTAAACTGTTAGTTTTATTATTTACAGAGTCCATTAGTTGTTTGTGTGGGCTACGGCCCGATAGTATTATGTGCTAGGGTTATGGGTCTATATATTGTAAACACCAGTTATTATCAATACACGAATCATTCTATTATCCTACATGGTATCACGAGCATAAGTCGATCCTGTTTTTTTCCCAAACCCTAACACAGTCGTTTTTATTCAACCCAAAACATGTTCGTTTTTTTTTTTTTTTTTTTTTTTTTTTTTTTTTTTTTTTTTTAATTATTTTTCTTTGTTTACTGTTATGTCGATCGTTGGTTGACATAGATAACCAGTCGACGTGGTGCTTTGTTCAAGGTGATCGTTGGTTCCATTCTGATAACTAGTTACCTTGTTTCACTCCTTGTTAGGTTGATCGTTGGTGCTTGATAGATCACCAGTCGACGTTATTTACTTTGGTGTGTTTTTCTTGTTCTACATATTATACCTTTGTTCCTCTACTGTTCCTTGTCGAACACTATGACAGGTTCTACACCCTCACCCACTATTCTATTATCGGATAAACTCATGACTATCACCAATCTCACAACTCGTGTCCCGGTTTTGTTGGACGTAGATGAGATGAATTACTCATCATGGACCTATTTTTTTCAGAATTTGTGTCGTGGCTATACCTTGTTGGACCATATTATACCTGCTCCTACAGATGCCACTGAGTCTAGCACCAAAACCCCACCCACTGCCGAATGGCTCTCCATTGACTCTATCATTCTTTCATGGATCTTTACCATGTTGTCTAAAAACCTACAACAAAGACTTGTCGTTGAAAACCCTACAACGGCCAAGGAGGCTTGGGATCTTCTTTCGTTGATCTTTAATGACAACAAACGGTCTCGTTCTATAGCCTTGAAGGCGGAGTTGCGCTCTATGAAGCTTGGCGATTTAACCATTGATGCCTACTTCCAAAAAATCGAATCTATTGCTACCGTTCTCAATAGCCTTGGATCTCCTATTAGAATTGATGATGTGGTGAACATTGCTCTCGATGGGTTGCCGGACAAATATCAACATGTCTCCGATATCATCATTCATCGTGAACCTTTTCCGGATCTCAAGTCGGTTCGATCAATGCTTACTACGGCGGAGATGCGCTTGAAGTCACGTGCTCATGCAACATATGTGGATGCTACGTCATCCTCTCCAATGGTTTTGTTGGCGAATAATGGTAACAAACCTCGACGGTCTACTTCTTTCCCGGAAAAGGTACACAAGCCTTGTTTCAATTTTAATAAGGGTGCGTGTCGTTTTGGTCAATATTGCAAGTTTTTACACAATGGAGTGCATGGTAATTCGTCTATGTTAACTGCTAGTACCTTGCATGGTATTGCCTCTTCTACTTTATCTCCAACGGATATGCATGCTTTACAAATTTTGTTGGCCAAGTTGGGTTTGAAGAATGTGAATACTGTTGGTGGTACTCCCACTGTTATGAATCAACAACATGATAGGAGTACATCACATACCTCCAAGCCCGTGGTTCTTCACTGTTACCAGCCCAACAATTATTCGACCCATGTAATACCACCACCTTCCCAGTCCACTAATTGTTACGTGGGAGGTCCATCTGTTGTGGCAGGTCAACAGCAGCCTGGTTCACAAGGACTGGGGGTTCATCCTTTGGCAGGTCAGCAACAGGGTCCACCAGGTTTTAATTTGGCAGGTTCACAGCATCAGGGTCCAACTGGGTTTACTTTGGCAGGTTCACAGTTCGGTCCACATCAGGGGTTTAATTTGGCAGGTTCACCAGCCAGTTCACAGGGGGTTCAGTTTTTGTCTGCCGGTTCAACAGCCGGTTCACAGCAGCAGGGGGTCAATTACAGGGTCAAGAAACTCTTTACCAAGTGCCTTTAATGCGGTAACACTTCAGGACCCTACCGACGGTAACTGGAATATGGATACAGGTGCGTCCTCCCATCTTAATGATAATGTCAATTGTCTTAGTGATGTTTTTAATTCGTGTATTTATCCCTCTGTTGTGGTTGGTGACGGGCATTCTATTCCCGTTATCAACTCTGGCCATAGCATTTTGCCTACTCCTCATCGACCCCTTCGTTTAAATAATGTCTTAATTACTCCTAATATTGTCAAGAATTTGATCTCTGTTCAGCAATTTGTTCGTTATAATTATTGTACAGTTGAGTTTGACCTTTTTGGTTTTTCTGTTAAGGAGTTTCAAACGCGTCGGGTGCTGCTCTGTTGTGATAGCAATGGAGATCTTTACCCAGTGACTCAGCCTTCCACCATTCCGCATGCTTTTCTAGCGAGTCAGTATACATGGCATCAGCGTCTTGGACATCCAGGAAGTGAAGTGTTGCATCGTGTCCTTTCAAATAGTTCTATTTCATGTAATAAAGAGAAGTCTCCCGTTCTTTGTCATGCTTGTCAGCTTGGCAAACACGTGAAACTTCCATTTGTTAGTTCTAATAGTTTGGTTAAGTCGTCATTTGATATTGTACACTCGGACTTGTGGACTTCCCCAATTCCAAGTCTTTCTGGTTTCAAATACTATGTCTTATTTTTGGATCATTATTCTCAATTTGTTTGGGTTTATCCTTTAGTTAATAAATCTGATGTTTTGTCCAAATTTATGTTGTTTCGTTCCTTTGTTCGTACTCAATTTAAGTGTGAAATCAAGTCTTTTCAGTGTGACCATGGTGGGGAATTTGACAACCACGTTTTTCATAAGCTATTTTCTGATAATGGGATTCAATTTCGTTTTTCTTGTCCTCGTACCTCTCAAAAAAAGGGGAAATCCGAGAGGATGATTGGAACTATCAATAACCTTATCCGTACCTTATTATTTCAGGCTCATCTCCCTCCCAATTATTGGACTGAGGCTCTTAATATGGCTGTTTTTTATTAAATATTTTACCCTCACGTGCCATTGACAATGAAGTCCCATTTACTCGCCTTTTTGGATTAACCCCTGACTATAGCCTCTTACGTACCTTTGGGTGTCTTTGTTATCCACACCTTGATACTAATAACAAACTGGGTGCTCGGGCGACACCTTCCATTTTCTTAGGTCATGCCACCAATCATCGTGGTTATCGTTATTTAGATTTGAAAACAAATAAAATTATCCTTTCCCGTCATGTTACCTTTGATGAGACTGTTTTCCCGTTTGGCTCAAAGACGCCCATTGCCAGTCCCTCTTATGATTTCTTGGATGACTCGTCTAATTTCATTTCCAACCTCATACGATTGTCTCCCACCCCTTCACCCAATGTTCAAATTGATCCTCAAGATGCAACCATTGAGCCTCTTAGTCCCACTTCTCCACCACCTTTACCACTCACTGCACCACTGCAACACCCTCCCAATACTCCCATTTCCATACCCTCACAGCCGCCTTCCATTTTCGTTTCACTAGATCAACCCACCCAACCTATTAACCTGAATCCGGTTTCGGTTCATCCCATGGTCACACGTTCTCGCGTCGGGACTACTCGTCCTAATCCCTTTATGCTGGTCATATGTCTACTATTTCTCCTTTACCTAGGTCATATAATGCTGCGTTTAATGATCCCAATTGGCAAAATGCTATGTGTGATGAGCATGATGCACTAATTAAAAATAAAACTTGGACTCTTGTACCTAGACCCGTGGATGCCAATATTGTTCGGTGTATGTGGTTGTTCCGGCACAAGTATTTAGCAGATGGTACCCTTAGTCGCTACAAAGCTCGCCTTGTTGCGAATGGCAGCACTCAGATAGAGGGTGTTGATTGATGAGACTTTTAGTCCGGTTGTTAAACCTGGCATTATTCGGACAGTTCTTAGTTTGGCTATTTCTCAACATTGGCCGGTTCATCAGCTAGATGTCAAGAATGCCTTTCTACATGGTGATTTGGCTAAGACAGTTTATATGCATCAGCCGCCAGGGTTTCGTGATCCTGTTCATCCTGATTATGTCTATTTATTGCAGCGGTCTCTCTATGGTCTTAAGCAGGCACCTCAGGCATGTTTTCAGCGGTTTGCTGCTTACATTACTACTATTGGGTTTGGTCCTTGCCATTGTGACTCTTCTTTATTCATTTACAGACAGGGTGATGATACTGCATTTTTGTTACTTTATGTGGATGATATTGTTCTCACAGCTTCATCTGATAGTTTGTTACAGCGGATTATTGCTTCTTTACATACGGAATTCTCTATGACTGATTTGGGTGCTCTTAATTATTTTTTGGGTGTTTCCGTTACGCGTGACTCTTCTGGGATGTTTGTGTCACAGCGTAAGTATGCTATGGAGATTTTGGAGCGTGCACATATGGTTGGTTGTAACTGTAACACCCCCAAATCAGATCGCAGCGGAAATAACATATGGGGTGCTAATTAATTGGATCATAACACGAGTAATAGAGAACGAATTTATCAAATCCGTTTTAAAAGCTTCATTAATAAAAACATAAGTTTTACATAATTGAAATGCGAAAAATAAGGCCCATTACTATTATTAGTTGTCCCATAGTACAAAAATCCTGGTCATGAGTGTTATGTGTACACTCCAAAAGTGTGCCTATGCCCCTGTCATGCACTGCCTTGCATCATCATATATCAACAATTAAACACCTGAGAAAAACATGCTAAAAGTTTCAACACAAAGGTTGGTGAGTTCATATGTTTATATAAAGCAGTACAGTTGGACCAATAAATTCATGAGTTAACATTTCTAAGTGCGAAATGTTATGCGAAAGGCTATTACGCTACGCTAAGTTTCATGTTACAGAAGCTACGACAGTTTTGCATGCGTAGAGTGCATGTAATAACATGGGAAGAATCCATGTAGTAATAAGGCCCGGCAAGTGTTCTATCTCTTGTCACTTGAAATTCGACATGGTATACATCCGTTTGTCCAATCCGGACTGTTGAATCCCAACACGGATGGAGGTGTCGACCTCAATAGATCTATTTATATCACTCGTGCTTCCAGCAGGAATTAACGGTACATAATCAGGGGCATAAATACAGTACTTAGGCCAGCAGGTAATAATTTTTTCAAACAAAAGCATTGTTTAAGTAGTCCATAAAAGTAAGCATGTTTCTCACCCCAAGTAGTTTAAAATGAGTATTAAAAGTAATAGTGGGGCTATGACTCACCTTGAGTATAACTGACAAGGTGAAATATAAAATCAAGTAAGTTATGGGAACGGCTCTAACATACGACCTGAATAATAGTGAAGTCTGAGTTTTTGACAGTTTTGGCACAATACGAATGATGAGTGTGAAAATGAGTAACGGATAACGGTTTGGTTTGTGATGTGTGAGTTTGATATGCTTAAAAAGCTTAATATATAATATTATCTTGTTTTAATGTTTTTGATTTGTTGGGAATTAAATATTCAAGAAGTTTAATATCGGGTTCTAATAAAAGAAATACTCCAAGTGTGATTCTGCTGCTAGTGCATTATGGTTCCTGCTGTTAATGTTGTTCCTGCTGCTAGAACATTTGATTCTGCTGCTAGCGATAAATGATTCTGCTGCTAGGCTTAGCATTCTGCTGTTGTTGATCCTGCTGCTAATGATACTTGTTCCTGCTGATAGCGATAACTCATTGCTGCTGCTAGTGAACATTCTGCTGCTAAATGGATAATATTGAAAAGATATTATTTGTATTTTGGTCAACAATATACGGTAGATAATATCTTACCCCATGTGCTTAGTTAACAAGTTGTGTACACAGATACATGTTGTATCTTATGTACTGACACACTCAAGATAAGTTAACAAGTAAGTCGGCTAGACTTTAAGCAATATGTAAAGATCTTCTTAGACTATAAAAGAGATCTTAGACTAGTGATATTATGTGTGTTCAAGTGTGTTATTATTTTAGAACTCATATAACTGTTAGAACTAGAACAAACACAAGAATATCATAAGTTAGAAAAACATAAGATTCAAGGTTGTAACCCTAGTGATATTTCAAGATCACTCGTATTATTATCATTAATAATATTGAATCGTTTGGTGATAATCTTTATGTGTTCATTGCTAACTAACAAACATAACAATTCCATTTCCATAACATACACAACCTTCTAAGTGTGATTAAGTGAATTCCGCGCACTTAATCATATTAACACAACATATCATATACACAAAGTTGACAAGGTTTAACCACCTTATAGTGTATCCAGGGTCCTGGCAAGTGGTATCAAAGCTAGACTGATATAGTTGTTTTTTTTTTAGAAGAAACAGAAATGGATGTACAAGATGTTCAAACCAATGTTGCTGCAAAGTTGCCCATGATCAAACCAAATGAGTTTGAGTTATGGAGGATGAGAGTTGAGCAATATTTTATGGTTCAAGATTATGCTCTTTGGGATATAATTCAGTATGGTGATTCCTTCACTCTAGGCTATTCAGATGTTCTTGTTGAAGGGAAAACAGTTAGAAAAAGAAATACTGGACCAGTTTCAAATGAAGAAAAGATACAAAAGAGAAATGATCAGAAAGCAAGAAACTTGTTGCTTATGACCATTCCTGGTGAGCAGATGCTATCTTTTAGCAAATATCTTGATGCAAAAACTCTTTTTAAAGAGATTTGCGCATGGTTTGGTGGTAATGAAACTACCAAAAAGACACAGAAGACATTGCTGAAGCAACAATTTGAAAACTTTACTGCTTTTAGCAATGAAACTCTTGATAAGTTGTTTTCAAGATTACACAAGCTTGTCAGTCAGTTAGCTGTGTTGGGTGTTGAGACAGAGAAGGAAGATCTCAACATGAAGTTCTTGAAAAGTCTACCTGATGAATTCCATACTCATGTTATTGTCTGGATGAACAAACCAGAAATTGAAACAATGAAACTTAATGATTTATTCAACAACTTTAAAATTGTTGAATAAATTCTAAAGAGGGGTGGAAATCATGGTACTAGTTCTGGAAATGTGGCACTTTTGTCAACTCCCAGTGTTAGTCATTCAGAAGAGGTAGATGAAGTTGAAGGTGTTTCTAATGCTACTTATGGTGGTCCTTCTACTAGTTTACAAAAGGATGTTGCTGGACTTGGAGATCCAACATTTTATGCCTTTATAACCAGTCAATCTAGTGGTTCTCCTCTAAATCATGAAGACCTTGAACAGGTAGATGGTGATGATTTGGAAGAGATGGATATTAAGTGGCAAGTTGCTTTACTTAGCATGAGGGATAAGAAGTTTTGGCAAAAAACTGGGAAGCAAATTACCATAAATGGTAATGATACTGCTGGGTTTGATAAGAAGAAAGTAGAATGTTTTAACTGTCATAGGTTGGGACACTTTGCTAAAGAATGTAGAAGCCCAAGGAAGCAGGATAATAGGAACACATGGTATAAGCAAGAGAGGAAGAAGGAAGTATTGGTGGAAGAGCCAAAGGCTATGCTGGCTATTGATGGTATTGGATATGATTGGAGCGCTGTGGCTATTGAAGAGGAAGCACCACCAAATGCTGCTCTTATGGCCAATGAATTTGCTCTAATGGCATTTTCTGATTCAGAGATAGATACCATTCCTACTTGTACTAATTCATGTCCTAATCTTAAAAATTATGAAGACATTAAAAAGAGATTTGATGCTTTTAGAGAAGAGTTAATTGATGCCCTTCATAATTTAGCTAATCATAAGAGGTGTGTAGGAGTTCTAGAAAAAAAAATCCAACATTTTCAAAAGAATGAATATACGTTTACTGATGACTTAAATGCTTTAAAAAGAGGAATAGCATTTAGAGATGAATTACTAACTGATCAAAGTAAACAGTTATCTGAAGCCAATAATAAAACTGAAAATGTTAAGATAACTATAGATGCTTTAGCTCATGCCTCAGAAGGAATGAATAAGATTTGGGAAGCTCAAGTAATTGATAAAGCGAATTCAGGTTTAGGTTACAAATCTGTCCCTCCTCCATACAGAGGTGTTCATTCACCTCCAGGTGTTGACCTAGCACACACAGGTTTAGCTGAGTTTCAAGAACCAATTGATGCGTGGGATTGCGCCCTCGCAGTAGGTTTTACCTCTCAAGGGATCTCAAGAGGCTTGCAATCCCCACCAGGCAGTGTACCTGACCGTTGTAGTATAGTAAAGTGGCAAGTACCGGGGGATTGATCGTTCAACTCAAAGAATAGTGTTCGTTAGGATTGAAATTATTCTAACTAGGTTTAGAGGTGATGGATGATTCTTTTTGTATTTTTATATTTTATGGAAAGCAAGTAAAAATCTCGTGTTTTGGAAGAAGGGGTGGAATTAGTTGCTAATCAACTAACCCAAAAGCTACTAACTAAACTAATATGCAAGAAAAGTAAACTAGGGTTCTACAAGGGAAGTGAAGCGTATCTACCTATGATGTATTACTCGATTGCGTGGTTTTGTAACCTTACAACAGGTTTTACCTCTCGAGGGATCTCAAGAGGCTTACAACCCCACCAGGCAGTGTACCTGACCGATGTAGTATAGTGTAGTGGTAAGTACGGGGGATTGATCGTTCTCCACAGGGAATAGTGTTCGTTAGGTATGAAAGGCTACTCTAATTAGGTCTAAGGTTGAGGAAGATTCTTTTTTATGTTTTTATAGTTTTTATGAAAGCAAGTAAAATCTCGGGTTTGAAGGAGTGGGCGAAATTAGTTGCTAGTCAACTAACCCAAAATTACTACGGATGCAAATAAAATAAAATAACAAAAATGAAATGTGGTGAGAAACTTATGTGTAGAGAAATGTGTTTACTTAGATTTCCTTACTCCCTAACTATCTTTTACCGGTTAATTAGTGTGTATTAGTCGCGTGGATGACGGGTGTATTCCTTAATACCATTCGTGGGGTGGCGTACTTACTTCCCCAACTCTACAAGCTCCTACTTCACTCCTATGTCGAGCCGGCTAGGAAGCTCCTAACATGGGATCACTAGAATTCGCTTGTGCATTAAATACAACCATAAAAACCTTTAGTACGCGTTTGGTTCATGTTTCTTAAGACGTTCAAGCAAGTTACCGAATAGGAAGTTAGCCAGTTTTCTTAAGCCTAACATAGATAAACAATCATCCAATACAACTAACAACACACTAACAACCAATAATCAATAGCTAGGTTTCATTAGATCTAATCAAACACAAGATAAATTTAGCCTAACATGTTAAACAAAAGACAAGAATAAGATAGAATCAAACAACACATAGACATATTGAATGATTAATTGATAACTTATCTTTCAATGAAACATGGAAGATCTCAAGGCAAAAAGCCCTGAAAAAGTAGCTAAAATCGTCTTAGGGTTTTCTCCCAAAATTCCACACACTAAGCTCTCCTTTATGACAAAAAATTAGAAAACTATATATAGATTTTTGGATCTGACGGCGTCACCTTATGGAGTGTGACGCCGTCACCTCGCCGCTTTTAGGGTTCCCGGATGACCTTCTTGACGCCGTCCCTCTTTAGCTCTTCAAAAATCCATTCTGGCTTATCAAGGCTTGACGCCGTCGAACCATGAACGTGACGCCGTCCCCTTATGATTTAAGCCGTGACGCCCTCGATCAAGTTAAAGCGTGACGCCGTCAGAATTCACATGCTATTTTCACTGGCCCGTCATGAGTAAATTTCACGTCCAACTTTTCTTGCCAAGGCATGACGCCGTCCAGAGTAAAGTCTGACGCCGTCAAGAGTAACTTTTAGCCGATTTTTGAGACTTTGCCGTTTTCTTCACTTTAATGCTCTAAAAACGTCCAAAATGCCTCCTTTTCCAGATTTCTCCTCAAAAGTACCTAAAATGACAAAAGGAACGATTTAGGGCAATATTTGATCAAATAAATACGATTTAAGGCTTAAATAACCCCTTAAAAGCGGTACACTTTTCGCTTCATCAAATACCCTTACACTTGAGATTTGCTTGTCCTCAAGCAAATGCGCTTTTATTCTAATCAAAATACAAGTTAGGGGTCATTTAATGCTAACATAAAAGTAATTACAACAAATAATCGTTCCACTTCAATCATAATAAGCACGGAGATTACATACTAGCACCTCACAAGTAGTGTTTAGATACTCACATCTCTCAAGTGTCATCAAAATAAATCTCATAAATGAAAACGGAAAATATCTCTCACTACCTGTCATAGCAAATAGATTACCATAGGCTTGGGAAAGGATCGAAAACCTTCTCCACTAGGCGTAAGCACCTAAGATAAACTATCAAAGAGGGATTTTAAATGGGTTATAACGTTAGGTGTAGGGAAAAGGAAAACACGGTTTTGTTGGATAAGGGATATTTTACTGGTGGCGAGTTAAAGATCTTGATCAATTACATGTACTATACAATGTTGCTAAGCCAAGACTCGACTCAATCTTAAGCTAAAAACAAAATAACAAAAACATAAAATAAACATAAAATGAAACGGGATGGTAGTCCGTATGATTTTTCTACTTTTCTTTTTCTCATTTTTTTGTATTTTTCTTGATTTTTTCGATTTTTTTTTTTTTTTTTTTTTTTTTTTTTTTTTTTTTTTTTTTTTTTGCATACACTTTTGCCCTACCATCCAAAATAATACATCATAGGGGCATTGCATTCCCCTTACACTTGAACTTTTACATAACTTTACAAATAACTATTCTAATGACTCGAATTAAGATAATCGAAAAACTTGGAGTACTTTTAAAATATTTAGCACATATGGGGGTAATAAATGATGTTCTTCCCCATTACTCCATTATACTAGTACTTTACCCATGAGTCCCAATCGTCCCAAAACAATATGTACAAGGATATGACTTGACTTAGCAACCATGTAATCAATTAGATAATTAACTTGGGTTTAAACAAATGTTGTAACAATAATGCACTAAAGATGAGTGCATACAAGGTAGGCTAAGGCGATTTGGGTGTACATTTAAGTGGGGTGTAACAAATTCTTCCTTTAAGTAAAATGCTTAAAGGTCGAAACGAAAAGATAGGCTCTGAGGGGTGTACTAGGGGTATCGTGTACTAAAAATGAGTACAACGCAAAGGGTGTGGGAGAATTACTTGACCAATGTAGCCAATGTAATTATAACAAAAAACACAGGTGTAAAACAATGGGTTAATCCTAATGCCTCTTATCATGTAGTAAATCTAACTACACGAATGTAGTCTCACTTGTGGCCTTGGAATGGTCCTAACGCAAGTTCTAGAATCTAAGTGCTACCGGTACACACATCATAGCATAAATGCTTTTCCTACCAATTCTAGGGGTGAGCCTCACATATTTGGGGGTGGAAAATTTTTTAGTGTACGGTTTTTGTGCTAGTTATATAACTCCTATCCGTGAGACGCTCATTAAGATCAAAGTTTCACTCCTAAATGTTGTAAAAAAAATTTAAATTTGGCACTAAAATTACCTTAACAAGTATTTCTCTCAGTTTTATTACACATCTACTATTAAACAAACAAAAATCAAGCGCAATTGTATTCTCTAAAATCGTACTTTACCCTCCCCTTACACTTAAGATGAACATTGTCCCCAATGTTCAAATAATAAGATGTAAAAGCAAAAAGTAAAAGAATGAAATCAAATACTCCCCTGATTCGCTCGGTGGATAATGAAATTACACGGTTAAATCTTCCTCCAAAGAGAATGTTGAAGCTCCATGACTAATGCATCGCCATAAGCTTGATTCCATAAACATCTCCTTGTCCAAAATAACCTGTTAAACCTGAGAAAACAAACACGAAAACCTGCATAACATCGGCGGAAAAATCTATATATAAGGATATAATGCTTGTGGACTGATAATTTTGCAGATTCCTGGAGATTATAAGTTGGAGATTTTAATAAAAACTTTCTAAAAACAAAACTTTCAAAAATTTCTGGAAATTAAATCTGACGCCGTCAGGTTATAACCCCTGACGCCGTCAGAAATGACCTGACAAAAATTTTCATTTTAAGTTTCCGGAAAATTTCTGGAAAAACCTTTACCTCACTTCCTGGAAATCCTGCAAAACATCATTATGACTCGATACAAGCATTTGACTCAAACACACTAATATGTATGTTAATTTATTATTATTACGATTCATGTTCATTTGTGTTCTAATAAACCGATTTAGACTTCCCTTACACTTATCTTTTGCAAAATACCTTTATATGTAGTTAAGACGAAGTTAAAAACAAAATAAAGCATTTTCACAAATTAGTTTTTAACATGAATCAATAATAATAAAAATTAAACACACATACGGAAACAAATAAAAACAAACAAACAAACAAATAAACACACAAAGCAAATAAAACAAATAAAGCTTGGGTTGCCTCCCAAGAAGCGCTTTTCTTTATTAACGAGTCTTGTAGCTAGACTCAAAGTCACGTACATTACGTGACTCCATCATTCATAATGACGTATCCCTGATAGATATGATCCTTGCTATCAGGGTGGTGGTGTCTCAATCGCTCGACATTCGCAGTTACTTCACCTCCTCCTTTGCTGGTCAAGCTTACTATCCCATCTTGGTGTAAACTTTTAATTGTGAATGGTCCGTACCACCAGGGACTTAGTTCATCGGTAGGTGCTTCTGTTTCTGAATGCCTTAGGAGCACTGAGTCTCCTTTTGTAAATTCAACGGGGTTATTGGGTTGCTCATCAGCCTCAATATAATCGTTATTTCCATCCTTACATTCCCTAATCTCATTTTCCATATAACTCTTAATCCTTGCCTCCCATGCAAGAATTTTCTCTCGAACATTACCACGGACTATATTAGTGTTAGCCTCCATCTTCTTCTGCAGAGCAACATCTCGTATATGTCGTGGGATCGTTGGGAAGTTTATTGTTTTCTTCCCCTTCTTCATTTGGATGGTGCTATTTTCGTAATTGATTTGTGCTCTAGTGGTAGCGAGAAAGGGTGCCCCAAGGATTATTGGCATATTCATATCATTTCTCTCAATGATCATGAAGTCGACCGGATACAGGAATCCGGCAACGTTGACCAATACATCTTCTGCAATTCCTAACGGATACTCATAAGAATGCTTTGCAAAGGAGAGTTTAGTATGGGTGATGGATGGCAACTCATTGGTTAACTGAACATAAACGGATAAAGGCATCAAATTTACGTCGGAACCTTGGTCAGCTATCGCATCCAGATACTTGTGTTTTCCAATGCTGCATGGTATTTCAAAGACCCCGTAGAATTTCTGCTTTTCCACTAACTTTTGTCCTATGAGGCATTCATACAATTGCCCACCGGGTAATGTGTCAGATTTATCATCCGGTTCCACCTTCTTGGACTTCTTGTTGGGTAGATGAGTACGTCGATAGTTTCTCACCCAATCGTTTATGGTCTCCTTGTTTATTTCGTGCTTCAAGTAATGCTTCACTTGTTGTGACACTGGCGGTTCAACCAATTGGCGCTCCTCAGAGGGCGCCTCCTCTCCCTTGTCGGAATCGCATTTGTAAGCATTGGTGTTTCCATTATTAAGTGGGATGAGGTCAATTTTGTTAACTTCCATAGTTATGGATTTCCCTCTTCCCTCATTTCCGCCCTCTTGGACGACGGAGGTGGCCTTGACAAATTTAGTGTTAGGAACATCAACGTCATTCCTCACCAACACTTTTTCAGGGGCTTTTGTATTTGTGTATTCTTTCAAAAGATTCATCATCTCCGCCATCTTCTCTTCCATTTCCTCCTTTTGTTTGTAGACGGCTTCCTCAAATTTTGCCAACCGTTCGGAGTGTTTTGACATGTACTCTCTCATTCGAGCTTCGAATGTTGGACTAAGTTCCTGAGGTGGTGAGTTGGGTTGAGCGTGCTTATGGAAGGGTTTAGCATTTTCCCTAAGGGTGATTCGGACAATGGTGTTTGCTTAACGCTTGAGACTGAGTTAATTGTCGCTTTTTGTGGACTTAAGGGTCTCTTTTGCTTTTCCATAAGATATGCAACCCTTTTCTCAAGTTCACTAACGCTTTCCTCAGTGATTTGATTGGCTGTATCGGGTGATGAATATGTCTTGACTGCCGAGCGCACGTCGTGGGAGACTTGCCACAATTCATCATCGTCGGATGCAAGCTCATCAATGATCTCCCATGATTCCTCGACGCTTTTGTCGCGCAATCTGCCCCCGGCGGCTCGATCGATGGCACGCTTGGTGTGGTAATCAACATGGTCATAGAAGATTTGGATTTGAAGCCATAGATTTATGCCATGGTGAGGGACTTTTTGAAGTAAGTCCTTGAATCGAATCCATGCCCCGTAGAGGGTTTCGCCTCGACGTTGTTCAAACATCAAGATATCCTTCCTTAGCTTGGTAGTTCTCCCCGGTGGGAAAAACTGAGCAAGGAAACGAGTAGTGAGATCATCCCAAGAGGTGATGGATCCTGCGGGTTGACGTTCTAGCCACTGACTAGCTTGGTCCCGCAAAGAGAATTGGAAGAGACGCAATCGGGTCGTCTCTCGAGTGGCAACATCAAGGTATATAGAATCAACGATTTTAAGAAAGTCCTTGAGGTGTTGATTAGGATCTTCAGAACGAAGTCCATGGAATGCGCATCCGCTTTGCACCAACCGGATGGTGTCGGATCGCAAGGGTGTGATATTGGCTCCTTGAGTGAGCTCAATGGTGTTTCGATAGCCATGGTGGCTAGGACGGGAATAACTCTCCTAAAGTACGGGCTCTAGGAGGTGGTTGTGGTTGTTGTGGTGGTGGGTTGTTGTGGTTAAGGATATTACCATCTTCCATGATGTCGGACGTAATGGTTACGAACAAAGACACGAAGAAAATAGATAGACTAAAGAAAACCTAGAAAAATAAAATAAAAATCTCACTAGAAAGGAATCTAGTGAGTAGACCTAATAGAAATAAAAATTCAACCTAAACAATAACTATTCCCCGGCAGCGGCGCCAAAAACTTGATTGCGTGGTTTTGTAACCTTACAACAGGTTTTACCTCTCGAGGGATCTCAAGAGGCTTACAACCCCACCAGGCAGTGTACCTGACCGATGTAGTATAGTGTAGTGGTAAGTACGGGGGATTGATCGTTCTCCACAGGGAATAGTGTTCGTTAGGTATGAAAGGCTACTCTAATTAGGTCTAAGGGTTGAGGAAGATTCTTTTTTATGTTTTTATAGTTTTTATGAAAGCAAGTAAAATCTCGGGTTTGAAGGAGTGGGCGGAATTAGTTGCTAGTCAACTAACCCAAAATTACTACGGATGCAAATAAAATAAAATAACAAAAATGAAATGTGGTGAGAAACTTATGTGTAGAGAAATGTGTTTACTTAGATTTCCTTACTCCCTAACTATCTTTTACCGGTTAATTAGTGTGTATTAGTCGCGTGGATGACGGGTGTATTCCTTAATACCATTCGTGGGGTGGCGTACTTACTTCCCCAACTCTACAAGCTCCTACTTCACTCCTATGTCGAGCCGGCTAGGAAGCTCCTAACATGGGATCACTAGAATTCGCTTGTGCATTAAATACAACCATAAAAACCTTTAGTACGCGTTTGGTTCATGTTTCTTAAGACGTTCAAGCAAGTTACCGAATAGGAAGTTAGCCAGTTTTCTTAAGCCTAACATAGATAAACAATCATCCAATACAACTAACAACACACTAACAACCAATAATCAATAGCTAGGTTTCATTAGATCTAAGCAAACACAAGATAAATTTAGCCTAACATGTTAAACAAAAGACAAGAATAAGATAGAATCAAACAACACATAGACATATTGAATGATTAATTGATAACTTATCTTTCAATGAAACATGAAAGATCTCAAGGCAAAAAGCCCTGAAAAAGTAGCTAAAATCGTCTTAGGGTTTTCTCCCAAAATTCCACACACTAAGCTCTCCTTTATGACAAAAAATTAGAAAACTATATATAGATTTTTGGATCTGACGGCGTCACCTTATGGAGTGTGACGCCGTCACCTCGCCGCTTTTAGGGTTCCCGGATGACCTTCTTGACGCCGTCCCTCTTTAGCTCTTCAAAAATCCATTCTGGCTTATCAAGGCTTGACGCCGTCGAACCATGAACGTGACGCCGTCCCCTTATGATTTAAGCCGTGACGCCCTCGATCAAGTTAAAGCGTGACGCCGTCAGAATTCACATGCTATTTTCACTGGCCCGTCATGAGTAAATTTCACGTCCAACTTTTCTTGCCAAGGCATGACGCCGTCCAGAGTAAAGTCTGACGCCGTCAAGAGTAACTTTTAGCCGATTTTTGAGACTTTGCCGTTTTCTTCACTTTAATGCTCTAAAAACGTCCAAAATGCCTCCTTTTCCAGATTTCTCCTCAAAAGTACCTAAAATGACAAAAGGAACGATTTAGGGCAATATTTGATCAAATAAATACGATTTAAGGCTTAAATGACCCCTTAAAAGCGGTACACTTTTCGCTTCATCAATTACTCCTTGCTAGCTATCAAATTCTACCTATTGAATTGTCACACCTTGTTTTAATTGACGGGTTGTATTCCTTAATACCATTCGTGGGGTGGCGTACGTACTTCCCCAACTCTATAAGCTCCTACTTCACTCCTATGTCGAGCCGGCTAAGAAGCTCCTAACATGGGATCAACTAGAATTCGCTCATGCATTAAATACAACCAAATAAACCTAGTACGCATTGGTTCATGTTTCTTAAGACGTTCAAGCAAGTTACCGTATAGGAGGTTAGCCAGTTTTCTTAAGCCTAACATCGATATCACCCAATCAAACAAGAGACAATAGGAAACAAGAATTATAAGCTAAACCAATTAGATCTATTGAAGCGTCGCACCTTTATTGATGAAGATAGACACATACACCAACAAGGAATCAATAAGATCTAATTAATTATATACAAGTTTCACACAATCATAAGTAGACACAAGGTGAATTAGCAAAGCATGATCAATGAAGGCAAACAACCACAATAATGAAAGACATAATTAAGTTAAAATCAACAAACCAATATTTGATGTTTATGAAGTGATTGAAACCCTCTAAGTTGCTGGAAAAACACCTACCTAAACCCTAGAATCGGACTTAGGGTTTAGGGCTTACAAAAAGTGAAGTTGTGATGTTGTATTTATAGCTGATTTTTTGTCCGCATCGATCTGACGGCGTCAGCCTTTACAAGTGACGGCGTCAGCTCCCCTTTTTCACCAAATTGTAGATCTTTTCGTCCCAATTTCGTGGCCTCTTGAATCACCGAAATCCGAGTTCGTATGAAGATTTTATGGCCAAAACAGTGACAGCTACTCCGCGCGTAAGTTATGATTGATTTGATTAACTTGTGACGACTTTTCTTCTTGTGCAAGTTGTCATTTTGACGTCGTCACTCTATGGCATCTGACATCGTCAGGATGAGTCCTGACGCCGTCACCTTCAAGATCTTCTGGGCCGTCTCTCTTTAAATTAAACCGTGACCACCTATGGCGTCACAAAGCGTGACGCCGTCACCTTCCAATACCAAAATAGTTCTGGCCCGTCATGAGTAATCTTCATATCCACTTCTTTGTCATAGCTTGACGCCGTCCCCTTTTAATCATCCAAAATCCTCTCTGGCGCGTCAAGGGTTGACGGCGTCACAATGGTACTTGACGCCGTCACAGGTACTTTTCCAGCCGATTTTGAGACTTTGTCGTTTTCTTCACTTTTATGCTCCAAAAACGTCCAAAATGCTTTCTTTTCCAGATTTCTTCTCCAAAGTACCTAAAATGACAAAAGGAACGATTTAGGGCAATATTTGATCAAATAAATACGATTTAGGGCTAAAATGACCCCCTAAAAGCGGTACACTTTTCGTCTCATCAAATATCCCTACACTTGGGATTTGCTTGTCCTCAAGCAAATGAGCTTTTCCACCAATTGAAATACAAGTTAGGGGTCATTTAACATTAATATAAAAGTAATTACAACAAATGATCATTCCACCTTGGTCAAAATAAGCACGGAAATTATACACTAGCACCTCATAATAAGTGTTTGGATACTCTCATCCCTCGGGTGTTGTAAATTTATATATCATAAATGGAAATGGAAGAATATCGCTCACTACCTGTCATAGAAAATAGATTACCATAGGCTTGGGAAAGGATCACGCCTCTACCACTTTTGGCGTAAGCACCTAGGATAAACTATCAAAGAGGTCTTTACAAAGGGTTATAACGTTAGGTGTAGGGATAAGGAAAACACGGTTTGTTGGATAAGGATATTTTTACTGGTGGCAAGTCAATCATCTTGGTCAATTACATGTAGAATGAGGCGTTGCTAAGCCAAGACTCGACTCAACTTAAACTAATCACGAACTAATAAACATAAAACAAAACAAAACATAAATAAAAGATAGAGGCGGATGGTAGTCCGTATGCTTTTTCTTCACTTTTCTTTTTCTCATTTTTTTTTTATTGATTTTTTTTTTTTTTTTTTTTTTTTTTTTTGCATACACTCTTGCCCTACCATCCAAAATGATACATCACTAGGGATTCTTTGTACCATCCCTACACTTGAACTTTTACATACTTTACATAAAATTATTCTAATGACTCGAATCAAGATAATTGAAACATTTGGAGTACTTTAAAATATTAGCGTACATATGGGGGTAATAAATGATGTTCATCCCCATTACTCCATTACACTAGTACTTTACCCATAAGTCCCAATCGTCCCAAAACAATATGTACAAGGATATGACTCGACTTAGCAACCATGTAATCAATTAGATAATTAACTAAGGGTTTAAACAAATGTTGTCACAAAAATGCACTAAAGGTGAGTGCATACAAGGTAGGCTAAGGCGATTTGGGTGTACATTTAAGTGGGGTGTAACAAATTCTTCCTTTAAGTAAAATGCTTAAAGTTAAAAACGAAAAAGATAGGCTCTGAGGGGTGTACTAGGGGTATCGTGTACTAAAAATGAGTACAACGCAAAGGGTGTGGGAGATTTACATGACCAATGTAGCCAAAGTAATTATAACAAAAACACAGGTGTAAAACAATGGGTTAATCCTAATGCCTCTTATCATGTAGTCAATCCTAACTACACGAATGTAGTCTCACTAGCGGTCTCGGTATGCATCACAAACGCAAGTTCTAGAATCTATAAACTACCGGTACACTCATAAGCACCAACAATGAATGCTTTTTCCTAAAGATCTAAAGGCGGACCTCACATATTTGGGGTGGAAATTTTTGAGTGGTATGGTTTTTGTGCTAGTCATACAATTCCCTATCCATGAGACGCTTATTAAAATCAAAATTTCACTCCTATATGTTGTAAAAAATTTTAAATTTGGTGCTAAAATTGCCCTAACCAATATTTCTCTTGGCTTTATTACACATTCACTATTAAACAAAACAAAAATCAAGCGAAGTTGTAGTTTCTAGGGCATCCTAATTTACCCTCCCTACACTTAATCCGAACATTGTCCCCAATGTTCTAGACAAAAGATGTAAAAGTAAAAATAAATGAGAATGGAAGAAACTAATACTCCCCTGATTCGCTCGGTATGGATGATGTGATAATATGGTTAAATCTCCCTCCAAGAGAATGAACATGATAAGCTTCACTCCAGAAATATAATCATCCTCTTGATGTGTTGCACGTACATCTTCTTATCCAATAATACCTGTAACCAACAAACACAAAAACCAAAGCATCAAACCGAACAAAGAAAAACCACAACTAGATGTATTTCCAGACTTAGAAATAAAAACAAAACAAAACAAAGCAATAAAAGGATAGGATACTTGCGGGATGACTTACAAATAGGGATTCATAAAACATGTCCACAAGTATTGACACATAAACAAGATAGAATACATGCTAATCATGAATTGTGAATTTTCCATGTTCGAATTTTGTTCTTTTTAACAAAATATAAACTTTCCTACACTTATTTTTTTTTGTAAAATACCTTTATATGCAATTAAGACGAGGTTAAAAACAAAATAAAGCATTTTCACAAATTATTCAAAACATGAAAATTTAACAATTATGATTAAGCATATATGACACAAACAAACAAATAAAATAAAAACATCAAACAATTAAAAACATGGGTTGCCTCCTAAGAAGCGCTTGTTTTTGTTCGAGTCACGAGCCTGACTCTGCCCTTATTTAACGGATAAAGGAGAGGTTTTCCCTACACTTAGGGTTAAGTGCGGGTGAAAGTAGCGATACACACCCTTAGGGTGGAAATATGCCACGTGAGGTGAAGGGGGTGAGTGAATGGCTTCCTTCATCCTAAAACTACCCGGATAATAAGGGTTGATGGGTGGGTCGGTTCCTCTTTTGTCTCCTAGATGTAAATCTAAGGATGGAAAGTTGTGTAAGGGTTGAGGTTCCGTTTCATCAACACTAGGAAATTCCCTAGAACTAAGAGTAAGGTCATCACTAAAAGTGTTCAAACCTATATCCTCTAGTTGTGCTTGGTCCAAGGGTTCTACTTCCATTGGGATTCCTAAAGTTTCTTCTACTTCTTCCGGGTAAGTCACGGGCGGTGTGCGTGCCTCAAGTGATGGTAGGACTTGTGGGGTACTTTGTGGGCTTGGATTATCCACCTCATTCTCCATTTTATCTAGGTTACCTATGTGTTTGTTTTGTACTATGATGTTACATGACATCCACTTAGGTATCCCAAAATAGTCATCCCCAGACAAACTTGTTTCATGATCCTTGGAATTTGTGGTCAATTGACTTGTACTAACGTTTGTTGGGTTGTCTACTCTATAATAATACTGGGCACAATCTTCAATGGCATCCCATGCTTCTTCAGCATTTAATTCCCTAAGGTCCCTCTTGGCAAAATCGTTAATGCACATTTGGTCATATCGGTCGACACGATCGTAAAAGATTTGGGTTAGGGATGCTAAATCGAAGCTATGATGAGGGACTATTCGGAGTAAGTTTTTAAAACGAGTCCATGCATCATATATGGGTTCATCTCGATATTGGTTGAACATCAAGATGTCATTAGGGGCAAATGGATTTCGTGGTCGGTAGTATGGTGGGTTCGCGTACTCCATATTGGTGAACGGAAGAGTCAATGGAAAGGTTTTTACGAACAAAGACACAAAGAAAAGATAGACTACTAGAAAGCTAATAAAAAGAAAATAAAAATCTCACTAGATAGGAATCTAATAAGTAGACCAAATAAAAATAAATTTCAACCTAAGCAATAACTACACCCTGGGCTGCGGCGCCAAAAACTTGATGCGTGGGATTGCGCCCTCGCAGTAGGTTTTACCTCTCAAGGGATCTCAAGAGGCTTGCAATCCCCACCAGGCAGTGTACCTGACCGTTGTAGTATAGTAAAGTGGCAAGTACCGGGGGATTGATCGTTCAACTCAAAGAATAGTGTTCGTTAGGATTGAAATTATTCTAACTAGGTCTAGAGGTGATGGATGATTCTTTTTGTATTTTTATATTTTATGGAAAGCAAATAAAAATCTCGTGTTTTGGAAGAAGGGGCGGAATTAGTTGCTAATCAACTAACCCAAAAGCTACTAACTAAACTAATATGCAAGAAAAGTAAACTAGGGTTCTACAAGGGAAGTGAAGCGTATCTACCTATGATGTATTACTCCTTGCTAGCTATCCAATTCTACCTATTGAATTGTCACACCTTGTTTTAATTGACGGGTTGTATTCCTTAATACCATTCGTGGGGTGGCGTACGTACTTCCCCAACTCTATAAGCTCCTACTTCACTCCTATGTCGAGCCGGCTAAGAAGCTCCTAACATGGGATCACTAGAATTCGCTCATGCATTAAATACAACCAAATAAACCTAGTACGCATTGGTTCATGTTTCTTAAGACGTTCAAGCAAGTTACCGTATAGGAGGTTAGCCAGTTTTCTTAAGCCTAACATCGATATCACCCAATCAAACAAGAGACAATAGGAAACAAGAATTATAAGCTAAACCAATTAGATCTATTGAAGCGTCACACCTTTATTGATGAAGATAGACACATACACCAACAAGGAATCAATAAGATCTAATTAATTATATACAAGTTTCACACAATCATAAGTAGACACAAGGTGAATTAGCAAAGCATGATCAATGAAGGGCAAACAACCACAATAATGAAAGACATAATTAAGTTAAAATCAACTAACCAATATTTGATGTTTATGAAGTGATTGAAACCCTTTAAGTTGCTGGAAAAACACCTACCTAAACCCTAGAATCGGACTTAGGGTTTAGGGCTTACAAAAAGTGAAGTTGTGATGTTGTATTTATAGCTGATTTTTTGTCCGCATCGATCTGACGGCGTCAGCCTTTACAAGTGACGGCGTCAGCTCCCCTTTTTCACCAAATTGTAGATCTTTTCGTCCCGATTCCGTGGCCTCTTGAATCACCGAAATCCGAGTTCGTATGAAGATTTTATGGCCAAAACAGTGACAGCTACTCCGCGCGTAAGTTATGATTGATTTGATTAACTTGTGACAACTTTTCTTCTTGTGCAAGTTGTCATTTTGACGTCGTCACTCTATGGCATCTGACGTCGTCAGGATGAGTCCTGACGCCGTCACCTTCAAGATCTTCTGGGCCGTCTCTCTTTAAATTAAACCGTGACCACCTATGGCGTCACAAAGCGTGACGCCGTCACCTTCCAGTACCAAAATAGTTCTGGCCCGTCATGAGTAATCTTCATATCCACTTCTTTGTCATAGCTTGACGCCGTCCCCTTTTAATCATCCAAAATCCTCTCTGGCGCGTCAAGGGTTGACGGCGTCACAATGGTACTTGACGCCGTCACAGGTACTTTTCCAGCCGATTTTGAGACTTTGTCGTTTTCTTCACTTTTATGCTCCAAAAACGTCCAAAATGCTTTCTTTTCCAGATTTCTTCTCCAAAGTACCTAAAATGACAAAAGAAATAATTTAGGGCAATATTTGATCAAATAAATACGATTTAGGGCTAAAATGACCCCCTAAAAGCGGTACACTTTTCGTCTCATCGCCAATCATGGAATATGGTTCTAAGGCAAGTAAGAGTCTTAAGGTAGAAAAGATAAGTAAAAGTTTAGATAAAACTTTACTTTATCAGGACAAGGTGTCCTTTGTTAAGAAAGGAGATGCTATAGTTGTTGAGGATTGTACAACTGATAGTGATGATGAAGAAGAACAGGTTATGTCTAAACCTGTCTTGGTTAAGAAAGAAGGAACAAGTGTTTCTAAGATAGTCAAACACAATACTGATAAGCCTAAATCAAACATTAAACATGTTAGGCAACCAGTTGGATATTATGAGCAATATAGAACCACCAACAAGCCCAGAGGTAACCAAAGGAATTGGAACAACCTCAAGTCTAACCAATTAGGTGATGACTTTGCTTTTTATAATAAAGCTTGTGGAACGTGTGGTATTTTAGAGGTTACTAACAATAAGTTTATGTGATCGTTTATAGGCTCTAGGCTGTTAAGCCTTTATCTAGGATTTCTACGTTTAAAGAACAATGATAATATTGGCGGAATATTCAATGAACGAATACAATACTATCACAACAAGGTTTTGTCAAACTTTCACTTTGTTATTAAACTCAGCCCCAATACTACTTGATCATTAGTAATACGGTTACACTCTAACAGGGATCAAAGATCCTTGAGGCTTAACAAAAATAAACAACATCAGACCCCTCGTCTGATGTTCCCACACACACTCACTTTGGTGTTTACATTTTAACACACTTGGTGTTTTAGTTCTAAGCACTCTTTTAGAGTCTTTGTAAATCACACTTGATATCTAAGGGGTAAGGTCTTCTTTTATAATACAAGAAGACCTTTTACAATAAATGATAAGTCTTTGTCTACTACTTGCTTGTTATGTGTCAGTCAACATGTATCTTGTTTTACAACTTTGTTGACTGAGAACATATCTAGATATTATCTTTTGTATATCTTTGACTTTGATACAAATAATATCTTCTTCATTCTTATCCATCCAGCAGCAGTATGACTCATAGAAGCACCTGATACACTACAAGACCTAACTGTGTAACACTACCAGACCTAACTCTGTAACACTACAAGACCTAACTTGTAACACTACAAGACCTAACTTTGTAACACTACAAGACCTAACTCTGTAACACTACAAGACTTAACTTTGTAACACTACAAGACCTAACTCTGTAACACTACAAGACTTAACTTTGTAACACTACAAGACTTAACTCTGTAACACTACAAGACTTAACCATTTCTGCTGGTAGAATTAATCATTTCAGCAACCAGAATTCATGTTTCATTCTTCTTGTTTTGTATCATCAAATCTATAGAAATATAATTCCCTTTTATAATAAAGCTTGTTACACATGTGGTAGTTTTGACCATCTTGCAGCTTTTTGCAACCAATGGGTATGAAAACCATAGAGTGAACCACAAAAGGCAAATACCTAAATCTCACTCTCACTCTAGTTCTAAGAGAACAAACCCCAGAGTAGTCAAAAACAAGTCTGGCTCAAACTCAGATCCTGCTGCTAGACCAAATGATCCTGCTGCTAGATAATTTGTTCCTGCTGCTCAACCATTTATGACTATTAACCCAAAATCAACAGCTAAGGGTGCAAAATCATTTCTCAAACATGCATCAAAGACTGTTCTAAGGCCCATTCAAACAAAAGCAGTGGTCCAAAAACAAGTTTGGAAACCAAAGAGTAGAACTACAAAGTTAGCAGATTCTGCTGCTGAGCGTGTGGTTCATTCTGCTTCTAAGGGAAACAGGGCAAATGCTGTTAAGGCCTCAGCATGTTGGATTCTAAAATCCAATGTTGCATCAACTGTCCTTAAAAGATTGAATTACATTGATGCAAGAGGCAGATCCAAGTCAGTAATGGCTTGGGTCCCCAAAAGAAACTAACACTCTTATTCATGTGCAGGAACATTCAATTGATAAACAAGAAGATCAAGGATACTCAGATAGTGGATGTTCAAGGCACATGACAGGCAACATGTCTTATCTTTCAGATTTTCAATCATTCAATGGAGGATATGTTACCTTTGGAGGGGGTGTTCGTGGCAAAATTTCTGGTAAAGGTACAATCAAAACCGGAAATTTAGATTTTGAAGATGTGTACTATGTAAAAGAGCTAAATTATAATCTTTTTAGTGTTTCACAAATGTGTGACAAAAAGAATAATGTTCTTTTCTGTAAGACTGAATGTCTTGTACTTTCTCCTGATTTTAAGATGCCTGATGAAAGTCAAGTACTTCTTAGAATTCCTAGAAAGGGCAATATGTACAGTGTAGACATGAAGAACATTATTCCTAAAAAGAATTTAACTTGTCTTGTTGCAAAGGCCACATTGGATGAATCAATGAAATGGCATAGAAGGCTTGGTCATATTAATTTCAAAACCATAAATAAAATTGTTAAGAATGGTTTGGTAAGAGGTTTACCTCACAAAAGATTTGAAAATGATCAAACATGCATTGATTGTCTTAAAGGCAAACAACACAAAGCCACTTGTAAGCCCAAGATTTTTAACTCTATCAATCAATCATTGTTTATGCTGCATATGGACTTATTTGGACCTGTTTCAGTAAGTAGTATAATGCATAAGAGATATTGTCTTGTTAT
The DNA here is from genome assembly GCA_021014915.2 of Artemisia tridentata subsp. tridentata. Lineage (NCBI taxonomy): Eukaryota > Viridiplantae > Streptophyta > Magnoliopsida > Asterales > Asteraceae > Artemisia > Artemisia tridentata. The sequence continues at coordinate 72,165,526 of CP139508.1, read as the reverse complement.
AATTGATGACTATACTAGATTTACATGGGTTTTCTTTCTATCTACTAAGGATGAGACATCAAGCATCCTTAAGACATTCATTACACAGATAGAAAACCAAGTAGACAAGAAAGTGAAGGTCATTAGATGTGATAATGGGACAGAGTTTAAGAATAGAGTTATGGATGATTTCTACAAACAAAAAGGTATTAAGAGAGAATTTAGTGTTGCTAGAACACCACAACAGAATGGTGTTGTTGAGAGAAAGAATAGAACACTAATTGAAGCTGCTAGAACAATGTTAGCTGATTCCAAGCTACCTACAACTTTTTGGGCAGAGGCAGTCAACACTGCTTGCTATGTTCAAAATAGAGTTTTAGTTGTGCAGCCTCACAATAAGACATCATATGAACTTTTTAGAGGTAGAACTCCTGCAATAGGATTTCTTAGACCTTTTGGATGTCATGTGACAATTCTCAATACCTTAGACCATTTAGGAAAATTCGATGGTAAAGCAGATGAAGGATTCTTTGTTGGATATTCTCTTAATAGCAAAGCATTTAGAGTTTACAATACAAGAACAAAAATAGTAGAAGAAAACCTACATGTGGAGTTTTTAGAAGATAAATCCAATGTAGAAGGTCAAGGACCAAAATGGCTATTTGATCTAGAGTATCTAACCAATTCAATGAATTATGTGCCTTTTGTTGCAAAAACTAATGATTTTGCAGGTTCTAATACAACAAATGAGGCAGAGTTAGAGAAAAATCAAAATGATGTGATAATGCCAATATGGTCAAGTACAATTGTAGAATCAACTTCAACAACTGATGAATCTTCTTATGATAAAGCTAAAGAAGGTGTTGAAGATGAAAGCAAAGAAGATGAAACTCAGGAACAACAAAATGTTTTTGCTGGTAGCATTTCTGTTGCTGCTGGTAGTGTATCTGTTTCTACTGGTGATTTTGCTGCTAAGCTTACTGATTCTGCTGTTCGGCCAAATGACTTTGCTGCTGGCCCTTCAGAAACAAAAGAAGCAGAATTCTCAGATAATGAGGTGGATTTCAACAATCTTCCATCAAATTATCAAGTTCCTTCTACTCCACAAACAAGAATTCACAAAGTCCACTCCCTGGAACATGTGATTGGAGATGTACAATCTGGTGTGAAGACAAGACATCAACTGAAGACTTCAGACCAACAAGGGCTTCTTGATGCCCTTTATGCTTCAAAACAGCATGAGCTTTCAAACTCTTGCTTGTTTGTATGTTTTCTCTCACAAGCTGAACCAAAAACCATTCTGAAAGCCCTAGATGATTCAAGCTGGTTAGAGGCTATGCAAGAAGAGCTTCTTCAGTTCAAGATTCAAAAGGTTTGGGTGCTAGTTGATTTACCTACAGGTGTGAAGGTAATTGGCACTAGATGGGTTTTTAAGAACAAAAGGGATGAAAGAGGAATTGTGATTAAGAATAAGGCTAGATTAGTAGCCCAAGGGTACACACAAGAAGAAGGGATAGACTATGATGAGGTTTATGCTCTTGTAGCAAGGATTGAGGCAATTAGGCTTTTCTTAGCTTATGCTTCATTTTTAGGCTTCACAGTCTACCAAATGGATGTCAAGAGTGCATTTTTATATGGTAAAATTGAAGAAGAGGTGTATGTTTCACAACCTCCTGGCTTCATTGACCCATTACATCCAGACAAAGTGTACAGAGTAGTGAAAGCTCTATATGACCTTCATCAGGCACCAAGAGCTTGGTATGCAACACTAGCTTCCTACTTATTAGAAAATGGATTTCAAAGAGGAAAGATTGATCAGACACTTTTCATCAAACAGCACAAGAAGGATCTTCTGTTAGTGCAGGTGTATGTGGATGACATTATCTTTGGATCTACTAGGAAAGAGATGTGTTTAGAATTTGAGAAGCTTATGAAATATAAGTTTCAGATGAGTTCCATGGGGGAACTTACATTCTTTTTGGGTTTGCAAGTTAAGCAATCATCTGAAGGCATATTTATTAGTCAAGACAAATATGTTGCAGAGATACTTAGAAAATTTCAATTTGCTGATTCAAAAATAGCAAGCACACCAATGGACTCTGAGAAGCATCTTCTGAAAGATGAAGATGGAGAGAGTGTAGATGTACACACTTACAGATCTATGATAGGCTCTTTGATGTACCTTACATCATCCAGACCTGATATCATGTTCCCTGTTTGTGTTTGTGCAAGATTTCAAGTTACTCCAAAGGTTTCTCATTTAACTGCAGTCAAGAGAATTTTTAGATATCTCAAAGGTCAACCAAGGTTGGGTATATGGTATTCTAGAGAATCTCCTTTTGACTTGGTAGCATATTCGGATAGTGATTATGCTGGTGCTAGCTTGGACAGAAAGTCAACAACTGGAGGATGTCAATTCCTTGGGTGTAGACTTGTCTCATGGCAGTGTAAGAAGCAAACAAGTGTGGCAAATTCAACAACTGAAGCTGAATAAATAGCTGCTGCATGTTGCTCTAGTCAAGTTCTATGGCTTCAAAACCAACTTCTTGATTATGGATACAATTTCTTAAACACTGTTATTCATATTGATAATAGTAGTACAATTTGTATTATTAAAAATCCAGTGCAACATTCTAAAACAAAACACATTGAAATTAGACATCACTTTATAAGAGACTGCAATGAGAAAAAGTTAATTCAAGTTCTTAAAATTGCTTCAGAACATAATTTTGCAGATCTGCTAACAAAAGCTTTTGATGTTTCAAGGTTTCAGTACTTGGTAGCAAGTATTGGAATGCTTAATCTTTAAATTTTCAATCTACTGTGTTTTTGTAAATAAATTTTTGTTACTGCTGCTGGATTTATCTAATACTGCTGTTATTACAAAAGTTTGTGCTGCTAGTACAAATTTAATTTGTGTTATTCATACAGTTGGTCTTATGATTATTCTAATGCAAGACAAGTACTTTTGTACATTGTTCTTTTGGTTTTAGACTAACAATTTCAGGTATGAACATGTGAACACAAAAGGAAATTTCAAGTGAAATGGAAGCAACAAAATGATTATATTAGTTGCTACATAATAGGTTTATGATGGACTGAGTTTGGGAATTTAAAACTCCTTAAAACTTCTTTCTTGAAATCTAGTTATGATATTTCACATTGAATTGATGACTTAGTTGATCAGATAGTAACTAATGCAACTCACTTCCTATCATTTTATACTTTCAAGTATAATGAGCAAGTCTAAGGAAATCTGATAGAAAGAATAGCTAGTAAAAGTGAATCTAACACTTGTGTTAGAGGAAACACTTACTATGAGCTGGAAACCCTGTCAAGAAAGCCTTTTGAATAGGTTTATCTTTACACAGGCAGTTATTTATAACTGAAAAACATTGGTTCTCACACAACCAGAGGTTGCTTTAAACCGAAATTTTGATTAAGTGTCTGTTATACACTTGATCCCTTCAAAATGGTTGAAAGCAGTATGATTTTTCAATTCTAAAATCATGAACATACTGCTAAGTCAAATAATTTCTTCAACAAGGATTTTCAAGGATTTACAAAAACCATCCATTGATGGACCATGAATCAAAATGTCCACTGATTCACCTCTCATAGGAGTTAACACACCTAAAAGTGATGAGGGCAGTAACTTAAACTCTTAAGGAATTGATGGCTTCATGTACAATATTGTCTGACAACAAGTTCTATATGATGGATCAGATAATAAGGAAAGATATATTTTGGTACATAGTGAGATCTTCCAAACAAGGGGAGGAGAAAAAAGTTATTTGTATCTCAGGGGAGGTAACAATCTCAGGGGAGGAAATAATAGCCCAGAAAAAAGAAGATAATCCAATAAAAGGAAGGAGAAGACAAGAGCATACAAGATGATGAGGAGGTTGAAAATGACAAGAACATTCCAAAGGAGAAAGTTCTATCTAGGTCAAACGAAGAAAAGTTTCAATTTCACTGTCAAAGGCATGCTAATAGATGATTTCACTTGTTGAAACAAGCATCCAAGATATACAGCATCATTGCCTCTTATAATTCCTCCATCCAAGAAAATTGCACCATCTTTTAGTCCAAGATTGGTTCAATATTTTGATATTGTTAAAGTCAAAGAAGAACAAAGCAGATGAATTACTGAGAAGATATTTAGTCTTGAAGAACAGAAGTGTTTGAAAGATCTTCAATCCATGATTTAATTCAGAAACATGTTGAAATGGATTCACATGTTTAGGGGAGGATTGTTGGGAATTAAATATTCAAGAAGTTTAATATCGGGTTCTAATCAAAGAAATACTCCAAGTGTGATTTTGCTGCTAGTGCATTATGGTTCCTGCTGTTAATGTTGTTCCTGCTGCTAGAACATTTGATTCTGCTGCTAGTGATAAATGATTCTGCTGCTAGGCTTAGCATTCTGCTGCTGTTGATCCTGCGGCTAATGATACTTGTTCCTGCTGATAGCGATAACTCATTGCTGCTGCTAGTGAACATTCTGCTGCTAAATGGATAAGATTGAAAAGATATTATTTGTATTTTGGTCAACAATATACGGTAGATAATATCTTACCCCATGTGCTTAGTTAACAAGTTGTGTACACAGATACATGTTGTATCTTATGTATTGACACACTCAAGATAAGTTAACAAGTAAGTCGGCTAGACTTTAAGCAATATGTAAAGATCTTCTTAGACTATAAAAGAGATCTTAGACTAGTGATATTATGTGTGTTCAAGTGTGTTATTATTTTAGAACTCATATAACTGTTAGAACTAGAACAAACACAAGAATATCATAAGTTAGAAAAACATAAGATTCAAGGTTGTAACCCTAGTGATATTTCAAGATCACTCGTATTATTATCATTAATAATATTGAATTATTTGGTGATAATCTTTATGTGTTCATTGCTAACTAATAAATATAACAATTCCATTTCCATAACATACACAACCTTCTAAGTGTGATTGAGTGAATTTCGTGCACTTAATCATATTAACACAACATATCATATACACAAAGTTGACAAGGTTTAACCACCTTATAGTGTATCCAGGGTCCTGGCATGATTCCATAATTATCATTTTCTCGAAAGTCGACGAATAATACATTAAGTAAATCTTTAAAAGTTCGTTATAATTATAAATGTAACGAAAGTAAATATATATAGAAACGGATGATAAAATGCACGTGATATGAACGAGAGAGTGAAATTTATGAAATAGAATGAAAATAAAACGATGTTAATGTTGAGTCCTTGATCTTTACAGAATTTACATTTTCTACCCTAACGGTGTAAGTTTTGCACCGTTAGTCCTCAGTTAGTATTAATTATATTTTAGTCCAATAAAGGTCAATTATTTCATTTTAAGCCTTCTGTTTACTGGATGATCAATATCTACCCTCAGGTTACCAAATTTACAGTTTGGATCATAAGTTTGTGTGATTTACACTTTTAACCCGATTTGACCAATATTTTGCAAAACAAGTCCAAATTTCACAAAAGTTGGTTATAAAGTTTTTAGAGAGTTTCTATAGTTTCAAAAAGCTTATTTGAGTTGTAAAAACTGCTTATTATCCACTAGAGCTTATCAAGTGCTTATTTATTGGTTATTGGGCCTTAACGAGAACAATTAAAGGCCCATTAAGAGATATTGATCCAATGGGGTTTAAGGGGTTTTGGGCTTTTCATTGGGCTTACTAAATGGTCCTAAAAACATATTCAAATAGCTCATAAGCACTGCTTATCGTAAATGCTTATTGGGCCGCTTATTTGAGTTAAAGCACACTCGAATAAGTAATAAGGGTTTGGGACTGTTTCGAGTAGTGTTTGGTTTGTAGTTAAAAAAAAACTTTTATGAGCTTATCATGAGGGATTATTCATACAGCTTATTAGGTGGTCCATTAAAGAATTAAGTCGAACAATAACATAGCCATGTTGTGTGTATATAATTTGTTTTAACGAGTCATTTCCTAGGTTGATTGATATATGGTTCAAAAGTAAAACATGACATATATGTTGTGTTATATTTCATGCGATGCAACATATGAATAAAACAAGGTTCGATATGCATTAAAATGTAAATGAGAGTGTCGAATAAAAGTGTAATCCGTATAATCTAGCCATCCATGATTAGGAGGTCATAAGTACGACGTAAAATAAATAAAAGAACTTCGAAAAAAAATACATAGAAAGTAATATGATCGAATGGAAATGTAAATAATGCATGAAATGAAGAAAACGTGAAATAAAGTAGGAAATGAGTTCGAAGGAACTTACTACACCCAATGGTGGTGTGTTATACGTCCGAATGTTCTTAGGAATCGAAAGAGGTGTTTTTCACTTGCAAAAATGATCACAAATGGTTCGAAGGTGATGCATACGGCTTGGGAATTGGTTTGAACAAGGTGGAAAAGTCTTGGCTTCTTTGTGAGGTTTTTAAGAGTGAAGGAGAATGTATGCATGTGTGTCGAATACATATGCATGTATATATAGTTTTTATTGTTTTTAAAATGTGCAACTTGTGGAGATTTGATTCCCTAGCAGGATTTGGATGAGGTTTGCAGGAGATAATGTAGGTTATATTCAGTTATATAGGTATTAGAAGGGGGCTGATTGCTTGGTTCGATTATGTACATGTTATGTGTATATGTATATGTATCGTATGACATGTTAAAGTGTCCAAAACAATTTTCAACGTGACCAAGAGTGTAAAAAGATGAGGAAACAATGTTATGATCTTATATTCGATCAAAGAAAGTTAAATGAGCTAGGTAAGAAAAGGTTTGATCAAATTGGATCAAAATAGATAAATATCGGATGAGTTGTACTTGTCTCGAGTGCGACTTACTATGAGTCTCGTTTAAGGGTTAAACATTCGAATTTGGAAATGAAACTTGACATCCTGATTGTTCGATGTATGAAGAATTGAGATGTGTAAAGAGTTGTATATGTTACATGTCGAATTTAAAAGTTATCGAAGCAAAGCTTGGCATGTTCATTCGAGTGAGAAATAAAAGAAAAAGGAAAAATTGGGTTGGGCTTATGAATAGTACCAAGCCATAGTTGGGCCAGGAATAGAAATAAGGGTCCGTTTGGTTATTTATGAGTATAAGAGATTTTCGTGGTACGTGTGTGAGCTTGTTCCAATGTATTTTTAAATCAAGATTCGATGTATTTGTGTTATTGTAGTGTAATAACAAATCATTATGAGATAACCTCTCATTTTTAAGGTAGAAATCATTAATAAATGTCAGAAAATAAATTAAGTGCATTTTCTGATAAAATGATAGTTATTATTAAAATGGGAAAATTACCATTTGTCACAGTAATCCTTCTTGGACTCCTATTGACACTGAATCTAAATTGGGTGCTGATGGTGATCCGGTTTATGATTCTACATTATATCGGAGTCTTGCTGATTCTCTCCAATATCTTACTTTTACTAGACCTGATATTTCATATGTAGTGTAGCAGGTTTGCCTTTTTACGTATGATCCTCAGAAGCCTCATTTCTTAGCTCTTAAGCGGATTTTGAGGTATGTTAAGGGTACATTTGACTATGGCTTACAGTTGTTTTCATCCTCTACTTCCTCATTGGTGGCTTATTCGGATGCTGATTGGGCTGGTTGCCCTACTACTAGGAGATCGACTTCTGGCTACTGTGTTTTTCATGGCAATAACCTCCTCTCCTAGTCCTCTAAGTGTCAACCGACACTTTCTCGTTCTAGTGCAGAGGCAGAATATCGTGGTGTTGCCAATGCTGTTGCTGAGACATGATGGTTATGAAACCTACTACGTGAGTTGCATACACCTTTGTCTTCCGTGACGCTTGTCTACTGTGACAATGTTAGTGCCGCCTACTTCTCTTCTAATCCGGTTCAGCATCAACGTTCGAAGCATATAGAGATTTATATTCATTTTGTTCAAGATTTGGTTGCTGCTGGTCAAGTTATAGTTCTTCATGTACCGTCACGTTATCAGTATGCAGATATTTTTACCAAAGGCTTACCATCAACTTTGTTTGAGGAATTTCGTACCAGTTTGAGTGTCCGATGTCCTCCCGCTCAAACTGCGGGGGAGTGTTAGTCGTATTATTTACAGAGTCCATTAGTTGTTTGTGTGGGCTACGGCCCGATAGTATTATGTGCTAGGGTTATGGGTCTATATATTGTAAACATCAGTTATTATCAATACACGAATCATTCTATTATCCTAAAGAAACTAGATCCTATGGTAAAAAAGTGGTTGGGTAACTCTACGTACTAGTCACATGTGTCTTGATGCATCACTACGTTTAAACCGATTCACCATTTTTTGTGACTTCAAACATGGAAAAAGTGAAGAATCATTACATATATGACATACAACAATTTGTGTTTTATGCATCGAAACATCTACACGCTTTCATACTTTTACTCCAGTTATATGCATTTATTGGTTTTTCTAATTATAGTGTCTCTACTTTACCCTTTATGTTGTTACACACATACATTTTTACCGGAGATATTTTTGGAGACAGTCCTTCTACCTTCCGGTAGTAATGTAATTGTCTACATTATACCTCTCTCCCACTTTAACGATATTAGGCATTGTTGTTGTTGCTCTTTTAATACATACTTTTTTTCAAGGTTGCAAAAATCGTGAATTGGTAGTCGGTCGGTCGACCCCTTTATAGCTTGTAATCAGTCTAGGCAGGATTAATCGGTGTTGCCAATGCTGTTGCTAAGACATGTTGGTTACGAAACCTACTACGTGAGCTGCATACGCCTTTGTCTTCCGTGATGCTTGTCTACTGTGACAATGTTAGTGTCGTCTACTTCTCTTCTAATCCGGTTTAGCAGCAACGTATGAAGCATATAGAGATTGATATTCATTTTGTTCGAGATTTGGTTGCTGCTGGTCAAGTTATAGTTCTTCATGTACCGTCACGTTATCAGTATGCAGATATTTTTACGAAAGGCTTACCATCAACTTTGTTTGAGGAATTTCGTACCAGTTTGAGTGTCCGGTGTCCTCCCGCTCAAACTGGGGGGAGTGTTAGTCGTATTATTTACAGAGTCCATTAGTTGTTTGTGTGGGCTACGGCCCGATAGTATTATGTGCTAGGGTTATGGGTCTATATATTGTAAACATCAGTTATTATCAATACACGAATCATTCTATTATCCTACAGAAACTAGATCCTACGGTAAAAAAGTAGTTGGGTAACTCTACGTACTAGTCACATGTGTCTTGATGCATCACTACATTTAAACCGATTCACCAACCCTAATTCCCAATTCCACAACCCTAATTTTCTAATCTATGTAATAATCAGAATGGGTAAAGGTAAACCCGACAAGAATCGTGTTTTCACAGTTAACCTAAAACACGCTGGTTTATTTACAATTAAACCTTTTGATTATATGAACGCAAATGAGAAGCAAATCACATATCTTAAGTTTGAAGGTATGTCATGTGTTGATCTTTTTGATGTAGTTAGGCATTTAGTGCATAATCCACTTAGGAGGCTTTATTAATGCAAAGTAGGAACCCCATTAAGATTAGGCATTAAAGAAATTAAAAATGATGCTGATGTTGAGGCATTTTTAACTGTTGGTTTTGAATCAAAATGGGTAGTTGATTTGTATGCTGAACATCTTGATGAAGATGCTTTAGATATTAGGGACAAATCAGAATCCATTGAAGTTGATTTGGGGTATGAATCTAGTGATGCTTATTGTTCTAGTGATGATGAAGATTTAGGTGATGTAGAATTGTTTACTGAAGGTGATGAGAATGTAGAAATTAAGATTGTCACTACCAAAGACCCATTTCTTAACAAATTATGCTATAATAGTGGTCACTTTAGAGGTTTCATTAATGAACCAATCAATGTAAATGCAATAGAAGTGTTAGAAGACCCAGATAATATAGATCCTAAGTATAGAGCTAAGCCAGGTATTATTTATCCAAGACATGATCCTACACAGGATTGGGATAAAATGGAACCTATATTAGGAATGAGGTTTGAGACCCATGAACAACTAAAACTTGCTTTAGCCAATTATGGGGTAGCCAATGGGTATCAATTGTGGTTTTATGAGAAATGATTGGAAGCAAGTATTAGCTTTCTGTGGTAGGGATGCGCAAGGAGGTAGATGTGTTGGGGCTGCCACATTAAAAAAAAGAGCAGAACAGAGGAAGAAAAAGGCTGGTGAGGGTAGCTCAAAAGATGGTGAGGGTTGTTCAAAAGATGGTGAGGATAGTTCTAAGTCACCTGGTTGCTATGGGAAGAGATGCTAATAATCAGATGTATCCAATAGCATAGGAAGTTGTGAAGGTGGAAAACAAAGAAAACTGGTCTTAGTTTTTGGGTTTGTTGTGTGAAGATCTGAATTTGCATCAGATCCATTATATAAAGCCATAATCACCATGGCAATTTCATCACACAACTATAACAAAACCAACAACTGCCAAAATGGGTTCCAAAAGAAATCCAGGTATTCAACAATCTTTTTCATAACTCATATATCTGATCTATAACACAAATCATTGACTCTTTTTTTTTTTTTTTTTTTTTTTTTTTTTTTTTTTTTTTGTGTGTGCAGAAGTCATAACCATTTCCAGTGATAGTTCTGAAGCTTCTGGACCAATGCCATGGTCTGAGTATTTTCTTAAGCCTCAACATTCAACCTCAGATTCAAGCTATGATGATTATCAACCTAAAGTGGGTTTTCAAAGAAGGAGGAAGCTAGCACTAATCTGACACCAAAACAGCTTGCAAAGAATGCTTTTGCTGAAAGGATTAAGGTCCTAGGGCTGCCAAATAAGAAAACATGTGAAGATATTGGTCTCAAACCATTTGTTGTCAAAAATCCCAAAGATCCAAAAGGAAAGGGTAAAAAATGGATGCTTTAGAAGCACTTTCATGTTCAACAGGGTTTGGTTGCAGGTTAAGTATGTATGTTGGTGGTCTAAGTATATGACCTAAACCACCCTAGAATAAAACAGTTTTAACCATATTATGAATGCCATGTTTATTGCTAAAGTAACAAACAAAGGTGCAAAACCATACTTTTATTGCATATAACCATGACTGCATACAATAGATTGTGTTTACAAGGCTGGAACTAGTAACCTACACTAGTAACACTAATGCCCTAAACAACAACAAAAACAACACAATCCAGCATGCTATTCTAGGACTACTTGAGTGCTAGGACCAAAGAAACAACAATTGCAAAAACACAAAGGGTTGACTTCCAAATACTAACTTTTTTTTAAAGCTTTTTGCAATTCAACCTCCAATTATCTAATCCTTCTTTGACGTGTAACTTCTCTTTGAACCTTACACCTTTGATTAGGATTAAATTGACTGTACATCTCAAACAAATTCATCTTGTACCAATCACATTCCTCCTCTGGATCGTACCAATCCCATTTATCACATTTCTTCTTACCAGGTTTCTACAATCAAATATTAGAGTCTATTAAATAATTGAACTTAATAATCTTTAAATGAAAACGTATCTGATATGCTTACCCAGCGGTTTTGGCAACAAATGAAACGTCGAGCAGGGTTGGAGGGTGTCAAAGACGTTACAATCATTGATGGCATGTCACATTTGCAGTTTTCATTGCAAAGATAAGAAGACATGTTTGGTTTTGATTTTGATTTGGGATTAGTTTTGATTTTTGAAAGAATTAAGTGAGTTGGGATGATACCGTTATAATTAGGGTTTAGGAAGAAAAAGGGGAAGAAAGAGGGAAAAGGGTGATATAAGTGGTTATCTGTCGTCACATGTGGGCACAATAAGCTTAAACGGTCATATAGCCTAACATTGAAGGTTGCAATAAGTTTGATAGGTAATAATAGTATTTTAGAAAGTTCGTTACCTAACATTGGAGATTTTTGAAAGTTCGTTACCTATATGTAGAATTAACCCAACTAATTTTCGGTCATAAAACATGAAATTATTGACAGTAGTTTGTTTTTAAATGGTATTAAAGCCATCACATGTGATGAGACCAAGATCCTTAATTAAGCCGCAACACTATAAAAAGTAAGCTACACTATATTTATCTCCTAAATGTTACACCCAAATCCCGACAAGGTACTCTTTATATATAATAAATGATAGAATTGTAGTAATTAGAAAGTATAAGTGTCGTGTAACAGAAAGAATGGGACTTAGAGGGCTAGTCTTGCCAATTGAGCTAAGTTAATTTATTAAATATCTAATTAATAGAAAAGTAGAGAGCATTCCAGAAAATTTGAGAGAGTGTGTGTGTGTGCGGTTGTGGTGTCGCTCTAGGAAGAGAAAAGAGAGGGAAAAAGATCAAAGTTGGGTTCTTGTACTTTTGATCAAAGCATTAAGTAAAGAATCAAGCCCTAGCAACTCTAATTCTTCTAAGATATCACAAGTAAGTAATTTGATGATTTTGGAATTAGGGTTCAAGAGATTGAATTGAGTAAATTGGTTAAAGATTGGTAATTTATTAAATTAATATTCAATTAGTTATTAATTAGGGTTAACCCCCTTTATAGGAAGCAATTGAAGATAGAGCTTTGATTTCCCAAGTAAGGAGTTAGTGGATTATTGAGGTAAGTATATGGTTATAACATGTTTTGTTAGCTTTGTCATATTTCTTGTATGATAATTGTTAATGTTTTGTTAGCTTTATCATGTGTGTTACATGGTAATGGTAAAGGATAGGATATAGGGTGCGTAGCTAGTTATGGATCCATTACTAGGCATAGCTTATTTAGTTGTTGGGCTAACTATGGGATGAGGTTCAACCTTGTGGGTTGTTCATGTTTAGGCCGACTATGTTGGCATGAGGTATGTGCCCCTATATAGCTAGCTTAACTAGTGGTTAGACTAGTTATGGTTGTGGTATGATTCATATTATGTGTTGTTTAGCTTGTTATGCCATGTACTTACTAAGCGTTTCGCTTACATGTTTAGTTGTGATGTTGTTATATAGGTACCGGTGAAGCTAGTAAGGGTAAGGAGAAGGAGTAGAATGGGTTGCACTTAGAAGTATAGTCTTGGACTCGGTAACTAGAAGACCGTAATCTTTTGAACCAAACGTGCTTGAAGTTAGAAGCCCGGAGTGTCTTTTCTTGTTTTGGTATACTTCAATCTATATGGTCATTTTGTTATTTTACGGTCTTGTCGTCATACATGGTCCTTTGTTCATGTTTAGGTCATGGGTTAAGTATGTGTAAATGTCATGAAGTCTTTATGGTATATGGTTATGGTTGTAGTTAAGTGGTGTTTGGCAATTAGCCAATTTCACCCATTTTGGAATGCTATGGGTCAAGACTTTGTACTAACACCTTCACAATATATTAGAAATGTCAAGTCATGTATGTTTCCAAATGAATATGTAGTTGTTATGTATGTTGAGTAAAAAGTGTGTATTGGAAATGGGTTAAAGAGGGTGTTTGGCATAAGCGTGTTTCTACCCATTTTGGGTTGTAAACGGGTCAAACGATTTTGGAAACGTTTTAACATGTTAAGTTAATGATGTTGGCTAAGTTTGATGTAATATGGAAGTGGTATAAGCGGCATATTGTAAAAATGGGTCAAACGACATATTTTTGGGAACTACAGGTCCCCAGCCGGCGGTTGGGTAGCCCAACTGGCGGTTGGGAGAAAGTTTTTTTGGTCAGAAAGTTTGAGCCAGGGCGGTTGAGAACCCAACCGGCGGTTGGCAATCTCAACCGGCGGTTGGGAGTCGATTTTCAGATTTTGTCAATTTTAAAAAAAATCATATCTTTTAAACCGTAAGTCGTCACGGGTCGCGCCACCTGGCGTTTCGAAGGTAATTGAGTCTTTATTTAAAAATAGTCTCAAGGTCTGAATGTTTATATATTTTTTTAAATGGTCAAAAGAATAACAGAATATCCGTAAAAGTCAAGCGTTTCTGCGCAAAAAGTCATAAATTTTGGTCTAAGCGGGCACGGGGTGTAACAACTTGGTATCAGAGCTTTGGTCTAAGAGATTTAGGATTTCACTTTAGGATTTCCTAGACTTAGGCCTTGTGTAGATGCGTTTAGGGCTAGTGTTTGTTATTTGTGTATTGTTTGAATGATTTTGTGGACACGTATGTTAAATATTTTTATGACTATGCTTGGCCACCGTAGTGATAAAAATATGGTACATATGTGTAATTGAAATCATTTAGACCGTACACGGGTGACGAGCTAGGGTGTTTAGTATAAGGATATATATATATATATATATATATATATATATATATATATATATATATATATATATATATATATATATATATATATATATATATATATATATATATATATATATAGAATCTGGATCGATTGAGAAGGTTTTTATTTTGAGAAGATTGAGAAGGTTTTTAAAAACGATAGATTTTTAACTTTGATTCATGTTTTTCAAGCGTAAAACTCATTTTAATGTGATTAAAATTCAAAGTGTGTAAATTTTTTTTGAATCAATGTTAAAAATCTCTCAATTTTGCGATATATGTAGAATACTGAATCATCTGTACAAATTTAATGAATCATCATCATAACTCGATTTTAACAATGATTTGTGAATCAAATTTGTAATTTATTGATTCGATTCACCATAAAATGATGTTTTACTTGTGAATCAAATAAAAAACATGAATCAGTTTGTTCAAACGAAGATTTCTCAATCTTCTCAAAATAAAAACCTTCTCAATGGAACCGGATCATATATATATATATATATATATATACACACACACACAATACTAATTATATACACATATAATATATATATATATATATATATATATATATATATATATATATATATATATATATATATATATACACATATATATATATATATACATATATATATACACATATATATATAATATATATATATATATATATATAATATATATATATATAATATACATATATATATATATATACATATATATATATATATATATATATATATATATATATATATATATATATATATATATATATATATATATATATGTATATATATATAACAGGTTGTGTATGACATCATCAATGACATGGAATGCCACCTCATCATATTTTTATTCCATGTCATCACAATGAGTCCACGTAAGCAGTATTTTGCATTGTGAATTCCGGAATTTGTTTGTTAAAAAATTCATGAGCATGGATTCGAACATGGGTTTGTGAATAAGTGCTAATCACATCTTAACCATTGCACTAAAACAATATTTTGTATTTGTTTTACAAGCTAAAATCTATAAACGCAAGGAAGGATAGACACTTATTTGGGAAGCTTAATCCGAATAACATACCTATTGCAGTTTGATTCGTATTAGGATAAGTTTAGAATGTATTATGTGATATCTTTTATCTCCAAAAATAGTTTACAGATATCTATAATTCACACAATTGTAGCCCTAAATTTTGCACTATCTAACCTCATTAACTTCGGATCTACACAGCAACCCTAATCAATGATGCATCGGCAAATATATTCTGAAAAGCCTTCAAAACGTAATAAAAACAAAAGTTCTGAAAGATGTTTGAAAGGTATTGTGTTCTTGAGTAATTTGATTCAAACTAATATTATTTGTTTTATAGTGTGTATCATTGTGTTAAAGTGCTTACTAATAAGTGTTTGAAAGGTATTGTGTTATTGAGTAATTTGATTCAAACTAATATTATTTGTTTTATACTGTGTATCATTGTGTTAAAGTGCTTACCAATGTTTATATAATTGTTTCAGGTTCAAAAACTTTAACATTAGTAAGTTTAAAGGAGCAAAACTATATTGAACGTCAGAATTAAGGTAATTTTTATAATAAACATATAAACATGGTTACTTATGAATATGAATCGTATTATGAATTGAAAATTTATTATTTGTTTATGAATATGAACCGTATTATCAACTGCATATATATTGTTGAATTATGTGTTACTAAAACAGTAATAAGTTTGAATTAACAGTACTAACTTTAAAGTTAACACTGCTATAATGAGTTTAAAGGAACAGTGCTAAATTTCAAGTTAGTACTGGTGTGACATTATTGCTAAATGAACACCACGTGTATGGTTAGGTTTCCAGATGTCATCAACAACTGATTGGATACGAAATTCCAACAGCAGCAAAGGAGGCAATCAACACCATTATATTCAATTAAACAGGTAGTTTGTTTATTAACAGTTAAATATGCATAGTTTTAAACATATTAAACATTCTTCCATAACTCATATTTATTGTATCAGCATGATTCATATATATTTATTGTATTAACAATTAAGTCCATTTTAATTTAAATTGTTGAATGAAGCAGCAAAGGATAATCAGGAGAATAAAAGCCTACGAGGTATTTTATCAGCTAACAGAATTTATTAATTACTTTGTATTTTTAAAATCATATAAAAATAAAGTCTCTTTAATAGATGAATGTTTGAGAGTGGCATACTTGGAAGTAGATATAGAAGTTGTGGAAAACTAGAAGGGGGTTGAATAGTTTTACCGTTTTAAAATTAATTCACTTTGTTACTCTATGTTATTTCAAAGGATACAAGCACAAACAAATATTCACACAATATATATAAATGAAAAGTAAAGAGAGGAAAGATCAAACCACACAACACGGATGTTTGTTGTGGTTCGGCTACAAGGACTCTCTTCCTTGCCATACTCCACTCCTCGAGCCTCTAACTCGAGAGTTATCCTTCACTAAGAAACAAACTCTCTTCTAGGTGGAGAAAACCTTTACACGTCGCTTACTTCCTTTTCCGGTACTAAGCTAAACACCAGGTTCTATTTCAAGGTAGAACCAACCTAACGTCGCCTATACAATTACCGACACTAAGCTAGATGTCGAGTTCTTTACAAGGGTACAACCACTCCCGTTTGGTTCTTTCACAAGGGTACAACCACTCCCTACTCTCTTTGTGTTTTGAGGACTAAAACACTAACCACACTCACTGAGATAAATGATACAAATGATGATGTGTGAACTACAACTATATCACACAGTAACTATGCTAAAGGTTTTACACTTCTGTGTTGAACCTTGATGCTTAATCTCCTTTGCTACAAAAGGAAAGATCAATGAAATGAATGAATGATAAATGTTAGATGATATGTAAATGAATGAGTATGAATGTTAGGCTATATGAGTGATGGTGTGTCCAAATGATCAGCTTGCTATTTATAGGCAAGCTGGTGAACAGCCAGCGGATCCGGCGGATCCCATAAAAGGGATCCGTCCTTTATATCATTTGGTTCCGCCAACTTGACAGCAAAATGACAGCTAAGAGTTTTGGAAATCTTTCCAAATCCAGCTGTATCTTCCACACCTTTGTCATGTCATATCAAAATCTTCCAAAGTCAACTATCTTGCTTGAAGATCTAGCCAAGATATTATGTATGATGCATGCCATGATGTCATTGTATCATTTTAAAAATAAAGTTTCCTTTTAAGGAAATAAACTAGTAGATGTGTAAAATGTAATTCTAAGTAAACTTGTGAAATGTAAAATGTGTTTTAAAGAGACTTTAGCTAGCATTTATAATTTGCTAAAGGATATACTTTGTAATTGTCATTAACAAAACTAAGTAAAGATCGTAAAATATAAATAACGTTTTTAGGACGATATTTGTATTAACAATCTCCCCCTTTTTGTTGATGACAAAACATAAAGTATATTTTTGAGCAAAGAAATAAATATAGCATGAGTTCTTTAAAATATAGATTAAGTTTGTTTTATTTGAGTTTAAAAACTCTTTTTATGCAAAAGTGTATGTACTGTGATGGTTCACAGTTATGCAAACTTAATCCTTTCTCCCCCTTTTTGTCGAAACAAAAAGAAGAGTTGCGTAGCGGAATGCGATTTTGAGAACTTTATGAGCTCCCCCTTGTTTGATACTCCCCCTAAATGGAGTAACAAGGTAATGATGCATGATCCTACAAGAGAAATGGTTAGAAAAATGAAATGCTCCCCCTCAATGTATACTCCCCATTACAAGAGTCCTAACGTATACATTAGAAGGGTATGAGATGCTACAAAAGAAATGTTAGTTGTGAATAGCCTCAATGGAGAAGCATAATGCATATGATATGGTCATTCAAATAAGAATGATAATCTAGTTGACTTTAAAAAGTCAAAATGTAGTGTCTGATCAAAATTTTATACCTAAAGTACAAGTGATCAAACTAGAATATAGATTCCAAATAGCTATATAATGATGTTAGTTACCTAACTAATGACAATATGCTTTATGTGGATCACTCATAAGCATAAAAACATCACATTCATTCATTGAAAATTATGTGACAAAAGTCACAAACCTAATATGATGTTACATGAAAATGAAAAATAAATCCTAAAAAAAAATAAAAAAGTCCCACAACAACATCTAAAAGGTCCTATATAATGAGTAAAATTCTCCTATTGAGGAGGATGAGAGATGGCGTTTAGACGCTCAAGAATGTGGTTCAAAATGAACCTCATTTCATTTTGGAGCTCGTGCACCAAAATGTTTGTCCTTTGAGCTATTTGAGCGGTTCTTTCACACATGTTGCAATCATGGCGAGCAAAACCGGGCGAAAGAGTAGACTCATTTGGTTGTGGTGGTGGTGGTGGTGATTGGTTGTTAGGTGGTGGTGATTGTGCTTGTTCATTGGTTGGTGGTGGTGTTTGGAGGGAGTTCATGAGGATGTTTTGGAGGTCCATGGCTTCATTGAGGCGGTGATCTACCATACCCGAGAGAGTGTAGAGACGGTTGAGCTCTTCACTAATCTCCTCTTGGGTTTGAGGCAAATTGATCCACAATGCCTCGTCTATGGCAATGAGAGTTGATGTGGGTGAGAGAGGTGGTATTTGAGGTTGAGATGATGGTGCATCATGGTATAAAGGACCATGGATATCTGGGAAAATCGAATGAAAAAGCATAGGCTCTTGACCTTCAAAGGTCATGGGTGTAGGATTGGTTGATCTTGGTGGGAGATCCTCCAAGTCATCAAGGTATGGATGAGGTGATGTAGGTGGAGTCCTAAATAGTTCCATAGGTTAGAGTTTGGGTGAGTTTGGTTGTGATTGAGTTTTGATAGTCTGTGATGGAGCGGGTGGTGGTGTGGTTGCTATTGGAGTTATGGATGGAGGTGAGTTTGTATGATAACATTGGATGGTGTAGGTGTGGATAAAGTAAGGAAATTTTCACTTGCTATAGGAGATGAGATATTAAGAGGAGATGATTCCTCTGATGATGAGTTAGCAAGATTTATGAAGCAACAGGGCTTAACACTAATGCGGGCAATGCGTTTTGGAGGTCTAGAGGTGGAGGAGTTGGTTGATTTGGTCATGGTGAGCTAAGAGAACTAAGATGTACAGGTTGTATGTTGTGAAGAAGGTGAATGAGTGAGTTTTGCTCTAAGTTATGATCTTAATATATAGGCAGATGGTTTATAGAAACTAGTGTTTGGATTTGATGTAAATCCAATAAAGAATGTTGGTTCCTAATGATTTGGAACAAAAATTTGTGCAAATCACATCACATAAGTCAATCCATAGAACTTATGTTGAGTAATATGATGAAGATATGCAGTAAATGAAAAGGGATAGTGGAAAATCCTATGATGTGATGTACCCACGGATTTGAAGGATCCCTAAAAAGGGTTCCTTGTTTGTATAGGAAAGGTAACTCACTCCTTAAATTTAAAATTTCAAATTTTGGTGAGAAATGTTGTTCTTAAGTTTCTAAGAGTTTCTCAATCATTCTAAGATGTATAATGATCAGTGAACCTATTCTAAAGAATACTAGAAACTAAAATCTAAGAATCAGGATTAGTCGAAAAGTTTTAAGAAGTTTACTGTTATACCTGCGGATCCAATCGACAAGGCGTGCGGATCCAAATTTTCGGATCCGCCTGATCCGCAGGTTAAAGAATGGCGGAGCCAACGCTAACACATGGCGGATCCAAAATGAGGGATCCGCCAGATCCGTGGATCAAAACTGCTAAAACTAAACAGAGAGATGTGCATATTTTTCATTTTTCGACGAAAACCCAAAAATTCTCCTGGAGCATATCTATCATCTAATATTTAATGCAAAACAATCAAATATGATAATACTAACACATGTTTAATCATAGATTAATCCGTTCATGGAATCTTACCTTATGAGGTGTTAAGCCAAATATAGGCTTAAACTCGGAAAATTGATAACATCAAGTGTTATCGACCTGCAATTCTTAGTTAGTTCAGATACACATCAAATATCATCATAACAAGTTAAGAAACAACCATTATTAATACTAAATTGTCTAATAATGTTTAGAGCCAAACACTCCTTTAACTCAACTTCTTCTTCAATTTCTTCATGCCCTTATGAAGCTTCATCACCCAACGTCCTAAATTCTTCACCATTCCTTTGATGTTGCGATACTCGGCTGAATCATTAGGGATTGGCGGAAGTTGGTTCAAGTACTCCGGAGGGGGAATCCTAGAGTTTGGCATTCCATCATCGTCACTCATAGATGATGATGATGATGATGATGTTTGACCACGAGGACGTTTGCCCTTGTCAACCGCTACCCTAAAGTCGCTCAAAGGAACGAAGGTGCGTTCTATCTCATCATATTCAGGAACAAATCCTAAGGCATTTCTAGGAATGGGTGCAAAAGCTCTAAAGAGACGGGTCAAAAGCATTCCATAAGGCAATGCCATTTTTCCTTGAATTGGAATATCAGCCATTCTCTTGGCGATATAGTAAGCAAGGTTGAAGGGTTGATGGGTTGACACATTGTACATCATGTGGCAAAGACAAGCATTGATGTGATTGCGGTTTCCTACCGTGCACATGACATTGGCCCTTAAGACTTCTTCCATTTTCCTAAATTCGGGTTTTAGTTCATTTAGCTCCATAGCAAATGGATCTCTAGGAACATATTTCCCTCGATACAACCTTGTTGGGTTGTTCCTAGGTATGAAGAGATGCTGACGAATGATTTCTTTTGAAGTCAAGGGAGTGGCATATGGTGCCGTTCGTTCAAGATTTGACTCAAGAATGGTCAATGACCATTTATCAGAATAGACACTTGTTCCATGACTTGGAACTTCTATGACTTCTCCAAATTGATTTAATGGGATATTGTATTGATGTCCATTGACGCTAAAGCGAATGTTTATGTAACCTTGATCGTTTGACTCTAGTTTGACACTAGCATAGAATTCTAAAATGAATCGAGGAATTAATGGTTCATCGATATCTAGGAGGGAATCAAAGTGAATAGCCGCTAGTTGTTCCCTAAGATAGGTTCCTTCATAGAATGAGGGGTCTACAAACCTACCCTCATGTACGTAGTGTTTTTCTAGAGCTTTGAAAAGTTCAACTTGTTGTTCAGTGAGTCCTTTGGTTTTATAGTGTTTAGGTAGGTAATTTACGGTGTGTTTGTGATCGTAGTTGGTCGCGGGAGGCATGATTTTCCTAAACACAAAAAATTATATAGTTTTAGTTGAAATTATCGAAAATGCATGTATAGGTCTAGTGTGTGCCTACATGGGGACTATGTGGAGGTGCGGTTATCTCGACTCATTTAGATGCATGAAGATTTTGTTTATGCAAGTTTTATGATAAAACGAGAGATAACCCAAACGCTCCTACTTCAATGTAGCTACAATTGAATGTACCCGAAAATACATATTAGTTATGTATTCCCTTTAGCATTCAAGAGACATTATGCAAGTGATGTTAAACAAAAGAAAGCTAACGTTTTTATATTTGTATGAACAATGTTCAAAAACCATTTTTCCTAGTCTTGAGAAGATTTTATCAAAAATTTCTCACGGGGTTTTTGATGAATGATGATAATGTACTACAAGATGCAATTCCTAACTAAGAAAAACATGATTTGAAGTGTAATTCAATAACTATGTTTCATGATTTTTCAAGAATTATGCATATTCCCCAAGTTTTAATTTTGTGCATGAAATAGAAATCCTAGACGCAGATCAGGAATATAAACATGATAAGGATACTTACAGTGATGTTTGGAGCACAAATTTGTGGAAGAAAATAGCTTAAATTATGATTGTGGTGAAGTGTGAAACGAATTCAGTAGGTGATAAGTTTTAGGAGAGTGATGAATAGTACTTGGTGTTGTTTATTATATAATAAAACAACCTGTGCATGTGACGGATCCGGCGGATCCAAAACAAAGGTTCCGCCTTTGTTATCGTTTGGATCCGCGGGATCAGAACGCAATTTTTGGTTTAGTGTTGAGTTTGGTTAAACTAAGGTTTACGCTACTGTTTTATCTAATCACTATGTTCCATTAATCCTAATCCAAGTCTAAGGTAGTTGAAAGGTTCTCTTTTGAGAGGTTTTGTGAGGATGTCGGCAATGTTGTCTTCTGAGGAAACTTTCTCAATTGAGATGTTTCCCTTCTGAACATTGTCGCGTAGGAAATGATGACGTATTTCAATGTGTTTGGTTCTAGCGTGTTGGACCGTATTTTTGCTGAGGTCGATTGCTCCTTTGTTGTCACAAAGAATGGGGATGTCGTTGAGTTCAATTCCATAGTCTACGAGAGCTTGTTTCATCCACAGTGCTTGTTGACACGCCTTTCCTGCAGACACATACTCTGCTTCGGTTGTTGAAATTGCAAGGGCCGTTTGTTTCTTAGCGAACCATGAGGTGAGACAATGTCCTACAAAAGTACAAATACCGCTAGTACTTTTCCTATCAACATAGTCACCAGCATGATCTGAATCGGCATACACTATAGTTTCTATACCCGTTCCTTTGGGATACCATAATCCTAAATGTGTAGTACCTTTAATGTATCTAAATATCCGTTTAACGGCTTCAAGCTGGGATATTTTGGGATCTTCTTGAAAACGTGCACATAGACAAACACTAAACATAATGTCAGGCCTACTAGCCATAAGATAGAGTAAACTACCAATCATTCCCCTATATTTAGTGCTATCTACGGATTCATTTTCTTCATCCTTTGTGAGTTTGGTTTCGGAGGACATGGGTGTTTTCATTGGTTTTGAGTCTTCAAGATCAAACTTCTTAAGCATATCTTTGATATACTTTGATTGGTTGAAGAATATCCCATCTTCTAATTGTTTTATTTGGAGACCTAAGAAAAAGTTTAGTTCCCCCATCATACTCATTTCAAACTCGTCATGCATGATTTTTGAGAAATCGTTGCATAACTCTTGACAAGTTGAGCCGAATATAATGTCATCCACATATATCTGGACGATGATGATATGTGATCCCTTTTTCTTGGTAAAGAGAGTGTTGTCTACTAGGCCCATGGTGTACTTATGGTCAACTAAGAAGGTCTTAAGTCGATCATACCAAGCTTTTGGTGCTTGCTTAAGTCCGTATAAAGCTTTCTTTAGTTTGTAAACATGATTTGGTCTTTCAAAATCGGCAAAGCCGAGAGGTTGTGCAACATATACTTCTTCAGTTATAAATCCGTTTAAGAATGCACTTTTGACATCCATTTGAAATAATTTAAAATCATGTGCACATGCATATGCAAGTAGTATTCTAATAGACTCAAGTCTAGCTACGGGTGCAAAAGTCTCATCATAATCTATACCCTCTTGTTGATTATAGCCTTGGGCTACTAACCTAGCTTTGTTTCTAGACACAATGCCATTTTCATCCATTTTATTTCTAAAAACCCATTTTGTACCTATTATGGTTTGATTTTTAGGTTGTGGAACTAATGTCCAAACATCATTCTTAACAAATTGATTTAATTCTTCTTGCATTGCAATGACCCAAGATTCATCTTTTATTGCTTCATTAACATTTTTAGGTTCTATGGTTGAAACAAAACAAAAGAAATTACTTTCATTTTGAGCTTTAGACCTTAATGTTCTTTCGTTGAGTTTTCCTATGACGTTTTCTAATGGATGACTTTTAGCTCTTTGATGTTGACTAAATCTCTTTTTACTGGTTCATCATTTTTATCATTATCAACATTTTCCTGATTATCAACCATTTGGTTTTCAACTAAGTCATCATCTACCAAAGGTGATGTCTTAGAGGGAGGTGGACTTTCATCGAATGTTACATTCAATGATTCCTCGACTATTGAGGTTTCCTTGTTCAAAACTATGTATGCTTTACTAGTTTGTGAATATCCTAGAAATACACCTTCATACGACTTTGGGTCGAATTTGGTGAGATAGTCCTTTGTGTTTAAAATGAAGCACTTGCTTCCAAATACTCTAAAATACCCTAAAGTAGGCTTTTTGCCTCTATATAACTCATATGGAGTTTTTCCAAGAATGGTCTAATTAGAACTCGATTTAGAATATATGTAGATGTATCTACAGCGTGACACCAAAACTTTTGAGGTATGTTTTGTTCATTTAACATAGTTCTACTCATTTCTTGAATTGTCTTATTTTTCCGTTCTACTACACCATTAGATTGTGGAGTTCGGGGAGCCGAGAAATTATGTGTTATTCCATTATTATTACAAAAAGTTCCGAATTGGATTTCGTTGTCAAATTCTCGACCATGGTCGGTTCTAATAGATACTATGTTACTTCCTATTTGATTTTGAATTTTCTTGCTTAAAATTTCAAATTTATCAAAGGCCTCATTTTTGGTTTTCAAAAATTTAGTCCGCGTATATCTAGAATAATCATCTACTATAACTAATATGTAAAAATTTCCTCCATAACTTTGTATAGCCGACGGGCCAAACAAATCCATATGCAACAATTCTAGACACCTAGATGTAGATACCATGTTTTTAGCCTTATGGCTATTATGCACTTGTTTCCCAATTTTGCTAGCATCACAAAAGTGTTGGTCATATCTCAACTTGGGTAGGTTCCTAACGAGTTCCTTAGATGATAAGGATTGAATTAGCCTCATATTGGCATGACCTAAACGTCGATGCCATAGAGTTGAATTTTCGTCCAAAGAGGTAAGACAAAGCTTGTCTTTAGGTGTTTTATCTAATTTCATAACATATACGTTATTCTTTAAAACACCTTTTCCTACGGTTATGCCATCCTTAAGTATTTTACTTCCATTTTCACTGAAAAGGACGTTATACTTTTTGCGACATAATTGACTTATACTAAGCAAGTTAAATCCTAAATTATCTACATGAGCAATATCGTCAATAGAGAGAGAGTCATGAGAGATCGTACCTTTTCCAATGATTTTGCTTTTAAGTTTGCTACCGAATATGACATTACCTCTGTCGTACACTTGGTAAGTTAAGAAAAGGCTTTTATTTCCCGTCATATGTCTTAAACACCCACTATCTTTGATCCACTCATCAGGTTCTAGATCAACCTTTAAGCATATCTAAGTTCAAGAAAGACTCAAGCGTTTGGTCCCCAATATCTCATGGGTCCGTTTGGGTTAAACATAACATTATCATGGTTTATGTAAGCAAATGGAGGATAGTTGTTCCATGGCATGTAATTGGGACCTTGGAAGTTTCTAGGCATATTTTGGTTCCAATTATTTTGATAATGATGTTGTGAGTTAACATTACTCTTAGGAAAAGGGTGTTTAAGAAACCTAGTTTGAGGTCTCTGTTGAGTTGTTTTAACTCTATACTCATTCCTAGCTTGACCTCTTCCTACAGAAACAGCTGGTTTTAGCTTGTTGTTAGTTATACTAGTGCTAGGTTTTCTAGTGACCTTAACGAATTCAGTACGGTTCATTTTGAGATCCTTCTGTTCAACTTCTGTACCCGCGGATCCCTTGGGTATAACTGGCGGATCCAAAACTTTTGATCCGTCGGATCCGTGGGCTTCTGAAATAGTTGAAACAATTTCTTTTTCATTCACAGTTTGTTTCTTAAAGTCACCTAAGGTTCCTTGTTTCATAAAACCTAGTCCGGTTTTATCATGAGGAAGTTTTTGCATCTTCATTATCTCATCTGCACAACTTATGTTTTTATCAAACTTTTTAAACTTAGAGTTTTGCTTAATGAGATCTTCCTGTGTGGTTTTTAGTGCATCTAATTCTAATTTTAGTTCTTGACAAGAGACACATGTATCTTTGCTATTTTTGCCTTTTTCCATTCGTATCTCTTTTTCTTTAAGCCAATACTCTTCATTTTCTAAAAGTGTTGTTTTAGTTTTCAAGAATTTGTTTTTGTTGATGATTTTTAAAGTTATATCACATAGTTTGTTATATTCTACTTCTAAGGTTTCATCATCTATAGAGGAGTATGAGTCAGAATGTACCTCTTCTGTGTCATGAGCCATAAGGGCAACTTCGTTGTTCTTATGCTCATCGTCATCTCCTTCACTATCACTCCAAGCTCCACTAACAAATGCTTTTTGAGACTTGTTCTTTGGAGGCTTTGGACAATCACCTATAAAGTGACCAGAATCTCCACACCTATAGCACTTCCTTTCTAACTTGCCTTTTCTATCATCACGGTCTTTATGTAGGGATTTCTTTTCTTCACGAGGTGGTCTTACTAACTTTCCTCGTCTCCTGAAGAATTTCTTGAAATCTCTTACGGCCATGGCATATTCTTCGTCTTCGCTACTAGAACAAGACTCTTCATCATCACTTGACTCAGCTCTAGCTTTCAAAGCAATGGACTTCATTTTCTCCTTCTTGCCTTTAACTATTTCTGAATCTTTTTCCATCACCATTTCGTGAACTTTGAGATTTCCTATGAGCTCATCTAGTGTCATGCTTGAAAGATACTTGGATTCTTCAATAGCTGTCATTTTTGCTCTCCACTTTGGGTGGAGTGCTCTTAGAAATTTCCTGACAAAATTATTACTAGAAAAAGATTCGTCAAGTGCTTTAAGTGATGTAATAATAGTATTAAACCCAGCAAACGCACTATATATGGTCTCATCTTCAGAGATAACAAATTGTTCATATTGTTGAACAAGAAGATCAATTTTGTTATCTTTCACTTATGAGTTTCCTTGATGAGTGACAATTAGAGATTGCCAAATATCTTTAGCCATTTTACACATAAAAACTCTTTCATATTCTTTCTTAGGTAAAGCATTGTAAAGCATCATTTTGGCTTCTTTATTTTTGACAATCAACTTCTTTTGCTCATCACTGTGACGAGTAAGAGAAGTTTCTACATCCCGACCACCCGAAATATCATTGCTTATGGCCTTGTAATCACCCTCAACAATTATAAGCCATAGATCTATATCCTTTGACTTCACATAAGTCTCAAAGCGATTTTTCCAATAAATAAAATAATTAGGTTCGAATAGAGGTGGTCTTTGCATAGATTGCCCTTCTTTAAAGTTTTCAAAATCCATGGATCGTTTTAAGTTTTAAAATACAATATATTTTAAGAATCTTAAGTAACGTAGCTCTTGATGCCAATTGTGGAAAACTAGAAGGGGGGTTGAATAGTTTTACCGTTTTAAAATTAATTCACTTTGTTACTCTATGTTATTTCAAAGGAAACAAGCACAAACAAATATTCACACAATATATATAAATGAAAAGTAAAGAGAGGAAAGATCAAACCACACAACACGGATGTTTATAGTGGTTCGGCTACAAGGACTCTCTTCCTTGCCCTACTCCACTCCTCGAGCCTCTAACTCGAGAGTTATCCTTCACTAAGAAACGAACTCTCTTCTAGGTGGAGAAAACCTTTACACGTCGCTTACTTCCTTTTCCGGTACTAAGCTAAACACCGGGTTCTATTTCAAGGTAGAACCAACCTAACGTCGCCTATACAATTACCGACACTAAGCTAGATGTCGAGTTCTTTACAAGGGTACAACCACTCCCGTTTGGTTCTTTCACAAGGGTACAACCACTCCCTACTCTCTTTGTGTTTTGAGGACTAAAACACTAACCACACTCACTGAGATAAATGATACAAATGATGATGTGTGAACTACAACTATATCACACAGTAACTATGCTAAAGGTTTTACACTTCTGTGTTGAACCTTGATGCTTAATCTCCTTTGCTACAAAAGGAAAGATCAATGAAATGAATGAATGATAAATGTTAGATGATATGTAAATGAATGAGTATGAATGTTAGGCTATATGAGTGATGGTGTGTCCAAATGATCAGCTTGCTATTTATAGGCAAGCTGGTGAACAGCCGGCGGAACCGGCGGATCCCATAAAAGGGATCCATCCTTTATATCATTTGGTTCCGCCAACTTGACAGCAAAATGACAGCTAAGAGTTTTGGAAATCTTTCCAAATCCAGCTGTATCTTCCACACCTTTGTCATGTCATATCAAAATCTTCCAAAGTCAACTATCTTGCTTGAAGATCTAGCCAAGATATTATGTATGATGCATGCCATGATGTCATTGTATCATTTTAAAAATAAAGTTTCCTTTTAAGGAAATAAACTAGTAGATGTGTAAAATGTAATTCTAAGTAAACTTGTGAAATGTAAAATGTGTTTTAAAGAGACTTTAGCTAGCATTTATAATTTGCTAAAGGATATACTTTGTAATTGTCATTAACAAAACTAAGTAAAGATCGTAAAATATAAATAACGTTTTTAGGACGATATTTGTATTAACAGAAGTCATGGTTGAGATTTCATACTGCTACGGAAAAAAATTTCAAAATGTTAGTATTGCCAGTTGAAAGGTTGGTACTGGTGTTAATATATTTGTACTGCTGGATAGACGTTAGTACTGGGCCGAAATTACAGCTTTATTAAAATAGCCGTTGAGGAGTATGTTGATGTTATTATTAATATTTATTTATCTTAAGGATTTACTTTTTGGATATTTTTACTTTTAATATCTTATATTCACCTTTATTGAATCAAAATTTATCTTTTACTTGAAGTCGGTCCAATAGAAACCCTAATAAGTATTTCATAATATCTCAATTCACTTTCTTCAAACTACTTTCTAACCGAAATTACTTTAATCCCAGCAGTGAAATCAATAATTTACTGAAAATCATGGCTACTTTAGCCGTTGCCGATAAACAAAGCATGGTAGCTTATTTGGAAAAAGCAGAGGATGCCACCAAATTCCATCAGATAGTCGACTTTTTGAATGGTTCTCACATAAGGTATTCTTTAACATTAAATCCCATTATATATGTCTCCCAAATCAAAGAATTTTGGCAGACTTCTACTGTCAAAATATTTGAAAATGGTGACACCGAATTATCTGCAACAGCGGATGGTAAATCTATCACTCTTACTGAATCATCGATCAGGCGGCATCTCCGATTGAATGATTCAGATGGTATTAGTGCTATGCCAAACACAGAGATTTTTGAAACTTTAACCAGGATGGGGTACAACATTCTATCACACTCCTTAACTTTTCAAAAAGGTGGTTTTGCCCCACAGTGGAGGTTTTTAATTCACACCATCCTTCACTGTCTCAGTCCTAAGAAAACCTCATGGGAGCAGTTCAGTAGCAATATCGTGACTGCTCTCATCTGCTAGGCCACTGACAGAACTTTCAATTTTTCTAAACTTATCTTTGAAGGCATGGTTAAAAATGTTGATAGCAAATCAAAATTTTAGATGTATCCCAGGTTCATACAAAGTATTTTGAACAAAGGGAGACATCTACTTCTTCCTTATAAAAATGTTTATCCCACACCTAAACTTTCCCAAAAACTTTTCAGTAATATGAAGATGTCCTCAAAATGGTACAATGGGGAAGAGGTTCCTTTATTTGATTGTATGCTACAGGTACAGGGTGAAGGATTAGCAAGCCCAGTTGATCCCCATCGCACGCCCACAACACTAGAACAATCACCTTCACAACCAAACTCATCACCAGATAGGTCTATATCCAGAGAGGGCTCTGTTGTTCCTCAGCACGGAGACCCTACAACTCCCCATGTAGCAGATGAGGCTGGCTTTGACAGTATAGAAAGGGCTGCTTCTACTGTCTCAGGTTTAGAAGCTGGGCAAGACAGAAGTAACGTACATAAGACCCAATCTATGGCAACACCAACAGTACCCGGTTCCTATGAACCCAGTACTATTGGTGAATTCCCACGCCAACGCGAAATACTGGGTGGCTCAGAAACTCACCATATGGTAGACTATGAGTCTGTGCCCCATGATGCACCTCTCCATGAAGGTAACACATCAGGGAGTGCTGAGGGCAGACAGACACTTAAAGTATTGATGGAAACATGTACAAAATTGTCTCAGAGGGTTACTGCGTTGGAGTCTGATCTCACTTCTCACAATTCAAAATTATATAAGAAGGTTACTACTTTGGAGGCTGATCTCACTTCTTACAAGAGGCTGTTTAGCAATGTTTATACAAAGCTCGTGCATAAAGTCAAGAAACTGGAAAAACAGATCAAGACATTAAAAAAAAAGAGGTCAGCTTACATGGTAGCATCTACTGAATAATCTTCTTCATCAAGCTCATCAGATGATCAGGGTACAGAAAAAGGTGAGGGATCTTCCAAACATGGGAGGAAGATTGCCCAGATTGACCAAGATCCAGATGTTTCTATTGTTCAAGAGCAGTATGAAACTCATGGGAGGCAAGAAGACCAGGTGAATTATGATACTGCTCAGTTTGATGAAGGTACTGGTGGATTTGTTGAAGGTACTGCTGAGACAGAACAATGTACTGTCAGTGTTGAAGGTACTGCTAGCCTGCAGAGTTTAATGGATGCTGGATATCAAGGTACTACCAGTGCTTTTTATAGAAGAACACCAAGGAAATCAAAGGCATACAAGGGAAAAAGTATAATGACTGGGCAAGAACCATCAAGGTTTGTAGTTCAAACTGAGTCCAGCAAAGGTTTGAAAAGAGGAGCAGAGTTTTTGGGGTCTAAGGAATTTAAGCAGCAAGAAATTGAAGGAGAAAAACAGGATGAATCAGTTCCATTAGCGGTTGGTGATGATCAAGATCAAAGACAGACAGAGCAAGTTCATGAAACTCAGCGGAGGCAAATAGATTTTGATGAAGAGGTTACTGGTGGTGGAGATGGTGATGACATGGATATGAATGATGATCAAGCTACAGAGCCTGAGGTTATTGAAGAGGGTACCGGAGAAGACGGCTCACTTCCTTCCACAACTCGAGGTCAGTTATTTCATTTTCCTTTTATATTTTTATGTTATCGTATTTATTTATTTAAATGTGCATATTTATTTAAATTTGTTTATTTTGTAGATGTAACATTACAAACTGATGGTATGGAAGAAGGTACTGCTGAGTCTTCAGAGTATGAAAGAAAGGGGTCAGAAAAAGGAAAAGCACCTATGACAGTAGAAGAAGCTGAGCAAGAATCTGAGCAACAAAAGAAATTTAAACCAATAACACAAGTTCAAATGGATTTGGATGAAGAATTGGCAAGAAAGGTTCATGAAGATGAAGTTGCAAGCTTTATGGAGGATCGGAGATTGGAAAAGGAAAGAGTAACTTCAGATGCTATTGTGGCACAACAATCACATGGAGAGCAAATAGAACAACTGATAGATTGTGATCTAGCTGTGAGAGCAAAGGTTATAGAACTAATTGCAAATGAAAGCCTAACTGCTGAAGAAAGGACAACCATGCTTGTTGATTTTATTAACTCAAGGAGTAATGAAGAAGCCTATGGTGGGATGATGCAGGCTATTATAAAGAATCAAAGTCAGAAGAGAAAGAGAAATCCAAGAAAGGCAGAAGTCATTAGGGGGATGAAGATGTATCTTAGGAATCAAGCTGGTTGGAAGGCAGTTCAGTTGAAAGGAAAATCAAATGAAGATATTAAACTTCTGTATTACAATGCGTACAAAAGAGCTCAAATTAAATTTCCTATGGACCAAGATAAAAGATTACCAAAAAGGCTTAAGACTGCTGAGAAAGAACAACCTGCGAAAGTGGAAGCACGAACGGAAAGAGTAGAATTATCACAAGAGCAGGTGAGCAAAATGTTAGTTACTGTGCCATAGATTCTACATGTTGATCCACTTCAAGTTAGACATCCAATAATGGACTGGGAGATTTACAGAGACAAATTTGGAAAAGCTTGGAAGGTTACTAGAGTTGGTGGCGAGACAGCAGTGTACAAAAATTTTGAAAATTTGCTGAGAGCTTGTGATAGAGAAGATCTGGATACTTTATGGAGATTAGTTCAAGATAAGCTCAAGACAAAGAAGAAGACTGGTGTGAAAGAGCAAGAGCTTTGGGTTGAATTCAAGAGGTTATATGAACCAGATCCTACAGATGTTTATTGGAATTTTCCTTGGTATGATCTATCTACTGTATGGGAGTTCTATGGTAGCTGCAATGTTCATCATTTGTCAACACAAGGTGGAATTGATATCTTTATGTTAGCTGAACTGGAATATCCATTAAGTTATGAAGTACTTGTAGTGATGATTTCTAAAAAATTAAGATGTGAAGAAAATTCTGAAGTAGTTACAAATCTAATTCAGAGGATATATGATCAGTTTGAAAGGTGATGAAGCGAAAAGTGTACCGCTTTTAAGGGGTCATTTAAGCCCTAAATCGTATTTATTTGATCAAATATTGCCCTAAATCGTTCCTTTTGTCATTTTAGGTACTTTTGAGGAGAAACCTGGAAAAGGAAGCATTTTGGACATTTTTGGAGCATAAAAGTGAAGAAAACGACAAAGTCTCAAAATTGTGCTAAAAGTTACCTTTGACGGCGTCACATTTAACCCCAGACGGCGTCATGCCTTGGCAAGAAAAGTTGGACGTGAAATTTACTCATGATAAGCCAGTGAAAATAGCATGTGAATTCTGACGGCGTCACGCTTTAACTTGATCAAGGGCGTCACGGCCTAAATTAAAAGGGGACGGCGTCACGTTCAAGGTTCGACGGCGTCAAGCCTTGATAAGCCAGAATGGATTTTTGAAGAGCTAAAGAGGGACGGCGTCAAGAAGGTCATCCGGGAACCCTAAAAGCGGCGAGGTGACGGCGTCACAATCCATAAGGTGACGCCGTCAGATCCAAAACTCTATATATAGTTTTCTAATTTTTTGTCATTAAGAGAGAGCTTAGTGTGTGGAATTTTGGGAGAAAACCCTAAGACGATTTTAGCTTCTTTTTCAAGGCTTTTTGCCTTGAGATCTTCCATGTTACATTGAAGATAAGTTATCAATTAATCATTCAATATGTCTATGTGTTGTTTGATTTTATCTTATTCTTGTCTTTTGATTAACATGTTAGGCTAAATTTATCTTGTGTTTGCTTAGATCTAATGAAACCTAGCTATTGATTATTGGTTGTTAGTGTGTTATTAGTTGTATTGGATGATTGTTTATCTATGTTAGGCTTAAGAAAACTGGCTAACTTCCTATTCGGTAACTTGCTTGAACGTCTTAAGAAACATGAACCAAATGCGTACTAAAGGTTTTTATGGTTGTATTTAATGCACAAGCGAATTCTAGTAATCCCATGTTAGGAGCTTCCTAGCCGGCTCGACATAGGAGTGAAGTAGGAGCTTGTAGAGTTGGGGAAGTAAGTACGCCACCCCACGAATGGTATTAAGGAATACACCCGTCATCCACGCGACTAATACACACTAATTAACCGGTAAAAGATAGTTAGGGAGTAAGGAAATCTAAGTAAACACATTTCTCTACACATAAGTTTCTCACAACATTTTATTTTCAGTTATTTTATTTTATTTGCATTTGTAGTAATTTGGGTTAGTTGACTAGCAACTAATTCCGCCCACTCTTTCAAACCCGAGATTTTACTTGCTTTCATAAAAAATTATAAAAACATAAAAAGAATCTTCCTCAACCCTTAGACCTAATTAGAGTAGTCTTTCACACCTAACGAACACTATTCCCTGTGGAGAACGATCAATCCCCCGTACTTACCACTACACTATACT
This sequence comes from Artemisia tridentata subsp. tridentata, assembly GCA_021014915.2. Classification (NCBI taxonomy): domain Eukaryota; kingdom Viridiplantae; phylum Streptophyta; class Magnoliopsida; order Asterales; family Asteraceae; genus Artemisia; species Artemisia tridentata. Next base: position 72,131,726 of record CP139508.1, on the reverse strand, counting down.
ACATCGGTCAGGTACACTGCCTGGTGGGGTTGTAAGCCTCTTGAGATCCCTCGAGAGGTAAAACCTGTTGTAAGGTTACAAAACCACGCATCAAGTTTTTGGCGCCGTTGCCGGGGAATAGTTATTGTTTAGGTTGAATTTTTATTTCTATTAGGTCTACTCACTAGATTCCTTTCTAGTGAGATTTTTGTTTTATTTTTCTAGGTTTTCTTTAGTCTATCTATTTTCTTCGTGTCTTTGTTCGTAACCATACCATCCGACATCATGGAAGATGGTAATATCCTTAACCCCCACAACCCACCACCACAACAACCACCACCACCTCCTAGAGCCCGTACTTTAGGAGAGTATTCCCGTCCTAGCCACCATGGCTATCGAAACACCATTGAGCTCACTCAAGGAGCCAATATCACACCCTTGCGATCCGACACCATCCGGTTGGTGCAAAGCGGATGCGCATTCCATGGACTTCGTTCTGAAGATCCTAATCAACATCTCAAGGACTTTCTCAAAATCGTTGATTCTATAGACCTTGATGTTGCCACTCGAGAGACGACCCGATTGCGTCTCTTCCAATTCTCTTTGCGGGACCAAGCTAGTCAGTGGCTAGAACGTCAACCCGCAGGATCCATTACCTCTTGGGACGATCTCACCACTCGTTTCCTTGCTCAGTTTTTCCCACCGGGAAGAACTACCAAGCTAAGGAATGATATCTTGATGTTCCAACAACGTCAAGGCGAAACTCTCTACGAGGCATGGACTCGATTCAAGGTCTTACTCCAAAAAGTCCCTCACCATGGCATAGAACTTTGGCTCCAAGTCCAAATCTTCTATGACCATATCAATCTCTCCACGAGGCAAACCATTGACCAATCGGCCGGTGGCAAGCTACGTGATCTAAGTGCGGAACAATCATGGGCTCTCCTAGAGGATCTTGCTCTTTATGACAACGAAAGTTGGAGTGATCCCCGTGATTTGAATAAAACGGTCAAGGCAATATCTTTGCCTTCGAACAATTCAAGCACTTCTGACCGTAGGATCATAGAACTTGAAGACCAAGTCAAGTTTCTCATGAAATCCTACGAGGCTCCTAAACCTTCAAGCCAAGTGAACAAAATCACTTCTTCATGTGAATTATGTAGTGGTCCCCACGACACTCGTGATTGCATGGAACTCCCCGAACAAGCTTTTGTGGACTACGCATCCTCGCGTACCGACGGAGCGGGAGACAAGTGGTACACTTTCAAACCCGAGCCAAACCATTACGGTGATTCATACAACCCCTCATGGAAAAATCACCCGAACCTTAGGTGGAAACAAAACCAAAACACACGCAACAAACCAATTCTTCCAACCCACCTAATCGTTTCCAATCAAGCGGTTCCAACACGAACCGTACTTTCAACAACAATCCTTCCGGCAATGGTAGTACCGATAACTTTGAAGGATTGATGTCTCAATTTATGGCATCTCAAGAAGCTCGTTTAGCCAAGTTTGAAGCCGATTTCAAACAAAAACAAAGCGAGATGACCGATAAGATTGACACCTTGTTGAAAGCCCTCAATGACCGAGAAATGGGAGCACTCCCTAGCAACACGGTCAAGAACCCGAAACTAAGCGTCAACGCTATTTCATCGGTTTCGTTTCCTAGTTCTTGTCCATAATATTATTCAGTCAATTCCATGAGCACGTGTTTTAAACAAACCCAAGTCGTTCCAAATGACCAAGAAGTTATGACATCCAAATTGGTCAACAACATAGTTGAAACACCTCCCACTCAAAACCTTGACGAAGAATTCAAGGAGCTCCACCTTGAAAGTCCGGTTGTTGATGAGTTGGATGAAAAGAAGCTCAAGTTAGGCGAAAAAGGGACCGCCTTCGTTCAAAACAAACTACCTAAGAAATTAGATGATCCGGGCTTATTTGTTCTACCTTGCAAGATCGGTAATTCGGAGGCTTATGACACATTAGCCGATCTTGGATCAAGCCTTAACCTACTTCCGTTACCTCTCTACACCTCTCTAAAACTAGGAAAACTTGAAGAAACCGAGGTGATAATAGGTTTAGCGGATGGGAGTGTTGCTTACCCGGTTGGAGTAGTTAAGGACGTGTTAGTGCACATTGGAAAACTAACCATTTTAGCCGATTTCCACGTCCTTGATATGGTTAGCGACCCTACATACCCCTTGTTGATAGGTAGAGGATTTTTGGCGACCGCTAGTGCTATGATTGATTGTAAGGAATCCAAGATAGCGGTAGGAGAAGGAGATACTTGGTCAGTCTATGATGTTAAGAAACATGCCTATGATACTAGTGAGGAACCAAAACCACATTGGCTAGAATCAAATAGGAGACCATCTAGATATGGACCTTGGATTGATAGAGACTTCATAGGACCCCAACGCCCATTTTACCTAGAAGAGGACTTTGTTAACCGAACGCATACGGTAGAGCAACTCTTGGCTAGGGACACCGAATTGGATCCATTTGAAGATTCTCTAGTTTTTAGAAAGATGATTGATTTCCTAGGAGTTTTGCCAATTAACCTAGGAATGAATAAGTGGATTTGTGAGGAAGATGATCATAAGTGGAATTGGGATAAACCACCCAAAGATGGAGATGGGTCATGGCATATCAAGATGACATTGTATGACCCGGATGGAGAGAAGTTTGAAAAGACATATCGTACTAAGCGGACCAATAGGAAACTTCAATCCAAGCTTAACCCTAAAGACATCCTCGATGACGAGCTTACTTACATAGGGTAGCGTGACTTTGAGTCTAGCTACAAGACTCGTTAATAAAGAAAAGCGCTTCTTGGGAGGCAACCCAAGCTTTATTTGCTTTATTTGCGTTGTGTGTTTATTTGTTTGTTTGATTGATTTTATTTGTTTCCGTATGTGTGTTTAATTTTTATTAGTATTGATTCATGTTCAAAAGTAATTTGTGAAAATGCTTTATTTTGTTTTTAACTTCGTCTTAACTACATATAAAGGTATTTTGCAAAAGTTAAGTGTAAGGGAAATCTAAATCGGTTTATTAGAACACAAATGAACATGAATCATAATAATACTAAATTAACATACATATTAGTGTTTGTTTGAGTCAAATGCTTGTATCGAGTCATAATGATGTTTTGCAGGATTTCCAGGAAGTAAGGTAAAGGTTTTTCCAGAAATTTTCCGGAAACTTAAAATGAAAATTTTTGTCAGGTCATTTCTGACGGCGTCAGGGTTATAACCTGACGGCGTCAGATTTAATTTTCAGAAATTTTTGAAAGTTTTGTTTTTAAAAAGTTTTTATTAAAATCTCCAACTTATAATCTCCAGGAATCTGCAAAATTATCATTCCACAAGCATTATATCCTTATATATAGATTTTTCCCGCCGATGTTATGCAGGTTTTTGTGTTTATTTTCTCAGGATTAACAGGTTATTTTGGACAAGGAGATGTTTGTGGAATCAAGCTTTTGACGATGCATTAGTCTTGGAGCTTCTACATTCTCTTGGAAGAAGATCTAACCATGTTACCTCTTTATCCACCGAACGAATCAGGAGAGTATTTGATTTCATTCTTTTACTTTATGCTTTTACATCTTGTTATTTGAACATTGGGGACAATGTTCATCTTAAGTGTAAGGGGAGGGTAAAAGTACGATTTTAGAGAATACAATTGCGCTTGATTTTTGTTTATTTAATAGTAGATGTGTAATAAAACTGAGAGAAATACTTGTTAAGGTAATTTTAGTGCCAAATTTAAAATTTTTTACAACATGTAGGAGTGAAACTTTGATCTTAATGAGCGTCTCACGGATAGGAGTTATATGACTAGCACAAAAACCGTACCACAAAAAATTTTTTTCCACCCCAAATATGTGAGGTTCGCCCCTAGAATTGGTAGGAAAAGCATTTATGCTATGATGTGTGTACCGGTAGCACTTAGATTCTAGAACTTGCGTTAGGACCATTCCAAGGCCACAAGTGAGACTACATTCGTGTAGTTAGATTTACTACATGATAAGAGGCATTAGGATTAACCCATTGTTTTACACCTGTGTTTTTGTTATAATTACGTTGGCTACATTGGTCAAGTATTTCTCCCACACCCTTTGCGTTGTACTCATTTTTAGTACACGATACCCCTAGTACACCCCTCAGAGCCTATCTTTTCGTTTCGACCTTTAAGCATTTTACTTAAAGGAAGAATTTGTTACACCCCACTAAAATGTACACCCAAATCGCCTTAGCCTACCTTGTATGCACTCATCTTTAGTGCATTATTGTTACAACATTTGTTTAAACCCAAGTTAATTATCTAGTTGATTACATGGTTGCTAAGTCGAGTCATATCCTTGTACATATTGTTTTGGGACGATTGGGACTCATGGGTAAAGTACTAGTGTAATGGAGTAATGGGGAAGATCATCATTTATTACCCCCATATGTGCTAAATATTTTAAAAGTACTCCAAGTTTTTCAATTATCTTAATTCGAGTCATTAGAATAGTTATTTGTAAAGTTATGTAAAAGTTCAAGTGTAAGGGGATGCAATGCCCCTATGATGTATTATTTTGGATGGTAGGGCAAAAGTGTATGCAAAAAAAAAAAAAAAAAAAAAAAAAAAAAAAAAAAAAAAAATCGAAAAAATCAAGAAAAAATACAAAAAAAAAATGAGAAAAAGAAAAAGAGAAAAAACATACGGACTACCATCCCGTTTTATTTTATGTTTATTTTATGTTTTTGTTATTTTCTTTCATTAGCTTAAGATTGAGTCGAGTCTTGGCTTAGCAACATTGTATAGTACATGTAATTGATCAAGATCTTTAACTAGCCACCAGTAAAATATCCCTTATCCAACAAAACCGTGTTTTCCTTTTCCCTACACCTAACGTTATAACCCATTTAAAAGCCCTCTTTGATAGTTTATCTTTGGTGCTTACGCCTAGTGGAGGAGGTTTTCGATCCTTTCCCAAGCCTATGGTAATCTATTTGCTATGACAGGTAGTGAGAGATATTATCCGTTTTCATTTATGAGATTTATTTTGATGACACTTGAGAGATGTGAGTATCTAAACACTACTTGTGAGGTGCTAGTTTGTAATCTCCGTGCTTATTATGATTGAAGTGGAACGATTATTTGTTGTAATTACTTTTATGTTTGCATTAAATGACCCCTAACTTGTATTTTGATTAGAATAAAAGCGCATTTGCTTGAGGACAAGCAAATCTCAAGTGTAAGGGTATTTGATGAAGCGAAAAGTGTACCGCTTTTAAGGGGTCATTTAAGCCCTAAATCGTATTTATTTGATCAAATATTGCCCTAAATCGTTCCTTTTGTCATTTTAGGTACTTTTGAGGAGAAACCTGGAAAAGGAAGCATTTTGGACGTTTTTGGAGCATAAAAGTGAAGAAAACGACAAAGTCTCAAAATTGTGCTAAAAGTTACCTTTGACGGCGTCACATTTAACCCCAGACGGCGTCATGCCTTGGCAAGAAAAGTTGGACGTGAAATTTACTCATGATAAGCCAGTGAAAATAGCATGTGAATTCTGACGGCGTCACGCTTTAACTTGATCAAGGGCGTCACGGCTTAAATTAAAAGGGGACGGCGTCACGTTCAAGGTTCGACGGCGTCAAGCCTTGATAAGCCAGAATGGATTTTTGAAGAGCTAAAGAGGGACGGCGTCAAGAAGGTCATCCGGGAACCCTAAAAGCGGCGAGGTGACGGCGTCACAATCCATAAGGTGACGCCGTCAGATCCAAAACTCTATATATAGTTTTCTAATTTTTTGTCATTAAGAGAGAGTTAGTGTGTGGAATTTTGGGAGAAAACCCTAAGACGATTTTAGCTTCTTTTTCAAGGCTTTTTGCCTTGAGATCTTCCATGTTACATTGAAGATAAGTTATCAATTAATCATTCAATATGTCTATGTGTTGTTTGATTTTATCTTATTCTTGTCTTTTGATTAACATGTTAGGCTAAATTTATCTTGTGTTTGCTTAGATCTAATGAAACCTAGCTATTGATTATTGGTTGTTAGTGTGTTATTAGTTGTATTGGATGATTGTTTATCTATGTTAGGCTTAAGAAAACTGGCTAACTTCCTATTCGGTAACTTGCTTGAACGTCTTAAGAAACATGAACCAAATGCGTACTAAAGGTTTTTATGGTTGTATTTAATGCACAAGCGAATTCTAGTGATCCCATGTTAGGAGCTTCCTAGCCGGCTCGACATAGGAGTGAAGTAGGAGCTTGTAGAGTTGGGGAAGTAAGTACGCCACCCCACGAATGGTATTAAGGAATACACCCGTAATCCACGCGACTAATACACACTAATTAACCGGTAAAAGATAGTTAGGGAGTAAGGAAATCTAAGTAAACACATTTCTCTACACATAAGTTTCTCACAACATTTTATTTTCAGTTATTTTATTTTATTTGCATTTGTAGTAATTTGGGTTAGTTGACTAGCAACTAATTCCGCCCACTCTTTCAAACCCGAGATTTTACTTGCTTTCATAAAAAATTATAAAAACATAAAAAGAATCTTCCTCAACCCTTAGACCTAATTAGAGTAGTCTTTCACACCTAACGAACACTATTCCCTGTGGAGAACGATCAATCCCCCGTACTTACCACTACACTATACTACATCGGTCAGGTACACTGCCTGGTGGGGTTGTAAGCCTCTTGAGATCCCTCGAGAGGTAAAACCTGTTGTAAGGTTACAAAACCACGCATCAAGTTTTTGGCGCCGTTGCCGGGGAATAGTTATTGTTTAGGTTGAATTTTTATTTCTATTAGGTCTACTCACTAGATTCCTTTCTAGTGAGATTTTTGTTTTATTTTTCTAGGTTTTCTTTAGTCTATCTATTTTCTTCGTGTCTTTGTTCGTAACCATACCATCCGACATCATGGAAGATGGTAATATCCTTAACCCCCACAACCCACCACCACAACAACCACCACCACCTCCTAGAGCCCGTACTTTAGGAGAGTATTCCCGTCCTAGCCACCATGGCTATCGAAACACCATTGAGCTCACTCAAGGAGCCAATATCACACCCTTGCGATCCGACACCATCCGGTTGGTGCAAAGCGGATGCGCATTCCATGGACTTCGTTCTGAAGATCCTAATCAACATCTCAAGGACTTTCTCAAAATCGTTGATTCTATAGACCTTGATGTTGCCACTCGAGAGACGACCCGATTGCGTCTCTTCCAATTCTCTTTGCGGGACCAAGCTAGTCAGTGGCTAGAACGTCAACCCGCAGGATCCATTACCTCTTGGGACGATCTCACCACTCGTTTCCTTGCTCAGTTTTTCCCACCGGGAAGAACTACCAAGCTAAGGAATGATATCTTGATGTTCCAACAACGTCAAGGCGAAACTCTCTACGAGGCATGGACTCGATTCAAGGTCTTACTCCAAAAAGTCCCTCACCATGGCATAGAACTTTGGCTCCAAGTCCAAATCTTCTATGACCATATCAATCTCTCCACGAGGCAAACCATTGACCAATCGGCCGGTGGCAAGCTACGTGATCTAAGTGCGGAACAATCATGGGCTCTCCTAGAGGATCTTGCTCTTTATGACAACGAAAGTTGGAGTGATCCCCGTGATTTGAATAAAACGGTCAAGGCAATATCTTTGCCTTCGAACAATTCAAGCACTTCTGACCGTAGGATCATAGAACTTGAAGACCAAGTCAAGTTTCTCATGAAATCCTACGAGGCTCCTAAACCTTCAAGCCAAGTGAACAAAATCACTTCTTCATGTGAATTATGTAGTGGTCCCCACGACACTCGTGATTGCATGGAACTCCCCGAACAAGCTTTTGTGGACTACGCATCCTCGCGTACCGACGGAGCGGGAGACAAGTGGTACACTTTCAAACCCGAGCCAAACCATTACGGTGATTCATACAACCCCTCATGGAAAAATCACCCGAACCTTAGGTGGAAACAAAACCAAAACACGCAACAAACCAATTCTTCCAACCCACCTAATCGTTTCCAATCAAGCGGTTCCAACACGAACCGTACTTTCAACAACAATCCTTCCGGCAATGGTAGTACCGATAACTTTGAAGGATTGATGTCTCAATTTATGGCATCTCAAGAAGCTCGTTTAGCCAAGTTTGAAGCCGATTTCAAACAAAAACAAAGCGAGATGACCGATAAGATTGACACCTTGTTGAAAGCCCTCAATGACCGAGAAATGGGAGCACTCCCTAGCAACACGGTCAAGAACCCGAAACTAAGCGTCAACGCTATTTCATCGGTTTCGTTTCCTAGTTCTTGTCCATAATATTATTCAGTCAATTCCATGAGCACGTGTTTTAAACAAACCCAAGTCGTTCCAAATGACCAAGAAGTTATGACATCCAAATTGGTCAACAACATAGTTGAAACACCTCCCACTCAAAACCTTGACGAAGAATTCAAGGAGCTCCACCTTGAAAGTCCGGTTGTTGATGAGTTGGATGAAAAGAAGCTCAAGTTAGGCGAAAAAGGGACCGCCTTCGTTCAAAACAAACTACCTAAGAAATTAGATGATCCGGGCTTATTTGTTCTACCTTGCAAGATCGGTAATTCGGAGGCTTATGACACATTAGCCGATCTTGGATCAAGCCTTAACCTACTTCCGTTACCTCTCTACACCTCTCTAAAACTAGGAAAACTTGAAGAAACCGAGGTGATAATAGGTTTAGCGGATGGGAGTGTTGCTTACCCGGTTGGAGTAGTTAAGGACGTGTTAGTGCACATTGGAAAACTAACCATTTTAGCCGATTTCCACGTCCTTGATATGGTTAGCGACCCTACATACCCCTTGTTGATAGGTAGAGGATTTTTGGCGACCGCTAGTGCTATGATTGATTGTAAGGAATCCAAGATAGCGGTAGGAGAAGGAGATACTTGGTCAGTCTATGATGTTAAGAAACATGCCTATGATACTAGTGAGGAACCAAAACCACATTGGCTAGAATCAAATAGGAGACCATCTAGATATGGACCTTGGATTGATAGAGACTTCATAGGACCCCAACGCCCATTTTACCTAGAAGAGGACTTTGTTAACCGAACGCATACGGTAGAGCAACTCTTGGCTAGGGACACCGAATTGGATCCATTTGAAGATTCTCTAGTTTTTAGAAAGATGATTGATTTCCTAGGAGTTTTGCCAATTAACCTAGGAATGAATAAGTGGATTTGTGAGGAAGATGATCATAAGTGGAATTGGGATAAACCACCCAAAGATGGAGATGGGTCATGGCATATCAAGATGACATTGTATGACCCGGATGGAGAGAAGTTTGAAAAGACATATCGTACTAAGCGGACCAATAGGAAACTTCAATCCAAGCTTAACCCTAAAGACATCCTCGATGACGAGCTTACTTACATAGGGTAGCGTGACTTTGAGTCTAGCTACAAGACTCGTTAATAAAGAAAAGCGCTTCTTGGGAGGCAACCCAAGCTTTATTTGCTTTATTTGCGTTGTGTGTTTATTTGTTTGTTTGATTGATTTTATTTGTTTCCGTATGTGTGTTTAATTTTTATTAGTATTGATTCATGTTCAAAAGTAATTTGTGAAAATGCTTTATTTTGTTTTTAACTTCGTCTTAACTACATATAAAGGTATTTTGCAAAAGTTAAGTGTAAGGGAAATCTAAATCGGTTTATTAGAACACAAATGAACATGAATCATAATAATACTAAATTAACATACATATTAGTGTTTGTTTGAGTCAAATGCTTGTATCGAGTCATAATGATGTTTTGCAGGATTTCCAGGAAGTAAGGTAAAGGTTTTTCCAGAAATTTTCCGGAAACTTAAAATGAAAATTTTTGTCAGGTCATTTCTGACGGCGTCAGGGTTATAACCTGACGGCGTCAGATTTAATTTTCAGAAATTTTTGAAAGTTTTGTTTTTAAAAAGTTTTTATTAAAATCTCCAACTTATAATCTCCAGGAATCTGCAAAATTATCATTCCACAAGCATTATATCCTTATATATAGATTTTTCCCGCCGATGTTATGCAGGTTTTTGTGTTTATTTTCTCAGGATTAACAGGTTATTTTGGACAAGGAGATGTTTGTGGAATCAAGCTTTTGACGATGCATTAGTCTTGGAGCTTCTACATTCTCTTGGAAGAAGATCTAACCATGTTACCTCTTTATCCACCGAACGAATCAGGAGAGTATTTGATTTCATTCTTTTACTTTATGCTTTTACATCTTGTTATTTGAACATTGGGGACAATGTTCATCTTAAGTGTAAGGGGAGGGTAAAAGTACGATTTTAGAGAATACAATTGCGCTTGATTTTTGTTTATTTAATAGTAGATGTGTAATAAAACTGAGAGAAATACTTGTTAAGGTAATTTTAGTGCCAAATTTAAAATTTTTTACAACATGTAGGAGTGAAACTTTGATCTTAATGAGCGTCTCACGGATAGGAGTTATATGACTAGCACAAAAACCGTACCACAAAAAATTTTTTCCACCCCAAATATGTGAGGTTCGCCCCTAGAATTGGTAGGAAAAGCATTTATGCTATGATGTGTGTACCGGTAGCACTTAGATTCTAGAACTTGCGTTAGGACCATTCCAAGGCCACAAGTGAGACTACATTCGTGTAGTTAGATTTACTACATGATAAGAGGCATTAGGATTAACCCATTGTTTTACACCTGTGTTTTTGTTATAATTACGTTGGCTACATTGGTCAAGTATTTCTCCCACACCCTTTGCGTTGTACTCATTTTTAGTACACGATACCCCTAGTACACCCCTCAGAGCCTATCTTTTCGTTTCGACCTTTAAGCATTTTACTTAAAGGAAGAATTTGTTACACCCCACTAAAATGTACACCCAAATCGCCTTAGCCTACCTTGTATGCACTCATCTTTAGTGCATTATTGTTACAACATTTGTTTAAACCCAAGTTAATTATCTAGTTGATTACATGGTTGCTAAGTCGAGTCATATCCTTGTACATATTGTTTTGGGACGATTGGGACTCATGGGTAAAGTACTAGTGTAATGGAGTAATGGGGAAGATCATCATTTATTACCCCCATATGTGCTAAATATTTTAAAAGTACTCCAAGTTTTTCAATTATCTTAATTCGAGTCATTAGAATAGTTATTTGTAAAGTTATGTAAAAGTTCAAGTGTAAGGGGATGCAATGCCCCTATGATGTATTATTTTGGATGGTAGGGCAAAAGTGTATGCAAAAAAAAAAAAAAAAAAAAAAAAAAAAAAAAAAAAAAAAATCGAAAAAATCAAGAAAAAATACAAAAAAAAAATGAGAAAAAGAAAAAGAGAAAAAACATACGGACTACCATCCCGTTTTATTTTATGTTTATTTTATGTTTTTGTTATTTTCTTTCATTAGCTTAAGATTGAGTCGAGTCTTGGCTTAGCAACATTGTATAGTACATGTAATTGATCAAGATCTTTAACTAGCCACCAGTAAAATATCCCTTATCCAACAAAACCGTGTTTTCCTTTTCCCTACACCTAACGTTATAACCCATTTAAAAGCCCTCTTTGATAGTTTATCTTTGGTGCTTACGCCTAGTGGAGGAGGTTTTCGATCCTTTCCCAAGCCTATGGTAATCTATTTGCTATGACAGGTAGTGAGAGATATTATCCGTTTTCATTTATGAGATTTATTTTGATGACACTTGAGAGATGTGAGTATCTAAACACTACTTGTGAGGTGCTAGTTTGTAATCTCCGTGCTTATTATGATTGAAGTGGAACGATTATTTGTTGTAATTACTTTTATGTTTGCATTAAATGACCCCTAACTTGTATTTTGATTAGAATAAAAGCGCATTTGCTTGAGGACAAGCAAATCTCAAGTGTAAGGGTATTTGATGAAGCGAAAAGTGTACCGCTTTTAAGGGGTCATTTAAGCCCTAAATCGTATTTATTTGATCAAATATTGCCCTAAATCGTTCCTTTTGTCATTTTAGGTACTTTTGAGGAGAAACCTGGAAAAGGAAGCATTTTGGACGTTTTTGGAGCATAAAAGTGAAGAAAACGACAAAGTCTCAAAATTGTGCTAAAAGTTACCTTTGACGGCGTCACATTTAACCCCAGACGGCGTCATGCCTTGGCAAGAAAAGTTGGACGTGAAATTTACTCATGATAAGCCAGTGAAAATAGCATGTGAATTCTGACGGCGTCACGCTTTAACTTGATCAAGGGCGTCACGGCTTAAATTAAAAGGGGACGGCGTCACGTTCAAGGTTCGACGGCGTCAAGCCTTGATAAGCCAGAATGGATTTTTGAAGAGCTAAAGAGGGACGGCGTCAAGAAGGTCATCCGGGAACCCTAAAAGCGGCGAGGTGACGGCGTCACAATCCATAAGGTGACGCCGTCAGATCCAAAACTCTATATATAGTTTTCTAATTTTTTGTCATTAAGAGAGAGCTTAGTGTGTGGAATTTTGGGAGAAAACCCTAAGACGATTTTAGCTTCTTTTTCAAGGCTTTTTGCCTTGAGATCTTCCATGTTACATTGAAGATAAGTTATCAATTAATCATTCAATATGTCTATGTGTTGTTTGATTTTATCTTATTCTTGTCTTTTGATTAACATGTTAGGCTAAATTTATCTTGTGTTTGCTTAGATCTAATGAAACCTAGCTATTGATTATTGGTTGTTAGTGTGTTATTAGTTGTATTGGATGATTGTTTATCTATGTTAGGCTTAAGAAAACTGGCTAACTTCCTATTCGGTAACTTGCTTGAACGTCTTAAGAAACATGAACCAAATGCGTACTAAAGGTTTTTATGGTTGTATTTAATGCACAAGCGAATTCTAGTGATCCCATGTTAGGAGCTTCCTAGCCGGCTCGACATAGGAGTGAAGTAGGAGCTTGTAGAGTTGGGGAAGTAAGTACGCCACCCCACGAATGGTATTAAGGAATACACCCGTAATCCACGCGACTAATACACACTAATTAACCGGTAAAAGATAGTTAGGGAGTAAGGAAATCTAAGTAAACACATTTCTCTACACATAAGTTTCTCACAACATTTTATTTTCAGTTATTTTATTTTATTTGCATTTGTAGTAATTTGGGTTAGTTGACTAGCAACTAATTCCGCCCACTCTTTCAAACCCGAGATTTTACTTGCTTTCATAAAAAATTATAAAAACATAAAAAGAATCTTCCTCAACCCTTAGACCTAATTAGAGTAGTCTTTCACACCTAACGAACACTATTCCCTGTGGAGAACGATCAATCCCCCGTACTTACCACTACACTATACTACATCGGTCAGGTACACTGCCTGGTGGGGTTGTAAGCCTCTTGAGATCCCTCGAGAGGTAAAACCTGTTGTAAGGTTACAAAACCACGCATCAAAAGGAAGAGACACAAGGCCTGAAGTATAAAAGAAGGTGAAGTGTTTGGAAGAATCCCCCCATAATCATGTGGCGTTCACTCAGTATTGATAAGAGGAGTTGAAATTCACAGGCTGGAAGAAAAGGACTATACCCTGGCCAAGACTACACTTGATATGATGCTCAATGGGACTGTCAAGCTTTAAACCGAATGTTGGACTGAGATGGTATATCATCGTATCGCAAAGATGAAGAAGCAACTGTATGGAGCTGACTACAAGATAAAGAGACAATAAGTTTACATATATTTATTGTGTAAAAATATATTTATACTATATTTACGCTAAAATTGAAAATAATATCCTGGCTATTTCTGAGTGGTTTAATAGACACTATATATTGTGTAAAAATATATTTATACTCCATGTATGCTAAATTTGAAAATAAGAGCATGGTTATTTCTGTATGGTTTAATTAACACCATATATTTGTTTTAATAAATATAAAAAAAATCCTGGCCCAATAAAACCAGCCCAGTAATAACCATTTCGAAACAATGAAAAACTATATAATGAGTAAAAGAATAACATCCATCGACATATATTCCTCCCATGGCATCATCAAAGCCTAAAACCTTTCAAGATACAAACTCACGTGCGCCTCACAATAATTCAGAGTGCGAAGATCAAACCGTTCGTGAAAAAGAGAATGTGACACAACGAAAGATTGAAGATGGAGTACATGATCGACACAACAAAGAGCCAAATACTAAGGTGGACGATGCATTGAGATTTCTTGCATCAGTCTTTGAAGAAGGTGGGCCTTCTCAAAGTAATAAAGGTATCGCATATAAGTTTTCTAATATTTTTTAAATAAATTTATGTTTTCATATTAAGTTTGTTAGTCCATGTACTTTTGATTTAATAGATGAGTTAGACGAATCTATTTTCCTCGACTGGCTTAAAATAAATGTCGGAGATCCTCAAGAGTCTCTACAAGTTCTCAACGGCGTTCAGTCGAAGGTCCTAAAAGCAGAAGCAGTGATTAACGAACTACGTGTAGGGTTTCAAGATGCTGCTGCTCAAATTTGACAATACTGCTCATGGTTCTTAATGGAAAATACACCAAGTATGATTCTGCTGCTCGGCTTAATCATTCTGCTGCTGGTTATAAAGTTCCTGCTGTTACGCAAAATTTCCTACTGCGGCAACTATTGGAATCCTACTGCTTGGTTTGAAAGTAAAGGGGCTGTTTTGTAACTTGGCGCCAATAAAACCCTAATTAGATCTAAACGGTATAAAAACCCAATTCGATCTCACAATTAATTTTGTACGCCCAAAATTCTCTTTAATTCAAACCCTAACACATATTTTAACCATCTGATCAAAAACCCCCAAAATCAAAACCCTAATTTCACAATGGCGATACGAGACTTCTCCGATAACCACAATCCGATTGCGTTTCTTCAAAAGGTCCCAGAAGCAGAGGGTTTTGCTGAAGTTATTGACTTTCTTAATGCTACTCATTTAAGGTATGCATGAATGGCAAATCCCACTATATACATTTCCCACATGAAACAGTTTTGGTCTACTGTTAAGATCAAAACTAAAAATGGGGAAGAATATTTGATAGCTATGGTAGATGAACAAAGCATAATTATCTCTGAGTCATCTGTAAGAGAAGCACTTCATCTTTTAGATGATGAAGAAATAATTTGCCTTTCGAATTCTATTATTTTTCAAGAACTTGCAAATATAGGGTATGAGAAGAAGAATGACAGTTTAAAATTTTACAAAGGACTTCTCTGCCCTCAATGGAAATTTCTTCTTCACACCCTTCTCCATTGTCTAAGTCCTAAAACTATAGGGTGGAATGAGTTCAGCACAACTCAAGCATCTGCTATGATTTGTCTGGCCACAGGACAACCCTTTAATTTTTCGGCTATGATCTGGGATGGGTTGAAAAAGAATATTTCTGGAAAGGTTTATGTTTACCCAAGGTTTTTGCAATTAATCATATATAATCAACTAAAAGAACCTATGGTACATAAAAGGACCCATGACAGTCCTGAGCTTAAAAGAAAAATGTTTTCTTATTTGAAAAAGAATGGAGCTGGTTTTTCTGGGACTGTAACACCTTTGTCCCTATACATGTTACAATTGGCTGCTACTTAGGGTGAAGGTGCTGAAATCCCAACAACTACCCATCACACACCCACTCCTGAACATTCAAATGAACAACCCCAAAAGACCCAATCCCCTAGGATCTCACCAATCAAGAACACTAAGCAACCTCATGCCAGTGTTAGGATGGAACCAGATGAGGCTGTCACAGGTTATGTAGGTGACATGATGGGAGAGGCTAACACTACTGATCTTGGCTTAGCAGCTGGACAGGACAGTGTCAACATAAGTAAGACCTCAAACATGGCAACATCTAATGCAGAGGGTTCTCTTGAACCTGAAGCTGGTGATGGTAACCCCGGCCAAATGGCTAAAAAGGGGGGCTCAAGTGATCAACCCAGGGTTGATACTGAGTCAAGGCCCATTGATTCACCTCTTGGACCAGGTAACACAGGTCGAAGTGATAAAGGAAGAGCTGAGACAATTGAATTGATGGAAACAAATGTACAATATGCCAATGTCTATGATTCACCTCTCAGGCCAGGTAACACAAGCCGAAGTGATGAGACTAGAAAAGATACTGAGGAATTGTTGACATCATTCACTGTACAAAATGACAAATCTGATGATCCACCTCTCGGGTCAGGTAACACAGACCGAAGTGGTGAAGATAGTATGCAACTAATTAAAGAATTGATGGCAAAATGTACAATATTGTCCAATGAAGTACTTGGCCTCAAGCAGGAGGTTTAAGAACTTAAAACTACTCATGGTGCTGAAATCAGGAAACTTAAGAAAAGGATTAGGCATCTAGAGGGAGTTCAGAGACCAAGGGCTTCTACATCTGCAAGAAAAAAGCCAGAGAAGGTTTATTCCAAACCAAGTTTGGGAGAGGATGCTCCCAAACAGGGGAGGAATGAAGACAAGGATGCAGGGGAGGTAATAAAGGGTTCGGGGGAGGTTGAGAAGAACATTGATGAAGATGGTGCTGGTGATGAAGGTAATATGGTTGATATGGATGTTGATGGTGGTAAAAAGGGTAAAAGTAGCTTGGGAGATTCTACTGCTCAGGTTAAAGAGGCTACTGTTGTTGAACATGTGGAAAAAGTAGCTAAAGGAGATTCTACTGCTGGTTCAGGGCATCCTGCTGCTGGGGTAAATAATTCTGCTGTTGAGCCAGAACAAGAACCTACTGCTAAGCAAGAAGTTGAAGAATCAGATGATGATATTAGCTTGGCTCAGGCAATGTTACAACTTAAAGCTAAATCATCAACCTCAAAGCAATCTCAACCACAACCACAACCAGAACAACAACCATCACAACCACAACAACCTGAACCTGCACAATAAACCAAACAAACAACTCCACCACCTACAACAAAACAAGCATCTCCAACACTACCTCCTCAAAGGGTTCCTGTAAAAGGTGTATCAATTAGGGAACCCAGCCCATCTAAGAAGCCCACTCAAGTTCATTCATATACTGGCAAAGGGAAAGGTAAGATTGTTGATGAACCTAAACCTTATCCATTTCATCTTCCCTTTGAGTTTTGGCCTCCTGATCTTCAACTCAAACATGAAGAAGAAGAGGCAAAGAAACTTGTAGCTCAGTTTGAGGCAGAGGAACAAGCAGAGTTGGAAAAACAAAGAAAACTTGATGAAACTAAAGCAAAGCTGGATGCTTGGGATGAGGAGAGAGAGTTAGGTGTGAAGCTGACATGGCGTTGAAAAGGAAAGTAAAAGAGGAGATACAGGAAACGTTTACCGATATGGAATGGTTAGAAAAATTCAAAGAAAATCAAAGAAAGAAGTTTCAGGCTGAAAGAAAGAAGAAAAAGGTTCTTAGACCACCTACTGCCAAACAAATTAGAGACTATCGAATAAGGTATCTCAAGAGTATGAAGGGACTTACATTTAAACATTAGGCATGGTATTCTGATGAATCTCTACAACAAAAGTTTGAAAGTGCTAAAAGAGAATTTGAAACCTTTGTACCTATGGGATCAGGAGGAGAGTTTGAAAAGTTCAATAGGGTTAAGAAGGCAGTAATGGAAGAGAAGGAAAAGGTAGTAGAAACTGAGAAGGAGAAAGAAAAAGAAATGGTGGAAGAGAAGAAAAGTGAGGAAAAAGATGTGAAGGTTGACTCTACCATTGGTGTAAAGAGGCCTGGGAGAAGATTAAAAATGAAAGCCAGGAAGAAGAAAAGAACTAAACCAGTGGTGATGAGTAGTTCAGAGAGTAGTGCTGAATCAAGGAATGAAAATAAAGGAAAGTATAAGGGTGAAGAAATAAAGCAAAAAGAGCAATCAAAGAAGTTCTACAAGGAAACAATTGAGTTACAGCTAATGACTCAAATTGTAGATGATGATGATGATACTTTTGTTGATACTGCTCCCTTAGAAGCTAAGACTCTAGTTATTAGGTGGAAAACTGGTTATGAAGAGAAAGTTCCTTGGTTTGAGCTACATAGAGTTGGTGGCAGAGTTCAAAGATTTAAGCATTTTCATCAAATGCTTAAAAATATGGATAGAGACGATCTGGTTAATCTGTGGGGCTTAATGAAAAACAAGTATGGAGCTTCAAAGCCACAAGATGATTTGGATAGAGTACTTTGGGAAGATTTGATGGTTATGTTTGAAGTGTGTCCTCAAGACAGAGTGTGGCTGGAACAGGGGAGGAGTACACAAATTCATCTTTGGAGATTCTATGAGTCCTGTGGAGTTCATAAATTAGTACTGCAGGGATGACTTCAGATGTATATGTTAGTAGAGAAAGATTACCCTCTGGCTGTGTCTACACTCAAAATGATGGTTGAAGGAGATATAAAACTTATGGTTGATCGTTGGAATCAGACTGTTATTGATCTTATCAGGAAGGTTCAAAGAAAACTCTATGGGCAGGATTTTGCTAGGAAGAAGTAGTAAGTGTTTGGGAGCATCCTCCTGGTGTTTGTCTATGCTTAAAGGAAACTTGATAATTTTGGAGTAAAATATCAAGTTTAGGGGAGGATTGTTGGGTTTCAAGATGCTGCTGCTCAAGTTTGACAATACTGCTCATGGTTCTTAACGGAAAATACACCAAGTATGATACTGCTGCTCGGCTTAATCATTCTGCAGCTGGTGTGTTTATTCTACTGCTGAGTTACAGAGGAAGATCAAGGAAATAGGCCAAGTATGATTCTACTGCTAGATATCGATGATCCTACTGCTTGAGTAAATCATTCTAATGCTTATTAGATAAACGTGTATAGTTTGTTAGATAATTATGGAAAAGATACGAATAGATTTTATCTTGTATAGAAAGTCATTGTAACTGACTAGGACTCCTTAATCTATAAAAGTCAAGTAAATAAAATTCGTTTCGTACTTATCGTATGCTAATATTTTGTTGACATATATGCTATTATATAGTAATAGATAAATATGGTATAGCGAATTTTGTTTAAATTTAAAATATATTCATTATAGATTATACAACTTTTCACCATCTATAAATGCTAATTCAATCTCATAAGCAATTAAACATCTACAACCCTTTTTCTACTTTCGTTTAACCAAAAAAGGGAAAAATTTCCAATGGGTCGTGAGTTTTTTTCCCCATCAACGTCGCCAAACAAACGACCAAGAAGTGTTCCCCAACCAAAAGAACCCTCACCAGATTCAAAAAGAGACCAAGGGGTTGTGAGGTATTTCCTACCAATACGATATATTGCTCAGCTTAGGCGACTAATAGCAGTGATGGAAGCAGAAATCGTAAGCGACGAACAAACAGTATTGGAATGTAAAGAGGCTATTGATCAACGAAGGAAAAAAATATTAGAGTATCAAGAGAGGATAAGCGATGTTAAGAAACAAGTGGATAACTATTATTGTTTGTAGTTTCTTTCGTATACAATAATATTTGTTAATTTATTTATTTATTTTTTATTTTTTTAACGTTTAATGTTGGTAGATTTCTGACTACATTCATACCATTTTCAGTTACGTTTGAAATTATTATAAATTTATTGCTTTGCATCCAATATATGTGTTAAATAGTTACATAGTTGATTAATTGAATAGGCATCGTTGTTGATTGAAAAATATAGCGATACGAATTTTAAAAGGAGCAGTACAAACATCAAAGTTGGTACTGCTGTTTATATTCAGCTTATTTATGGCTTATTTTAGAAGAATTGCATTCATAAAAATAAGCCTATATCGGATTTTTAAGTATCTATTCATTTATTTGCTATAGTTTTATGGAACTGCTTTTGTAAGAAAATTAATAAACAACATGATATGTGGTGTTATTATGAAAATTCTATTGGGTTTGTTAACCCATAATGTCGAACAATATTAACATCTATACCAAGCAAATTAAAAAGATATCGATGTATTTAAAAAAAATATTATCTTTTAAATTCATCCTAATTCATTGAATGCAGGTTGTATTTTGGAATATAAACAGTTTCCTTTTTTGAATATTTAAAACGACGCGACTTTACAATGATTATAAATATAATCCTTTAAAATACAATCCTTTAACAAGCAACTTCTATCATATTTTCACTATTTAATTATATTCTGATTTCAAAGTATAATGGCTTCATCATCTTCAAATACTGATTCAAAGAAACAAAAACGTGAAAGAGATACTCCTCCTCCTTCTATGCCTTCGAAATACCAAATCTTTGGCATCACCGAAGCTATTTGGAAAAAATGTAGTTCCGGTCAATTTGGAACAGAAAAACTTCTTATTGAACTTTATAATGACCGTATCAAAAGGCTTGAAGAAAAAAACAAAGAAGATGAAGCGATTATATTGGTGCATCAGAAGAAGATTGAAGATCGTAATAAAGTCATAGAAGAAAACCGACCGAAAATTGCTGGAGTTTGTAAAAGTATTGATGATTATTCATCTATTTAAAATGTATGCACTATAAGATTTGACAATATGTGATGTTGGACTATGGTTGATTTAAATTATATGTAATGTTTGTTATATTATGTCAATTTAAATTTGCAATTGCCAATCTATTTTGTAAGTTTGATTTCTGATACTTTAATGCAAGATTATGTTGGTTTGTAAAGTTATTTAATTTTCTTTTCATAGAAAATTTGCACACAAGGTTCATGCTATTCAGAAATTGTAATGGGATACAAGGATCCTTTGTACTAATATCAACAATATGTATATGTTAAGTTGTACAGCTGAGATGTCGCCAGTTTGTTTTTATATTCGTACTGCTACGCTCCCAACTTGGTACTGATATTATAAGGAGTTCATAAGAGTTCTATTAAAACGCATTATCACTTTAAATATACATACTCCATTGTTTTTATGCATCATCAATTCTAACAATATCTTTAAATGTTTATACACAAAAAAATTTTGATTTTAATTTAAAAATTCATAACAGATAAACATCTAATTCAAAAAAAATTATTCTATATATTTAGAAGATTGAAAGATATCAAACTTTTAAATATTTTATGATTTTAAAAAAATAATTACTTATCGTTTACAAAAGATATCAAACTTTTAATTCAAGTAAAAATTCTTCTATATATTTAGAAGATTTAAAGATATCAAACTTTAAAATATTTTACGATTTAAAAAAAATTAACTACTTATCGTAATTACAAAAGAAGTTAAAGCATCATCATTATATTCACAACTTGACTCTTCAAATATACACTTTCCAATGTGAAATACGGCTGCACTGTTCATATGTCATATTGGTTATAAAATTTTATATAAACACCATTGTATAATCATATTTGTAAATCTAGCTTAAAAAAACAATCCTAAGCTGAAGGTACTGTTGATAAAAAAAATGTCATTTCCAAAAAAAAGAACACTAGAAGTTGCAGATATTGAAGATAATCAACAAGATCAACCAAAGTATGTTAAAATCTTTACAGTATATGTTATCCTATATATTTAGCAATTAAATGTGTTTGATATTTTTGTTACAGACAACCCAAACAGGAAAAGAATGAGGTGTTATGCACTGAAAATCAATCACTTGCAGAAATATTAGAATCAGAAGAAACAACTGAAGGTATTTTGTTAACATAGTGTAATTAAGGGTAAAAACGATCTCATTAAACTGATATGTGTTAGACCCGTTCCCCGGGTGTTGGGACCCCACCCTAGATGAAAATGGATTATGGCCTTATATGATTGGCCAGTCAACAAATATTATGTTTTAGTCAAACCCGATGGTCAAGTAATAGTCAAAGCATGACTAATATAGCTATGTAATATGATGTGTAACTAAAGGGGTCTAGGTTGCCAAGTATTAAACATGTGTTATAAGTTAGATTGTGGCCAAAGTAAGAAGAATGGGACTTGAGGGGCCATTCTTGCCTTAAGCCCAAACTTGTGTTTTAGCTAAATAAATCCAAGAGATTCTAGAGATCTCCACATTATTAGTGAAGGGTGTAGAAGGCCGATTCTAGAGAGGGAAAAAGGAGGGAAAGAAGCTAAGTGATGATCTAAGAAGAAGAAGATGGAGATAAAGTGTTAATAATCTTCCTTAGCTATGATCATCATCAAGTAAGTATCTATGTTCTTGGTGTTAGTGAAGTTGTAGATTATGGATTAAGTGGGTTTTCATCATATGATCATATGATGATGGGGAATGAAAGATAAATATGTTTAATGGGTTTGGTTAACCCTTGTTTATGTATTTGATTGTTATGTTGTTAGGTTTTGATTATTGTTAAAGATGATGATGATGGAAGAATGTGATGATGATGATGTTCTTGTTATGATGTAGCTTGGATTAAGGTCAGTAAACCGGTATAATGTAAAGTTATAATGATTTCTATGCATTATGTGTTATGTGGCTAATATGTTAAGGTTATGGTTGTTAGCATAATGGTAGTTATGTGTAAGAGATTATAAGGTTAGTGGATGTGTTAGTATGAGTGGATTAAGGAAAAGGAAAGGTTAAGGCTTAGGTGGTTAAGGTATGTGTTTATGCTCAATGTTATTGGATTAATGGTTGTATAATATGTAATGTGTTGAATGAGGTATAATGTTAAGTTATACACGTTTTACTTACTAAGCATTCATGCTTACGGTTTAAGTGTTTAATGTTTTGTAGGCTCGTGTGATGATATGGCTTGGGCTAAGGATCAATGTTGGTATGCGAAGCTTAGAAGGTTTAATACGTGTAGGAGCTAGGTAGAATACCGAGCTCGTCCAAGATGATACCCCCATGAGTCAATAAATGGTTTTGTAAAGTGTAGTCATGTGTCAAATTATATGTCAAGTGTTATGTAACGATTTGGTAGCCAATTGGTATGTCAAAGTATGGTTTATGTGTTTTTGAGTAAAGTTAAAGGGGTGTTTGGATAAAGTGTAAAAGTACCCATTTTGGGTGGTAAACGGGTCAAGTGTCAAGGGAACATGTTTGGTATGTTAATGTAATGAAGTTGGTCAAGTTTGGTGGAAAAATGATGTGGTATAAGTGATTTATGGTGTAAATGGATCAAAACGGGTTTTAATGCATAACCCGTCAATTTTGGAAGTACTTTTCCGGGTGGTCAAACGGTAAATGTTTTTGTATGAAAATGAGCCCAATAATATAGTAATGAAATCTGGAAAGTTTCGTTAAGTTTCGAGTTCGGTAGGTCGAACTTTCAAGACGGGATTTTGAAATGCAAAATCTGGACAGAAGGTTCCATCCGATCGGATGGCGGCGATCCGATCGGATGGAGGCCGCTGTCAGAATTTTTGTAAACTTCGAAAAATCGTATCTTTTAATCCGTAAGTCGTCACGGGTCGCGCCACCTATCGTTTCGAAGGTAATTGAATGTACTTTCATTTAAAAATAGCCTCAAGGTCTGAAAGTTTATGGAGTTTTGTCAATGGTCAAAAGAGTAACCAGATGTCCGAAAAAGTTCAAGTATTTCCGCGTAAAAGTTTAAGTTTTTGGTCTAAGCGGGCACGGGGTGTAACAATTTGGTATCTAACGACTATGTTTGATTTATATTTATTCATTTATTAGAAGCTGAGGATTCTGAAAATGATGATGAGACAGAGACCATAAGTTCTGTTTATGATTGGTTGATTTCTGAGCAATTAGCCAAGAGAATGAGAAGCTGGCAACAGAAAGAGGAAAGGGATGAAAAGGCGAAAAAAGAAAGACAAGATGCCAAGAAACTTTTGGAAGAAGTTGGTGGATTTAAGAAATCAATAGCCAAAAATGAAGAATTTGATGTTGCTCAAGATGAAGACAACATTGACTCTGAAGACTTTGAAACTTTCACTTATGATGAATTGCATTTGGCATAATCTTTTGCTTCAACACCCTAAATTATAATAGTTATTAGGTTTGATTTATATTGGCATGCCACATGTTTGGCACTTTTGTATGTATGCCACTATGTTATGTAGAATAGTACTTGGTGAATCTGATTTACAATACTTCTTGATTAATTGGTATGAGTAACTTAGAATGGCTTGCCAAATGTGTGACAATTTGTGCATCTGTTATCTTTCAGTTATTGTTTGTGTAATCACTGGAATGCAATATCATGTTGAGGAGCTACTTAAATTGGATGAATGCGCTTTTAAAGTCTTTCCACACCGTGTCGTTAACCCTGTGTTATAATTTGGGCATGAATTCCTCAAACAACGTATAACAATTAAAAACACTTAAACTCCTTACTTATTATGCAATCCGAAAAACAATTTATAACAAATAAGATTCCTAAATATTAAGCAAAATCAAAATTTCAATTTTTAATGAAAACAGTTTTAGAAGTCGCAAGTGAACAATATCGTATGAATATGTGTTTCATAATGTACATATTACATATCACATAGGAATCACATATTATATGTTACCCTAAACAAATTTATCCATAAATAAGCGAAACCCAGCCAACAGTACTAAGTTGAAGTTAGTATTGCGCCTTTAAAGTTAGTACTGGTACAATACTTGAGTAACAATAATGATTTATAGGTAACTATACATTTAGCCGCTCAAGATATAATTACGAATCCTTAATTTTTTTTATATAATAATGTTATTAAAAGAAAAAAAAAACCCCAAAAAAAAAAAAAGAAAAAGAAAAAAAAAATTTCCAACCAAGTGAAACACAAGTCGGTTTGGGACTTTGGGTTAACAATAAAACATGCAAACCAACTCTCCCTATATCCCACCCCATCATAATTATTCGACCGAATCTCCTCCTTCTTCAAGCTTCTATCAAATCTTGGAAAATCAACAACTCCTTAAAAAAAAAAAAAAAAAAAAACTTCGGGTAAGCATGATATTTAATTTTATAACAATTTGTAAATCTGATCATGAGCTAACAACTCATCCATTATCAGTGCAACAACTTTTTCGCTTTATATACTGGGTTTGTTAGTATTATGTCCCAGTTATTTTAATGTTAACAAAAGGTTTATAATCGTAATTTACTGTTCAATCGTAGTGACGACGATTATATGATAATCAACTCTCACAATGTTTAACCTGTTACTTATACTTTGTGTTTTTTAATATTATTATCGCAGTCACAACATATTTTATGTTGCAAAGTCGTACCATGTAACATATTGGTTAAGATTCATATATATGTGTTTTGGGATTTATGTTTAAGATATGTTAACACCCAATTTTACCCCTGTCATAATTGACACATTTTTCTTTTAGATGTGTATTAAACCTATATTCATGTTAAACTTAGGTTAATCATAGTGTGTTATACTTGACAATTACTTAAATAATTACCCGTCCAACAGTAACACTAATAAATACTATTAATGGATTTGATAGTATTATGCCAAAGTAACTTTGATGTTAGGCGAAGGTTTGTAATCGTGATTTGTTATTCTATAGTAGTGAGAACAATTATCTGATAACCAAGACGCACAATGTTTAAACTGTTACTTATACTTGGTGCTTTTTGATATTTTTATCACACTCACTAAATGGTAATGTTGTCTAAATATTTTCACAACATTCAAGTATTACTTTTTAAAAATACATGATTCACATCAGTTTACATACCAGATTCACTTCAAACAAGATGGCTCAGCAATTTCTGTTCGAATACACGCACGACACATTTGAAAATCAACAGGTAAACGTTATTGATACATATTTATGTTACATATTAATGCATATACAGTTATGAAAATTAAGTTAAGGAATAAAAAAAACTTTATTTTTGTTACAATTCTGAACAATAGATCTTGCCGGATGTTTTTACCGACTACTTCAAGAATGAAAGCAACATGGTTTACCTGAACGGCACCGACAGGTACCGGTACAAAACAGAGCTCCAAAACATAGACGGAAAATGGGTGTTATGTGACAAAGAGTGGTATGCGTTTGTTGCAGCAAATGTTCCTCGCATTGCAACTACAATGCATTTTGTTAGGATCGGACAAGACGACTACTACGTGATAGTATACGACATTAGTGGATCAGAGTGTGCGGGTTACGATAGGCGAAAAATAGGACCAAGAATGACCAGGTGTTTGGCAACGTATGCTCCAGGAATCACGGTAATCAAATATATATATTTTAATCATGCTTCGATTCAAAACTAAAATAAATATTGTTATCAGTGTATACCTTAATTATAAAATCCGTTTTTCTATGTGTAGTTACTACCGGGCGATTTCGTACAAGATATCTGGCAAGACAATTTCACCCTCATGTACGCAGGAATGGCTTTCCATGTTCGCCACAAGAGGGTTAAACCTTGGGAGGATAGGCCCGTCAGGATGAATGGGTTAACAGGTTACGGGTGGGACGACTTCGTTGTGACAGCGGGGATAGAGTGGGGTCAACAACTTGTCTTTACAAACCTAGAGAGATACACATTATCAGTTGTGGTCATAGGAGGCTATGATGGTCTTGGACTTAGCAAGAAAGACATACGAACTACTTTGCTAAAGAAACCACCTAGACCAATCCTTTATCAAGATCGTAATGGTAAGTCAAAGTATCTGTTTTTTAGTTTTTCTTATAATTTAAAAACAAACGAACCTATCCTAAACATCTATTGTCAAACTGCATAACAACGCAATCACAATATTATTGCAGACCCGAGAATGCATCACATTTGCACATGGTACCATCACAATGCTCATGTAAATGAAGATATGGTCGTTTACACACGGTTCCACCCAGAAGTTGAATATTACTATCCACTAGTAAGATACAAACAATAAACGATCAAACCAAAAAACATCGAGTATATGTTTTGAAAAAAACAAAAATAACCCCATAATTTGTTTTACAACACAGGAGATCGATTCAGAGATCTGGGACAACTTGAAGTTACACAAGTACAGGAAAGCAATCATCATATATAGGGAATGGGCTTACTCAATCACCCTGTATCAAGTTTTACACACAGACAACCCTTTTAAGATCAAAACCTTGGTAATGGCAGGGAATTGGTATCAGTTTGGACAAGACTGCGGCTTTCAACAACAAAAAATGATGCGTATAAAGCTGGTGCGTTATGAGGTTCATTTAGAAGAAGGGCAACTACAACGATTCCCAATATTCCATGTTTGTTAATATTCTATCACATGGTATCAGCTTATGACGCCACAAACAAATTAGGAAAATTTGTATTTTGCTTTTTTGGAAGTAGGATACTTACATCTTAACTTTATGAACCTTATAATCTATTTATACAAAATTATATGAATCGTAGTATGAAATGCTTATATACTTTTGAATTTTGTGTTACGGAAAAACTTTAACAGTACTAAATTTAAATAACCAGTACTAAAATGAATTATAGTACTGCTATTATGAGTTTAAAAGAGCAGTACTATCTTAAAAGTTAATACTGCCTAAACAAAATTGTTATAGTATGTATGATTAGGTTCTCAAATGTAAGTAAAAACTGTTTGTGTACAAATTTTCAACAGCATGTGATGAATTATATTATAGCATACACCAAACAGAAAATTAAATCAAAAATCCGTGACGACTTGAACATTTACAATTACACACAAACGAGATATCATACATAGAAAACGGTGTTATCGAGCCAACCTTGATGCGGTTTTACACGGACATAACCGTATTGTTTACAAAACCCATACAATCCTGAAGCATGTAATTACAATCAATTTACCCCAAATTCAAAATAAGTCCATCAAATACTACTTAAGTAACAACTACACCATAAGTTAGATATACAAAAAAACAAAGTTAAAACTGTCGTCAACACACAAAACATCATACTAGCATCATCTTACAATTTCAGCATACATCAAACACAACCACCAACGGAATAGGCCCATTAAACAACTAAACTTCAAAGGCTGGATCGACTGTTGTTCCAACCATCTGGAATCTGATTATTTTGTTCATTGGAAACTGGAAATCTTCAGCCAAAGTCCTCCAATTTGTCCTAAAGTTCATATGATCGTTTCTCCATGGCCTATCAGCATGAAGCTCAATTTTCATGATTACACGGCGTTCACTGTCCATCCTCCTTAGAAGCGCATGGGTAAATCGTTGCAAATTGTTATCAGAAACAAAACCACTTGGTATAGTCTGAAAGCAATTACAACTTATTAACTTCAACCCTTTTACTATTAAATATTTATTAAAACTTTCACACTACGTAATGTATATAAAGTAACGACCCTTACCATTCTTCCGCAATCGACCACAAACGGGAAAAGCCTTTGGTAGAAAGTATTCTCTTCGGACAAGTGCACTCCATGTTGGAACCAGTTACACCCGTGTACCAACCTTACATCTAGCGAATACAAGCAACAAAGTAAACGTTACATAGTCACAAACCAATACAACTGATTCACCTCAAATTAACACATAAAATTGAATATATATTACAAAAAAACATAATACTACCTGACTCATTGGCATCATGTCCTTGAACAAATGCAAGACATATGGGGTAATGCTGTTCATGTATGAGCTGAAAACCATCGTCATCAAACCTCATCAACGCCAATCGCATATCAGTCTTTTTGGTCAGCACAACTCGCTCACCAACCATTAGATTTGCACGATTAACAACCGTGTTCCAGTGAACATTAAACTGGAAACCAACGCTATCCAACGTCCCAGGAATAACACCCCGGTTTGCAACCACACATATTTCAAAATCCGAAAATTCAATCACAAAATCATTACGTTCAACGCCTTGAAGGAACTCCACAGGAAACCACTAATAAAACAAAATTCAAAAGTATTAAAACAAACTTTATAAATTCCAATAATTTTACATATATACAAGTATAACATAACTTTACCGGTGATGAACTTCGATCAATCCCAACTACAACAATGCACCTAACCAGCCTGTTCCGTGTATGAATTCTCCCATAACCACCACTCTCACATCCATCTCCATCATATGCGGTAACAAAAAAGGTGTCTGCAGCCTCCTTTACGAAATGCAAACTCCTAATATTCAAATAGCCGCTTTGCTCTATGAAATTATTCCACCTTGCACCGGATATACTCCATTCTTCGCTACCTCTTTCCCGACAAAGAAAAACTTTCCTTTTAACCCGATTATTATTAATCAGGTACACATAGTCATTATTGTTATAGTAGTTAATATGATAGTAATCAGGGAGTACCTACATAGAAAAAAAAATACATAAACAAACAAACTCAAAGAACGTGTATAAGAAGATTATTATGGGAATATAATTCCATAAATACTTACCAAAGTTCCCATATCTTCTACATTATTATAATCCTTGATGAATTGTGTTGTCATTGTTATGCAACCAATCCAAAAACACCTAACATTTAGCAAACATGAAAATACGAATCAGTCCTTCAAATACAACTAAAAAACTATTATAATACTGAACACCAGTACAACATGTCTGCAATAACAGCCAAACAAAACATCTACAGCTAACAAACATCACTTTCGCAACATATCATAGTAACAGGGTTGATTCATTATACACTAAAACAAGTATCAACCCCACCAAAGGATTAAGATCATTCAAAACAACTAAAAATTACCTTGATCCACAGTAACTCATAATAGACTTCAATTACCTCCTTACTCTGTCTCGATTCCTTTTTATTTCCTTTCTTTTCACTCCCTCGATTCTTCTTCACATGACCATGAAGCATTTTGTAAAATATATATTGCAACTAACTTTTCAAGAATGAGAACCAATACCATAACTAAAGAAAAATTGGTATTAATTAATAAAAGCTATTCATGTTTAAGTTGGAGACACTTGTGTGCTTCTTGCGTGAAAGAAGATAAAATGCTTCATATTCGTGTGAATAAGAAAGGAGGAAATAGTGACGATCAAAAACAATCAAACGGAAACAAAACATGCTGAACCGGCATATGCTGAACCAAAATTACTCGCTTTAGTTTTCAGTTTTATGTAATATAATATCTTAATTAAGGAAGTTCCATCAACTATACCATTTTTTCACAAGATGCTTATAAACAATATTTCGATTTCAGCAAAACAATTAAGTTACCTACAAAGATAACCACTGTCACCTTTACCTTACTCAACTAATCTAATTAAACAAATACCTTTTTTTGCTCATTAACAAAAAAAAAAAAAAAAAAAAAAAAAAAAAAAAAAAAATTATTTAAAAACTATACTAATCAACAAAGCTAAACAAATTAGCTAAGTTACACAATATTTGATGTCATATCTCATATATATCTTACAAACAACAAAACGTGGAACGCCATTACACAAAATTAGATCAGGAAAGCATACTAATCAACAATGTTGTAACAAAAACTGTTTAGTCTTATTCAACAAGGTAATCTAATCGTAAGTAACTTAACAACCATAAAGTCTAACCTAAAAAAAAAAAATACCAACAGTATCAGACATAACAACAACTAAAAACATGTTAATAAGTAATTAGCAGTAAATATACAACACCATAACATTTTTTATCAACATCCAACCAAAAAACAACTAACTACCAAAAAATTAAAATCATTAAAAACAACCATAATTTTCCTAATCCTGTTCCTAAAAAACAAACACAATGAGTAATCAATTTGAAAAAGACAGCCGGAACATAAGATCAAACAAAATAAATACATACAATCAAAAATCGTGCACTTATTTTTTTTTTAAATAAATGAAAATCAACACATCACAAGATCTGGGAATTCAACTTCTCAACAAATAAACCATGTAACAATGATAAATAAACCATAAATACAATTAAAAGATCAAAATTTAGACCTTTACTTTTTGTTTCTCCGGGAAGAGAAATTATGACACAAGTAATGTTATTTTGATATTTTCGATAATGTAATCATGTCTACTTTGAAGAGAGTATGAAAATTAAATGTGAGGAGATGAAATGATCAGGAGTAGGCTAACTTTCATGAGTAAGCTATACATTTGCCTTAGTTTACACAACTTAATCCATAACAAAATAAAACAACCAAAAATTGTTTACTTAAAAATACACTTACATAAAATAACATACATTCTAAATAAGTTAAACGTATAAGAAACATCAAAATATCGTAACAAAAATTATAAGCTCAAGATTGTATATTTATTTATTTTTTATCTGGATAAGAATTTATAAATAATAAATAATTGCCTCTATTTTATTGTATTTAATATAACAAACTTAAAAAATAATATTAAGTTACCTAAAACAATCCAAATTATAATTAAAAGTCATGCCCTTTTATATGTCATTAACAATTGTAATAAAGAGCGTGTAAATTACAAAAAGTAAAATCACAAAGCGTGCTGGATAAGAATTTATAAATCATAAATAATTGCTTCTATTTTATTGTATTCAATATAACAAACTTAAAAAATAATATTAAGTTACCTAAAACAATCCAAATTATAATTAAAAGTCATGCCCTTTTATATATCATTAACAATTGTAATAAAGAGCGTGTAAATTACAAAAAAAAAAAAAAAAAAAAAAAAAAAAATCACAAAGCATGCCCGCCCATTGGGCGGGCTTCGATATATATATATATATATATATATATATATATATATATATATATATATAGGTATGTCATTCATGCATCGATATGTATGCGATTATGCTTGATAGTGTGAATTGCTAAATTTCAGTATAGTAGAAAAGATGGCGGTGATTCGAAATAAGGAGGTGTCAAGGGCGACCTTCTCCCGCCACGATGGGGATGCACATGATGATGGAGATTCTAATAGTGACACGTCATTGCCAATGCCGGAGAACCTTAATCCTAGAAGTTTTACTAGTGCGGAGTTGAAAGAATTGGATACCTTGGTGGCGGATAGAGTGGGAAGGGTGCAATATTGCCCTGAGTATCTTGACAACGAGAAGCTTAAGGTTGATAGATTTCAAAGGATGCTCAAAGATGAAATTCGTACTATAGTATCACATTTCAAGTGCACCACCATGGAGGATCTTCTAAGTAAGGCACGTACGCGAGAAGCAGATTTGGATAGAATGAAGAGCAAGGAGAAGAAGGATGTAAAAAGAAAGCTAGTACAACCAACAACATTCGATAAACGGGGCAAATATGATTTCACAAGGAAGGAAAACACGGGGAAGTTACCACCTCGGTGTAATAGGTGTGGTAAGAACCATATGGGGGAATGTAAATCAGGGATGAAGGGATGTTTTAAATGTGGAGATCCAAGCCATATTAGCAAGAATTGCACCAAGCCTTTGGTGATATGTTATGGGTGCAATGAAGAAGGACATTGGTATGTGCTTAAACACATACCTTTATTTGACCAAAAACAGACCAAAACGACCAAAAACTAACCAAAATGCCAAAGATATTTGTGTTTTTGTGTTTGTTTATGTGCAGGTACGGATATCGAGAAAAAAAGACAAAATCAAGTCAAAACCGACAACACGAGCACGAGATTTGGAAAAGAATTAAAGCCGAGGCCGGGGAAGCAATTTTCAAAGAAAGATTATAATTTAGCTCAAAAGACAACAATGGCCCTCAAAGATTCAAATAAATCAAGAACAGCCCTTGGATCACATTTTGGAAGCATTGGCAGATTTGGTCCCTGTAGTTTACATAGTTTCACTTTTATCCTAAACCTTTTATAAACTAAAAACTAAATAAACCTAACCTTATCATTTTAAACCCAATCCAAAAACCCACCAAGCCCAGCCCATTTCCTCTATTAATAACCCAGATACAAACTTAACCCACAAACCGGATCAGACCCGACCCTTCCACCCTTTTTACCCAGGTCAGCCACATTTATACCCGGTCAACTCCCTAAACCCAACCCGCCAAAAAAAATAACCAGTTACTGTTTATCTTCCCTCCCTAACTCACCCACCATTATTTACCCTCACTTAAAGTCCTTCTAGAAGACTTCTGACATGGCAGGACTGCTGACACCAAGGGAATGCCACGCTGGAAGAATGGCAGCCTCTGATTGGCTATGACACATCATTGAATGAATCAACGGCTGAGGATTGAAGATTGGAGGCCAAGAATGAATGAAGGGCTGTGATTGAGGCATGAGAAGCTTCTGAAACCCTAACCAATGCTATAAAAGGACCCCTTCACTCACAGTTTTGGGTTGTTAGCTGTTAGATAGTTGGTTAGAATTTTAGGGTTAGATTAGGAGTAGGGTAATTTAGTGTAATCTTTAGCGTAATCTCTCCCTTTCTAGTTGTAATTTCAATTTAAGTGTTTGTAATCTGAATTTGGTTAATGAAGTTTAAGTTTTCTGCTTTTAATTACTTGGTCAACATTAGTCAAACTGCTTTTTCAGTGCTTATTCCTTGCTTATTTCTGCTTATTAATAGTTTTAATTGCCTTTTGTAGTTTACACATAGTCAGTAGCTCACTTGTTTATATTTTCCTTAAAATTTTTCATAAAATCCAAAAATAAAGCATAGGTAGTTTAGCTTATTAGAGTGCTTATTTTATGGTCAATTTGGCTTAAACATAGTCATCATAGCTTATAAATCAAGTTTGGTTCAGTAGTTAAGCTTAAATCAGTCTAAAACTATTAAAAGTAAAAACAGTCACCCCTAGAAGGACTGTTTGGCTCATGGGTTAAAATGGGTGAAAATTGAATGTCACTGTTCATTTGTCCATTGGTAGATTTTGATCAAGACTTAGTGTACTTATTTGAGTTGTTTTTAGAAAATTCTCAGCTGATTTGAATGGTTTTATGGTTTTGAATGGAATAGTGCAGGTTTTGATATCAGTCCTGATTTCATAAGCTTATTTATGAATAAGCTGTTAAGGTTGTTAATTTTGATGACTTTGCACCCCCTTTAGGTCATTAAGAAGAATTACATAAGTTGGAATTAGATCAATAGGATTTGGTTAAAAATTTGTTGATCACTGCTGTTCAATCGATAGTTGCATCAGGCTCATAAGTGTCCCTATCAACTTATATCTTCCATTTTTCATTTGTTAATTATTAACTATGTTAAGCTGAAACTTGGTTTGTATAAACTTTAATTGCTCTCAAACTTATTCTCATTTTTTAGAAATTTTATAATTAGCTTATTTATAACTTTTTCCCACATGCAAATCTACCTCAGCAGCCTGTTTCAGGTCTGCACATTTTTCTAATTTTGCAATTTTTAGCCTTTGTTTTTCATTTTTAAATTGTTCAATTTAAGTTGAAACAAGCTATAAATTTGCACAGTTATTATTGGCTGGCTTATCTAGTTAATTTATATTTTTGCGATTTTTTTGTATTAGCTTATCACAGCTTTTTAGAGGATTGAAAAAGCCTGTTTTTCCCCTGTTCATCACAGCCATTAGCAGACCCCTAGCTTAGATCGGTTAGTTATAGTGCTTATTGCTTATGTTTGTGGCTTATTCTGATATTTCTAGCTCATTTAGACTCCCCTTAGGTTCCCCTAGCTTATTTCATTTTTAATATAGCTTATTAGTAGCAAAACAGTCCATTAGATCTTTCCTTTAGCTTATTTACTTGTTCTTAACTGTTTTGATCTTTAATGCTTATTCCTGAGCTTAATTGCGGTTTTCAAAAATAGTTTTAGTATTATAAGTAGCTTATTTTTCAGTGCTTATTTAGTTTGTATAAGAAAAACATAAAAAAAAAAAGTTTTCAAAAAGGCAAAGGCTGGGATTCGAACCCTGGCCACCCAGCTCACCACACACACACTCTCCCAACTGCCCTTGGGTCTTTTTCAGGAATATCTTTGCAACCTTTTTCTTTTAAACCCTTTTCTTCCTTTATTGCTTAATCTACTGATTTGCTTATTATTAGCTTATTTCCAAAAGCTGTTCCACTTTTAGTATTTTTCCTAGCTTCAGTATACTTTAAATTAATTTTATTAAAATTTTCAGATTTTTCTATTTTCATTTAATATTTTTAATCACTTATTTTCTTTAATTTAGTTTTTAATTCATAAAAAATTAAATAAAAATCAAAAAAATATAATTCTTTTTTTCTAAAATTT
This sequence comes from Artemisia tridentata subsp. tridentata, assembly GCA_021014915.2. Lineage (NCBI taxonomy): Eukaryota > Viridiplantae > Streptophyta > Magnoliopsida > Asterales > Asteraceae > Artemisia > Artemisia tridentata. Next base: position 72,096,825 of record CP139508.1, on the reverse strand, counting down.
TCTTTTACTAATTAGGACTTAGGAAAATTAATTTGAAGTTTGTAGGATTAGAATTTCTCTATTTTCACTTTTAAAGCTCGGGGTTAGCCCGGGTTTTACACGTTTTTAGGTTTTCTTTTACGATTGTCTTAGATTAGTATTTCCCTTGCTAATTGCTTTTAGTTAATATTTCATTAATTTAGTTTAAAAACCCACAATCTCACTTTTATTCACCATTTACAACACGTTTCACGATCCTGAAATCACATATTCCATTCATCCTTCATCGGGACAACGAACCGGGGTTTACACATATTTCCTTTGTGTCTCCTTTTGGATATAAATTGTTACAAATCAGACATAAGTTAAGTGAATGTCCTAAGGTCAATCCTAGGCAAGTGAAGCCATTTAATTTGATCAAAGGAGAAAAGGTTGAGGTTCTGAAGCCTAAAGCTCGTGTTTATCAGATGAGTGCCGAAGAAGCGAAACCGGGTTCCGATGTTGTCACAGGTATAATTCTAGTCAATTCCAAACCCGCTCGTGTTTTGTATGATTCGGGCGCAAGTGTGTCCTTTGTATCTTATAGTTTTAGTAAAGAATTGTCCACTCCATTAGATAAGCTTTCGACACCCATAGAAGTTGAAATTGCTGATAGTAAAGTTGTTGTGGTGTCTAATGTGTATCGTAATGTAGAGATAGAGATCGATGAGAGTGTTTTTAGGATTGATCTAATTCCTATAATGCTCGGAGAGTTTGATATTATTGTTGGTATGGATTGGCTTGGCAAATACAATGCTGCCATCTTATGTAGACAAACATCCGAGTTGTAAATCCTAGCTAGCAGTCGTGAAATGGTGATTTACGGTGATAAAAGGGAGGGCGAGTTAAAATTATGTTCTGTAATGAAGGCTAGGAGATATTTATCACGTGGTTTTCTTGCCTTTATGGCGCACGTGGTAGATACGAGCTTTGAGAAGAAAAGTATCGATGACGTTCCGATTGTTAATGAATTTCGTGATGTATTCCAAAAAGATTTGTCGGGTATTCCACCCGACAGACAGGTTGAGTTCCGTATTGATCTTGTTCTGGGTGCTACTCCTATTTCCAAAACTCCTTATCGCCTTGCTCCGTCCGAGATGAAAGAGTTAATGAGCCAACTCCAAGAGTTACTCGACATGGGTTTTATTCGCCCTAGTAGCTCACCGTGGGGAGCTCCGATTCTGTTCGTTAAAAAGAAAGACGGTAGTATGCGGATGTGCATTGATTACCGTGAATTGAACAAAGTCACGGTGAAAAATGTGTACCCGTTACCAAGAATCGACGATCTATTTGATCAGCTTCAAGGTGCAAGGTGGTTTTCAAAGATTGATCTCCGTTCGGGCTATCATCAGTTGAAGGTTCGAGAAGAAGACATTCCTAAGACGGATTTTAGGACCCGTTATGGACATTATGAGTTTACGGTTATGACCTTTGGTCTCACGAACGCGCCTGTAGTTTTCATGGATCTCATGAACCGTTTATGTAGACCGATGTTGGATAAATTCATCATAGTGTTCATCGATGATATCCTTATCTATTCTAAGAGCAAGGAAGAACATGAAGTGCATCTTCAGGAAATTCTTAGGACGCTGAGAAAGGAAAGATTGTATGCCAAGTTCTCAAAATGTGAATTTTGGTTACAAGAAGTTCAGTTCCTCGGTCACGTTATTAATCCCGATGGTATTAAAGTTGACCCATCAAAGGTCGAAGCTATGATGAATTGCCAAGCACCGAAGAACGTTGGTTAAATTCGAAGTTTTCTTGGACTCGCGGGATATTATCGATGATTCATTCAAGACTTCTCTAAAATTTCATCCTCGTTAACTGAACTCACCAAGAAGAATGTTCCTTTTGTGTGGAGTGAGAAACAAGAAGAAGCCTTCCGTACTTTACGAAAGAGGTTATGTGAAGCACCGATCCTAGTGTTACCGGAAGGAACCGAAGACATGGTAGTTTATAGTGATGCATCTTACTCCGGTCTTGGATGTGTTCTTATGCAAAGAGGTAAAGTAATTGCTTACGCTTCAAGACAACTGAAGAAGCATGAGGAGAAATACCCGACTCATGATCTTGAATTTGCGGCCGTAGTCTTTGCTTTGAAGATTTGGAGGCATTATTTATATGGTGTGAAGTTCGTAATTTACACCGATCATAGAAGCCTTCAGTACTTTTTTGAGAAGAAGGATCCGAATATGAGGCAACGTAGGTGGTTAGACTTGCTGAAAGATTATGATTGTGAAATTTGCTACCACCCTGGTAAGGCGAATGTCGTGGCGGATGCGCTAAGTCGCAAGGGCCGAAGTGACGTTACACAGATTCACTCATTATGGATGATTGTCACATCCGATCTTTTTGACAAAATTAAGTTAACATAAGAGGTATGTGCTAAAACACATACCCTTTTCTTGACCAAAATCGGACCAAAATAACCAAAAACCCGACCAAAACGCCAAAAGATATTGTGTTTTTGTTTTTTGCATGTGCAGGGATGGATATCGTGAAAATTGACAAAAGACACAAGAAAATCAAGAAAACGAGCACGAGATGCGAAAAGGCTCAGAACCGGAACCAGGAACAAAGAAAATGGTCAAAAAAAACATCCGAAGTCCTCCATCTATCTGAAGTCGTCAACATTAGCCCTTGGATTCAACTTTGAAAAAAATGACAAGATCAGTCCTTGAAAAATCCAGAAATTACATAAGTGGTCCCTTAAACTAAATTCCTTAAACCCTTTTTAATTTTTTTTACCCGGATCTAAACTAACCTAACTCACCCATTTTCCCCAATCCCATCGACCCCAACCCACTAACTTAAACCCCTTACCCAATCCAACTAAACACCGGCCCAACACATTTTAAAATCAAAACCGGCCCATCACTTTTACCCGATCCATCCTCAAAAGATAAAACCTTATCTTCGGTCAAAATTTCACAAACGGTCAAAAGAAAAAAATAAAAATAAAAACAAACACTCCTCACTTTTCTTATCTCTCTCTCACCGAAGAAATAAACCCGATCCCCAATTCACCCACCATGAACCCTAATTATCCCTCCCCAAAAATTACCGCAATTAAGGGCTTTTTAGTCAAATCAAAGGACTTCTAGAAGGATCAGAGTATGTCAGGCCTTGTCAGAAGCGAACTAGCACACGAGGGGATGAGGTGGCAGCTCGTGATTGGTTAGAACACGTCAAGATAGAGCAATCCAAGGGCTATGATGAGTGGGATTGATTTAGACGGCTGAGATGAGCTCCAAACTAACACAAACGCACCGCGGATCGCCAACATGGCATAGCCCAGAGGTTCGGATCGAGGCCTATAAATAGGACAGGATTTTTCATTTTCGGTATGTATTTTTTTTTAGCAAAGTTATGCTGTCAAAATACTTTTAGAATTTCAGTCTTTCAAATCGAATTGTGATTTTTAGTTTAAGTTTAGTTGTTTGATTATTGTAATTTTTTGTTTTGTTTATGTTCATTCGATTGGAGTATTGTAACTTTTTAAGTTTTAATGAAAGTTTAAGTTTGAATTTTCTTTGAATCCGATTTCTCATTTGGTTATAATTGATTCAGTTTTTAGTTTATTCTTGTTTAAATATCAGCACATCACAAAAGGAAAGTTTAAGTTTGAAGTTAATTGTCATTTAGTTGTACCTGTATCAGTATCTGATCAAAAAAAAAAAAAAAAAAAAAAAAAAAAAAAAAAAAAAAAAAAAAAAAGAAAAAAATACATTATCAGCTTCTTATTAAGTTGATTTCTAGTTTCAAAAGCTTATATAAGCTTGCTAGCTTAGTGTAAGTTTTTATTGAAGTTTCATTCCATGTTTACACAATAAATTCAAATAGTCAACGAAAGTCAAATGTGTTGTGAATCATTGATCTGTGGAATTCTGATAAGTTGAGCTAACCCGGGAAGAGCTTAGCCTATCTTAAAGATAGGCTTCTTGGAAATCTCCTCTGTTCTTGCTGAGGGGAATTAGCTTGTAAGTTTTGTTCATTTTTATTTTATTCATAGTTCATAGTATTAGTTCTGCTGTTTCTAATTGATATTGATGGTTGCTTGTCTGATAGTTAGTTGATGTTGTAGTTAAAATCTGTCTAAGTATAGTTTCTAATTAGAATTAGTAATAAGATTTAAAGGTTTTAAGATGAACTTGCTGAATTAGTAATAAGGTTTGAATTAGTTGATGTTGATAGTTAGGAAGTGTTGGTCTGTGTATTTAGTAATTAGTAATAAGATTTAAAGGATTTAAGATGAATTTGCTGAAGCTGTTTTCAAGTTAAAGTACAAAAACTCCACTGGTCTGTCTAAGCTGTTTCCCAGCTCATTTCAGCATTGTTCTTGATCTTTCTTTCTCATAAAAATTAGTATTAATTAGTTGTGGTTTGATTTGCAAAAGTAGAAAAAGAAAAAAAAAAAAAAAATAGTTTAGATTGATGTGTAAAAGACAGGAATCGAACCTGGGGCTGTTATTCTAGAGTAAATCATTTTCCATTTTCAGATTATTGCAAATCAGTCCTTAAGTTTCAGGTGTTGCGAGTTTGGTCCTTGTCTTTGTTTAAAAGTGTTTAGTGTATTAAACAAGTTTCAGAAAAATACAGTTTGGTCCTTGTCTTTTGTTTTAAAAGTTTTAGTTTAAATAAAGTTTCCAAAATTTGCATTTTTAGTCCCTCGTTTTTTTTATAAAACTTAATTTTCTTAAATTTCTTTTATAAAATCAGTTTTTAATAAAAGTCATTTTCGTCCATTAGATTTTATTTTTATTTTTATTTCTATTTTTAAGTATAATTTCACTAATAGATTTATAAATCTCGGGATTAGCCCGGGATTTGCATTTATTTGAATTTTCTTTGTGTGCATTTATTTTAATAGCGTAGATTGCTTTTAATTTTACTTATTATAGTGTAATCAATTCTAAAAAATAATCTTTCACGTTCACTTTTTCACTTCACATTTTCACGACACCGATTCGACAAATTCGCCGTCAAACCTTCGTTGGGAGAACGACCCGGGGAAATATTCTCACGAATATTTCTTTGGAAAAACAAAAATAAATATAAAAACAAACATCAATAAAATGGCGCCGCTGCCGGGGAAGGCTTGAAACGAGTGCGTCGATTTCGTCCGTTGTTTTTGTGATTTGAAGATCCTTCCTTGGAAGTTATTGTTTTTTTTTAAAAAAAAATAAAAATACAAAAATATAATAAATAAAACACTTTTCCTAAAGTGTTTTCACCATTAATAAACATCCTCCGTCTTCCGTTGAAGGAGGGCGGTTGTAAACCATTCCAAATAACAACAAAACAAATCGTGTAATTAATCGTTATCGGATTACTTTATTACTACAACCTAATCACGGGGTTTAAGGAAGCTTGACATTAAATTGTCGAGCTGAAGAAGGCGGGTTTTTAAGCATCTTCGGAGCTACCTTTGCCTTCCCGCCACGCTGCGCGTAGTTTTAAAGGAAACGGTTACGGTTAACGTAACGGTTACCAAAAAGAAAATAAAGTATTTTGTTTTTCAATATATTAAAAAAGCCAAAAATAATTCCCAACCAAAAATACAAAAAGATTTTTGATTTTCATTTTTGTTTCTTTTTTGGTGTATGAACACCCGCTCATCTTCTCAAAATCTTATTTCTCCATTATCAAATCCCGAAAGGGTAATTCGACACACACACCGTACTCATTTCCCAAACGTTGAGGAAATGGCCAACAACCAACACAATCAAGCTCCTCCGGTGGAGCCTAATCAAGGAGCACAACCGGGCCCCGACCTCCGTCCGATGGAGGAACAACTTCAAACACCATTTAATGGTGTGCGAAGGGCCATTGTGATTCCCGACATACTTGCTAATCAATTTGAAATCAATCACGGGTTATTGAACCTCATCACTAATATCTCTTACCATGGGTTCGAGAGTGAAGATCCTCACATTCACATCAGGAACTTCACGGATATAGTTGAGACCATTAAGCTTAATCAAGTATCATATGATGCGATCAAGATGAAGTTATTTCCTTTCTCCCTTAAGGGAGCGGCTCGAACTTGGCTTGAGAAGGAACCCCCGAACTCGATCTATACTTGGGGTGACCTAGCTTCAAAGTTCGTGAACCATTTCTATCCTCCTTCTAAGATTTCTAATCTCCGCGCTCAAATCTTACGTTTCCAACAAGCCTTTGATGAATCGTTCAGCGAGGCTTGGGATCGGTTTAAGGAGTTGATTGAGAAATGTCCGAACCACGGTTTTTCGGAGCTTCATCAAATCGATACCTTTTATAATGGTTTGAGTCTTGCCGATCAAGATTCACTCAATTCGGCGGCCGGTGGAAATTTATTGGCTCGTAATACTCAAGAGGCATTCGGTATAATTGAAAACAAATCTCGTGTGAGAAATTCAAGGAGCAAGCTTCAAACATCTAGTGCTAACAGTAAGCACAATGAAGAAGTTATGAATGCTCTCGCCGCACTTAATAAGAGATTCGATTCATTTGTTATTGAGAAAACACCCAACCAAGTCAACGTTATTAATCATGGTTGTGAATTATGTGGTGGTCCTCATTCTTATTTCGAGTGTTCGGCCACCGGGGCTTATGGACATGAGAATGTGTATGCTACTAATTCGGGTGGTAATGGTTACCAACCCCAAGGAGATCGAAATCTCCTTAGCTACCGTTCAAACAATTCACTTGGACCACCACCGGGATTCAACAATCAAAATCAAAATCAAGGTCAAAACCGTAATCAAGTTAACAATAATCAAAATCGTGCAAATAATGGTTTTCAAAACAATGGTTTTAATCAAAATCAAAACCGGGGTTTTCAAGGAAATCAAAATCAAGGGAATTTTTATGGGAATTTCAATGCTAATCAAGGAAATATGAATCAAAATCAAGGAAATTTTCATAATCAAGGTTTCAATAACAACAACCGAGGGCAAAATTTTAATCAAAATCAAAATGTTGTTCCAAATCCGCCGCCCTCGGATGAGATTCTTCGACAATTAATGCTTCAAAATCAAAATTTGATGAGAACTCAAGAGTTGTTAACTAAGGAAATGAGTGAGATTAAGAAACGTTTAAATGATCAACCCTCGGGTTCGGGTACTACTTCTCTTCCCAGCAACACGATCGCAAACCCGAGGGGCGACGTTAAAGCGATCACAACACGAAGTGGTGTTTGTTATGATGGACCTACGGCTCCGACTACCTCTTCTTCTCTTCCTCCCAAGGTAGTCGCCCGTGAAACCGAGGAGACAACGGATACGGCACTTCCTACTAATAACGGAAGGACCGAAGACATCCAACCTCCGGTTGTCCAATCGTCAAAAGGAAAAGGGAAAGTTGATTTTGAACAAGAGGTTCCCGTTAAGATAAAACTTCCGTATCCGTCGCGACTTGATGAACAAAAGCACCATGATAAGAATACGCATCAGATGGAGAAATTCTATCAAATCTTTCAAGATATGAGTTTCGAAATTAGCTTTGCGGATGCTGCTCTTTTAATGCCGAAGTTTGCATCGATGGTGAAGAATTTACTGAGCAACAAAGATAAATTGTTTGAGATGGCAAAAACAACCCCGTTAAATGAACAATGTTCCGCGGTTCTCCTCAAAAAGCTTCCAGAAAAGCTAGGAGATCCCGGAAAGTTCCTTATTCCGTGCAATTTTCCGGGGATGGTTCAATGTTTCGCCTTGGCCGATCTTGGCGCTAGCATTAACCTAATGCCTAAGTCCGTCTGGGAAAAATTATCTCTCCCCGCTCTCACTCCGACTCGAATGACTCTCGAGCTCGCAGATCGATCAATTACTCGTCCAATTGGCATAGCCGAAGATGTCTACGTTAATGTGGGAAAATTCCATTTTCCGGCAGACTTTGTGATTGTTGAATTTGATGCCGATCCTCGAGTTCCTCTCATTCTCGGGAGAGGATTCTTAAGAACCGGGCGTGCGTTGATTGATGTTTATGATGAAGAGATTACCTTGCGAGTTGGTAATGAAGCCGTGACTTTCGATTTGGATCAAAACGCGAGATACTCCTCCAACGATAATTGCATGTCCGTGAACCGTATTGATATTATTGACGTCACTACGGAGGAGTATGCTCAAGAGATTCTTGGTTTTTCTAGTGGCAATCCCACTTTGGATTCTTCTTCTACCTCTATTGATGATTCTTCTCCGTCTACTACATCTTCACCGATCATCTCTGACTCTTCCCCGTCTCTCACTCCGTTTAAGGGAGGTGATTTCTTTTTGGAAGAGGTCAATGAGTTTCTTGCTACCGACACATCTTCTTCACCGGAAGATGATGATTCTTATTATGATCCGGAGGGGGATATTCTCATGCTCGAACAACTTTTGAATGAAGACCCTACCCCTTTCTCCCCTCCGATGGACCTTAAAATGGCCGATGTTAAGGAAATTAAGCCGTCTATTGAAAGTCCTCCGGAGCTTGAGCTCAAGGATTTACCTCCTCATCTTGAATATGCTTTCTTGGGAGATTCCGATACATTTCCCGTCATCATTTCAAAAGCTCTCAAAGATGAGGAGAAGACAAAACTCTTAGACGTGCTTAAAAAGCATAAAAGTGCCATTGCTTGGCAGATTTCTGATATAAAGGGTATTGACCCTAAATTCTGCACCCATAAGATCTTACTCGAAGATAATTTCAAACCCGCTGTTCAGCAACAGAGACGGGTTAACCCAAAAATCCATGATGTCATAAAAAAGGAAGTTATTAAACTCCTCGACGCAGGGATGATTTATCCGATCTCGGATAGCTCATGGGTTAGTCCGGTCCACTGTGTGCCTAAAAAGGGTGGAATGACCGTCATTACAAACGAAGAAAATGAGTTAATTCCCACACGTCTCGTCACCGGATGGAGAGTGTGTATTGATTACCGAAAACTCAACGATGCTACTCGTAAAGACCATTTCCCATTACCATTTATGGACCAAATGCTTGAGCGTTTGGCGGGAAATGAGTTCTATTGTTTTCTCGATGGCTTTTCAGGGTATTTTCAAATACCAATTGATCCCCAAGATCAGGAAAAGACCACCTTCACGTGTCCTTATGGAACATTTGCCTACCGACGCATGCCTTTCGGCTTGTGCAATGCTCCGGGTACGTTTCAAAGGTGCATGATGGCCATATTCCATGATATGATCGAGACGACGATGGAGGTCTTTATGGATGACTTCTCGGTTTATGGAAATTCTTTCTCCTCGTGCCTCTCCCATTTAGAGAAAATGCTTGAACGGTGTGAAAGCACCAATCTCGTTCTAAATTGGGAGAAGTGCCACTTCATGGTTAAAGAGGGCATAGTCCTCGGCCATAAGATTTCCAAATCTGGGATTGAGGTCGATCGAGCTAAAGTCGATGTTATCGCTAAGCTACCTCATCCCACTACCGTCAAAGGAATCCGTAGTTTCCTTGGTCATGCCGGTTTCTACAGATGATTTATTCAAGACTTCTCAAAAATCGCCCGGCCTCTGACCCATCTTCTTGAAAAAGATGCTCCGTTCATCTTCTCTCCCGAATGCATCGAAGCATTCGAGGTTCTCAAAAAGAAACTGACTGAAGCTCCCATCTTGGTTGCCCCTGACTGGGACTTGCCCTTTGAGCTAATGTGTGATGCAAGCGATTATGCTATCGGTGCAGTCCTGGGGCAACGCAAGTCCAAATACTTCCAACCGATACACTATGCTAGCAAGACAATGACCAATGCTCAATCTCATTACACTACTACTGAGAAAGAGTTGTTGGCCGTTGTCTACGCTTTTGAGAAATTTAGACCATATCTTGTCTTATCAAAAAGCATAGTGTATACGGACCATTCTGCTCTAAAGTATCTCTTAGCAAAACAAGATGCTAAACCGAGATTACTTCGGTGGATTCTTCTGCTCCAGGAATTTGACATTATCATTCGTGATAAAAAAGGAGCAGAGAATCTAGCCGCTGATCATTTGTCCAGACTAGAAAATCCTCATCAAAGTGTTCTCGAGAAAAAGGAAATCACCGAGACATTTCCTCTTGAGACACTTGGGAAAATATCTTCAAAAAATGATCCGAGTACCCCATGGTTTGCTGATTACGCAAATTACCATGCGGGGAATTTTGTGGTGAAAGGGATGTCGTCCCAGCAGAAAAAGAAGTTTTTCAAAGATGTTAAACATTATTTCTGGGACGATCCCTACTTATTCCGGATATGTGCCGATCAAGTGATAAGACGTGTGGTGCACGGCCAAGAAGCCGTTGATATCCTCAACGCTTGTCATAATGGACCCACGGGGGGACATCATGGTGCCAGCTACACCGCTAAAAAAATCTTTGATTCTGGATTCTATTGGCCGACTATCTACCGCGATGCCCACGACTTGGTAAATTCTTGTGACTCTTGCCAACGTCAAGGAAAAATCTCGCAAAAAGACGAAATGCCTCAAAATGCAATTCAAGTCTGTGAGATTTTTGACGTGTGGGGCATCGATTTCATGGGGCCATTCCCGTCTTCACGAGGGAATAAGTATATCCTCGTGGCCGTCGACTACTTGTCAAAATGGGTTGAAGCTAAAGCGCTCCCCACTAACGACGCCCGAGTGGTTGTTAAGTTCTTGAAAAATCTCTTCTCCCGATTCGGAACTCCTCGTGCTATAATCAGTGATCGCGGTACTCACTTCTGCAATGATCAATTTGCAAAAGTTATGCTCAAGTATGGTGTCACTCACCGACTTTCTACCGCGTATCACCCGCAAACAAGCGGACAAGTTGAGGTTTCGAATCGTGGATTGAAACGTATCCTTGAAAGAACCGTTGGAGAAAATCGAGCCTCGTGGGCCGACAAATTGGATGATGCATTATGGGCTTTCCGAACCGCTTTCAAGACACCCATCGGGTGTACTCCTTACAAGCTGGTTTACGGAAAAGCTTGCCATCTGCCCATCGAGCTCGAACATAAGGCATATTGGGCCTTGAAACATGCCAATTTTGACCTTAAGACCGCGGGTGATCATCGTAAGCTCCAAATTAATGAATTAAATGAGCTTCGGGATCAAGCCTACGAGAATTCTTTGATCTACAAAGAGAAAACAAAAAGGATTCATGACTCAAAGATTAAGAACCGCGTTTTCAACGTTGGTGATCAAGTCCTCCTCTTTAATTCTCGATTGAAGATTTTCTCGGGCAAACTCAAAACCCGCTGGTCTGGGCCATTTACCATCACTCAAGTTTTTCCATATGGAACCGTCGAGTTAGCTCAAAATGACGATCAAAACTTTAAGGTGAATGGTCATAGGTTGAAGCACTATTTTGGAGGGGACGTACCATCCATGGTTGTCCCGGATCTCCAAACTTTCCCCATGGACAACTAAATTCGGGGTCGAGTCAAGCTCATGTGACTCGGTTACCAAAAACAAGCGCTTCGTGGGAGGCACCCCATGCTTATCCATCTATCTTCTTTCTATTTTCTTAATAAAGAGGAGGAGATCCTCCTCCATATCTTGTGCCTCGTTGTTTTTCTGTGATGTGTCCAGGAATGCTGATGATGAAGACTCTCGTGCTCGTAGTTTCCTTCACGCTACTCGAGTTTCATCATCCGCTGCTTATCCAATATCCAAAATCTTATCGTTTTACATCTATCTTTTGGCATAATTAATAAACGGCCTTAGATTTTTGTAGGGAGAACCCGTACCTTTAAGACATTGAGGACAATATCTCATTCTAGTCTGGGGGGTAATCTTGCGATTTGATTTTTGCCTTGCATTTTTGCGATTGTCTCGTGCAATCCCGTTTTCCTTCAAAAAAAAAAAAAAAAAAAAAAAAAAAAAAAAAAAATCCAAAAAAAAAAAGAGAAAATTTAAAAATTTTTGTGCAAAAATATAATAAGTTTTGACATTTTTGTTGATTTTCCGCTGGGTAGAGTAGGAATAAAATTTTGACTTGACCGGGCGTGTTGAGCCCTAGCTTGTTCCCTTAACCAATGATAATCATATAAGCTTGTGCTAGTCTTGTACACAAGGAGCTGCTCTTTTGCATGTTCCCATACTTGACTTTATACATGCATGGCTTTAAAGCTTTCGCTAGTCTTTTACATAAGGAGCTAGAAAACGCGAATTCTTTTCAAGAATTTGCAAGTTTCTGTAACTGATTTTATATATGCGTGGCTGATTATCGGCTAAGTATTCGCGAATTTCATTATTTGAGATTTTTAAATGTGCGAAGAGCGAGAAATGATAGAATTTATTTAGAAGTTAGATGCCAAACGTGGAGTAGTTGGTTCTCTTTAGAGCTCGTCGTAGGTACTTGTGGCCTTTTGCTCCCGTAAAATTGTTTCACCCCATATATTGTATAAATAATTAAAGATATTTAGGTTTAGAACGAAATTTAGTTCTCCATCTTCTTAAAAGAATTTTTGCTCTAAAGATTGGGTACACATCAAGGTCCCGTATTAAGTGAATAAGTTGTAAAGTGCTCTTAGATTTCGGATTGAGATCGGACCTTGGATCCTTACTTCTAAAGGCGGTAAGGTCTTGGATTTAAACCGTGAAGGTTCGTTTTCTAAGGGTTACTATTGATTGTTTGATGATTTGGAAACACCCGGTAATCCCGTGGTATTAAGTTATTGAGTGAAGAAAAATGTAAAAAAAAAAAAAAAAAAAAAAAAAAAAAAAAAAAAAATGTATGTTGAGATGTATGGATTTTGTGCTTATTGTGTTAGACAAGTTGATGGCACGTGAGGTGCATGTGAATGACCCTAGATCGGGCACATGAGGTGCACGTGATGTTTCTCCACAACTTATGTCTACATGTTCGTATGAGTTCTTTAGTCTTTGACGTATGTTATAACCTTGATGTGGACCTCATTTTTAAGGCAAACTTTCTTGCAAGAAGATGGAAAACTACTTAGCATTTTAAACTTGGTATCTTTATCGGTCTAATAATTATGAAAATGAGAAGCTTATGGAGAAATTCATTCTTCTCACAAAAATAAAATAAGTAGAAACAAAAATAAGAAAATGGGAGCGAGAGGTTCTTACACAAGTAACTTCCATGAGTAGTGTTGGCATCTAATTTCTAAGTAGGTTGTGATCTCGTTTATAAGCTTAGTTTGGGAGCATGTGAAAAATCAAGGACGAAGAATTTTATCCTTATGGTCACTCCTCTATGAGTTGTGTTTCTACTCTATGACCCTAAAAATTATCGATAGATAATGATTGTCATCAAAAGCCGTCACTCGAATAATAAGAAAAATACAAAAATAGAATAAAAGGAAAATCGGGGAGTTTTCATAACATTGCATGAGGACATTGCAATACTTAGTCTGGGGGATTTTGGTATGTGCTAAAACACATACCCTTTTCTAGACCAAAACCGGACCAAAATAACCAAAAACCCGACCAAAATGCCAAAAGATATTGTGTTTTTGTGTTTTTGCATGTGCAGGGATGGATATCGTGAAAATTGACAAAAGACACAAGAAAATCAAGAAAACGAGCACGAGATGCGAAAAGGCTCAGAACCGGAACCAGGAACAAAGAAAATGGTCAAAAAGGCATCCGAAGTCCTCCATCTATCTGAAGTCGTCAACATTAGCCCTTGGATTCAACTTTGAAAAAATGACAAGATCAGTCCTTGAAAAATCCAGAAATTACATAAGTGGTCCCTTAAACTAAATTCCTTAAACCTTTTTTAATTTTTTTTACCCGGATCTAAACTAACCTAACTCCCCCATTTTCCCCAATCCCATCGACCCCAACCCACTAACTTAAACCCCTTACCCAATCCAACTAAACACCGGCCCAACACATTTTAAAATCAAAACCGGCCCATCACTTTTACCCGATCCATCCTCAAAAGATAAAACCTTATCTTCGGTCAAAATTTCACAACCGGTCAAAAGATAAAAATAAAAATAAAAACAAACACTCCTCACTTTTCTTATCTCTCTCTCACCGAAGAAATAAACCCGATCCCCAATTCACCCACCATGAACCCTAATTATCCCTCCCCAAAAATTACCGCAATTAAGGGCTTTTTAGTCAAATCAAAGGACTTCTAGAAGGATCAGAGTATGTCAGGCCTTGTCAGAAGCGAACTAGCACACGAGGGGATGAGGTGGCAGCTCGTGATTGGTTAGAACACGTCAAGATAGAGCAATCCAAGGGCTATGATGAGTGGGATTGATTTAGACGGCTGAGATGAGCTCCAAACTAACACAAACGCACGCGGATCGCCAACATGGCATAGCCCAGAGGTTCGGATCGAGGCCTATAAATAGGATAGGATTTTCATTTTCGGTATGTAATTTTTTTTAGCAAAGTTATGCTGTCAAAATACTTTTAGAATTTCAGTCTTTCAAATCGAATTGTGATTTTTAGTTTAAGTTTAGTTGTTTGATTATTGTAATTTTTTGTTTTGTTTATGTTCATTCGATTGGAGTATTGTAACTTTTTAAGTTTTAATGAAAGTTTAAGTTTGAATTTTCTTTGAATCCGATTTCTCATTTGGTTATAATTGATTCAGTTTTTAGTTTATTCTTGTTTAAATATCAGCACATCACAAAAGGAAAGTTTAAGTTTGAAGTTAATTGTCATTTAGTTGTACCTGTATCAGTATCTGATCAAAAAAAAAAAAAAAAAAAAAAAAAAAAAAAAAAAAAGAAAAAAATACATTATCAGCTTCTTATTAAGTTGATTTCTAGTTTCAAAAGCTTATATAAGCTTGCTAGCTTAGTGTAAGTTTTTATTGAAGTTTCATTCCATGTTTACACAATAAATTCAAATAGTCAACGAAAGTCAAATGTGTTGTGAATCATTGATCTGTGGAATTCTGATAAGTTGAGCTAACCCGGGAAGAGCTTAGCCTATCTTAAAGATAGGCTTCTTGGAAATCTCCTCTGTTCTTGCTGAGGGGAATTAGCTTGTAAGTTTTGTTCATTTTTATTTTATTCATAGTTCATAGTATTAGTTCTGCTGTTTCTAATTGATATTGATGGTTGCTTGTCTGATAGTTAGTTGATGTTGTAGTTAAAATCTGTCTAAGTATAGTTTCTAATTAGAATTAGTAATAAGATTTAAAGGTTTTAAGATGAACTTGCTGAATTAGTAATAAGGTTTGAATTAGTTGATGTTGATAGTTAGGAAGTGTTGGTCTGTGTATTTAGTAATTAGTAATAAGATTTAAAGGATTTAAGATGAATTTGCTGAAGCTGTTTTCAAGTTAAAGTACAAAAACTCCACTGGTCTGTCTAAGCTGTTTCCCAGCTCATTTCAGCATTGTTCTTGATCTTTCTTTCTCATAAAAATTAGTATTAATTAGTTGTGGTTTGATTTGCAAAAGTAGAAAAAGAAAAAAAAAAAAATAGTTTAGATTGATGTGTAAAAGACAGGAATCGAACCTGGGGCTGTTATTCTAGAGTAAATCATTTTCCATTTTCAGATTATTGCAAATCAGTCCTTAAGTTTCAGGTGTTGCGAGTTTGGTCCTTGTCTTTGTTTAAAAGTGTTTAGTGTATTAAACAAGTTTCAGAAAAATACAGTTTGGTCCTTGTCTTTTGTTTTAAAAGTTTTAGTTTAAATAAAGTTTCCAAAATTTGCATTTTTAGTCCCTCGTTTTTTTTATAAAACTTAATTTTCTTAAATTTCTTTTATAAAATCAGTTTTTAATAAAAGTCATTTTCGTCCATTAGATTTTATTTTTATTTTTATTTCTATTTTTAAGTATAATTTCACTAATAGATTTATAAATCTCGGGATTAGCCCGGGATTTGCATTTATTTGAATTTTCTTTCTGTGCATTTATTTTAATAGCGTAGATTGCTTTTAATTTTACTTATTATAGTGTAATCAATTCTAAAAAATAATCTTTCACGTTCACTTTTTCACTTCACATTTTCACGTCACCGATTCGACAAATTCGCCGTCAAACCTTCGTTGGGAGAACGACCCAGGAAAATATTCTCACGAATATTTCTTTGGAAAAACAAAAATAAATATAAAAACAAACATCAAGTTAACACAAGAGGAAGCGTTGAAAGAAGGGAATCGAGAAAAAGAACGTATCACCTCTCACATTCCTCATCTTGAAGAAGACAGCCGAGGGATTAAGACACGGTATGGAAGAGTTTATATTCCTTTTCGAAGCAACATTAAAGAATTACTCTTGGAAGAAGCGCATAAATCGAAGTATTCTATTCATCCGGGAGCTACGAAAATGTACCTTGATTTAAAAAAAACTATTGGTGGCAGGGTATGAAAAGAGATTGCGTGAAGTATGTGGAAATATGTTTAACTTGCTTGAAGGTGAAAGCCGAACACCAAAAGCCGTACGGGAAAGTCCAACCCTTAGATATTCCAGTTTGGAAGTAGGAGAAGATTACCATGGACTTCATCACAAAATTGCCAAGAACGAAAAAGAAGAATGATACAATTTGGATTATAGTAGATCGCTTGACAAAGAGTGCACACTTCATCCCGATCAGGGAGAATATGCCTGTTCATAAGCTATCAAAGAATTATGTCAATGAGATAGTCGCACGTAATGGAGTACCCATTTCTATTGTCTCCGATAGAGACAGACGTTTCACTTCAAACTTTTGGCAAAGTTTTCAAGAAGAACTTGGTACGATGTTACATATGAGCACAACTTTTCATCCTCAAACCGATGGATAAAGCGAAAGAACGATCCAAACTTTAGAAGATATGTTACGGGCTTGTATGATTGACTTTGGAGGTAATTGGGATGATCATTTGCCTCTAGTTGAATTCGCCTACAATAATAGTTATCATACTAGTATAGGCATGCCACCCTATGAGATGCTCTATGGTAGAAAGTGTAGGACGCCCGTATGTTGGGAAGAAGTTGGAAGGAGGGAATTGGCCAGCACGGATGTAGTGTTGGTGACAACTGAAAAGATTGAGATGATATGGGCAAGACTTAAGGCGGCACAAGATAGGTGAAAAAGTTATGCCGATAATCGAAGAAGACCAATCAATTGAGGTAGGTGATTTTGTTATGTTAAAAGTTTCCCCGTGGAAGGGTGTTCTTAGGTTCAAAAACAAGGGAAAACTAAGTCCGCGGTTTATAGGACCATTTAAGATCTTGAAACGCGTTGGCGAGGTAGCATACGTGTTGGAATTGCCCGAAGAAATGAGTGGTATTCATAATACTTTCCATGTGTCTTACTTGAGAAAATGTCTAGCGGATGAGACTAGTGTAGTCACTTTGGATGATATCGAAATTGATCCAGAATTGATTTCACAAAAGGATGAACTGGAAGCGATAATAGGAAGGAAAGTGAGACAACTTCGAAACAAAGAAATTCCGCCAGTAAAAGTGCAATGGAGACATCGTAAGGGTACAAGTAGTAGATGGGAGCTGGAAGAGAATATGAGGAATAAGTATCCTCATTTATTTCAAGAATAGATTTCGAGGATGAAATCTTATTATAAGGGGGGGGGGGTGAATTGTTACACCCATGTCCCGACAAGGTACTATTTATATATAATAAATGATAGAATTGTAGTAATTAGAAAGTATAAGTGTTGTGTAACAGAAAGAATGGGACTTAGAGGGCTAGTCTTGCCAATTGAGCTAAGTTAATTTATTAAATATCTAATTAATAGAAAAGTAGAGAGCATTCCAGAAAATTTGAGAGAGTGTGTGTGTGCGGTTGTGGTGTCGCTCCAGGAAAAGAAAAGAGAGGGAAAAAGAACAAAGTTGGGTTCTTGTACTTTTGATCAAAGCATTGAGTAAAGAATCTAGCCCTAGCAACTCTAATTATTTTAAGATATCACAAGTAAGTAATTTGATGATTTTGGAATTAGGGTTCAAGAGATTGAATTGAGTAAATTGGTTAAAGATTGGTAATTTATTAAATTAATATTGAATTAGTTATTAATTAGGGTTAACCCCCTTTATAGGAAGCAATTGAAGATAGAGCTTTGATTTTCCAAGTAAGGAGTTAGTGGATTATTGAGGTAAGTATATGGTTATAACATGTTTTGTTAGCTTTATCATATTTCTTGTATGATAATAGTTTATGTTTTGTTAGCTTTATCATGTGTGTTACATGGTAATGGTGAAGGATAGGATATAGGGTGCGTAGCTAGTTATGGATCCATTACTAGGCATAGCTTAGTTAGTCGTTGGGCTAACTATGGGATGAGGTTCAACCTTGTGGGTTGATCGTGTTTAGGCCGACTATGTTGGCATGAGGTATGTGCCCCTATATCGCTAGCTTAACTAGTGGTTAGACTAGTTATGGTTATGGTATGATTCATATTATGTGTTGTTTAGCTTGTTATGCCATGTATTTACTAAGCGTTTCACTTACATGTTTAGTTGTGATGTTGTTATATAGGTACCAGCGAAGCTAGTAAGTGTAAGAAGAATGAGTAGAATGGGTTGCACTTAGAAGTATAGTCTTGGACTCGGTAACTAGAATACCGTAATCTTTTGGACCAAACGTGCTTGAAGTTGGAAGCCCCGAAGTGTCTTTTCTTGTTTTGGTATACTTCAATCTATATGGTCATTTTGTTATTTAACGGTCTTGTCGTCATACATGGTCCTTTGTTCATGTTTAGGTCATGGGTTAAGTATGTGTAAATGTCATGAAGTCTTTATGGTATATGGTTATGGTTGTAATTAAGTGGTGTTTGGCAATTAGCCAATTTCACCCATTTTGAAATACTATGGGTCAAGACTTTGTACTAACACCTTCACAATATATTAGAAATGTCAAGTCATGTATGTTTCCAAATGAATATGTAAGTTGTTATGTGCGTTGAGTAAAAAGTGTGTATTGGAAATGGGTTAAAGAGGGTGTTTGGCATAAGCGTGTTTCTACCCATTTTGGGTTGTAAACGGGTCAAACGATTTTGGAAACGTTTTAACATGTTAAGTTAATGATGTTGGCTAAGTCTGATGTAATATGGAAGTGGTATAAGCGGCATATTGTAAAAATGGGTCAAACGGCATATTTTTGGGAACTACAGGTCCCCAGCCGGCGGTTGGGTAGCCCAACTGACGGTTGGGAGAAAGTTTTTTTGGCCAGAAAGTTTGAGCCGGGGCGGTTGAGAACCCAATCGGCGGTTGGGAACCCAACCGGGCGGTTGGGAGTCTCAACCCGCGGTTGGGAGTCTTGTCAATTTTAAAAAAAAATCATATCTTTTAAACCGTAAGTTATCACGGGTCTCGTCACTCGGCGTTTCGAAGGTAATTGAGTCTAGTTTCATGTAAAAATTGTCTCAAGATCTAAATATTTATAGATTTTTGTAAATGGTCAAAAGAGTAACAGAATATCCGTGAAAATCAAGCGTTTTCGCGCAAAAAGTCATAAATTTTGGTCTAAGTGGGCACGGGGTGTAACACTAAATTAAGCCGCCACTTCATCAAATAATTTAACCATAAGCAAAACCCATATTGGCTTATTCAACATAAAAACTTTTGACCATTAATTTACAAATTTAGACTAAAAATTGAAGAACACAAAAAACAAAGTATTAGCTCAACCTACGTTTTGTTTATTACTTTCTAACCATTATGACAACTAGACGAATACTCGCTTATAGCAACAAAATTTTTAGCGGCAAGTTTTTTAACGGCAAATTTGAAATATGCATCTATAAGTCAATAAATTTAAAAGTTTCAAATATAAAAATTCTTTTCATCTCATCATATATACTCGTAATAGACCAAAAGTCAAAAATCATTTGCCAAATTATGGAAACTATTAACTGGGGCATGAAAAATTTCATGACTTATTAATAAGAAATTAAAGATTCAAGATTGACAAAATAATCCGTATCCTATGGTAGTAGATGATCTGATGATGTCTTACATAATAAATGTGTTCGACTTTGATAAAATGTAAAGTAAACAATTCAGCATGGAGTTTGAATCAACGTATATTAGGGCTATGTTTGGTATAAGTAGCAGTGAGCAGTAGCCACAGCTCACAGCTTCTTAAAGAAGCATTGTAAAAATGAGCTTTCCTAAAAAATAGTAAAGCTTACCGCTCCTTTGTCAAACGAACAATAAAAATCAAAAAGCTCATTGTCCACCGCTCATCGCCCCAAAAAGCTCCAAAAATCTCCACCAAACATAGCCTAGAACATAGCCTAGAAGTGTGAGTTTTGTGCATGTCGTATAAACGATGTTGTGTTGTGTAGTTTGTGGAATAGCTGAATGCCTGAACGTGTTTGTAAAACGAGACCATATAACCAAATTGTAGGACTCTAATTTCACCTAAAGATTTTTATACGGTAAGCGTATTTGGTTCATGTTTTTGCATTGGTATGATATAACAAGTCAACTTCCAAATATTGTTGACCGAAAATTACACATTGATTATGATGTTGGCTTGACGATGAGCTTTTACTTTTACAAATTGCATGTACGGGTAAGAGCATACTTGTTTAAATTTTATCATTATAATCTAAAAAGATACCGAGCTGAAATAACCAAAATTTGAGTTTTTCATGTCGGCCTAGCATTTTAAAAAGTTAATTAACAAAGTGTGTATTTTTGCAAAATATTTAACATGATAGTTATCTCTTTTATTCTTACAAAATAAAAGAACTCATATGAAAGATGAGTTCTTAGCAACCAATCATACGTAGTCTCCATGATCGAATTTAAAATAAAAATGATTCAAATATCAGCCATTGTCCTCATTTCCGACGTCCTAGTCATTGCCGACTACGTCTTAGTTGACGACGGCCGACACGATTCCGAACGTCATCACTCGGAGGAATCACTAACAAGCAAAAAAAAACATAATATTACGATTAGGTAAACACGCCGTACAATGTTGGCTTGATTGACTTGGTTTCTTTGTCATTTTTTGACGCCTTTGAGCAAATCAATACACATGAAAGATACTTTCGTATTAACCCTTGTGAGAAATATTGTTTTCAAATTGTTCGTTAGTTTGTTATGATATTACCATATTGGGTGTTGTTGGTTATATTGCTTGCGAATCAAAATAAACGTAGACACTTGATTTTGTTGACGTTGGAATCGTCAAAAGAGCACATAACATTCCTCCATGTGATGGTGTCGGAGTCTGCAATGACTTGGACGAAGGAGATGATGACGTGAGGTGCGACTATGGTTGCTCAAAATTCTATCTTTTAAGAGTTTTTTGATTTTATAAAAAGAAAATAAAATAAATAAATGTTATGTTAATTAATATTATGAATACATAGTTTGTTAATTATTTTTTAAAAATATCATGATAATCTAAAAAACTCACCAAAATCTACCCAAAAGATATGGTTTCTTACTTAAAAGAAAATATTGCTTTCAACCATATCACAAATTTTCAAGTTACAAAATGTGTTCTATTATTAGATTTACAAATTTGAATAACCTTCAATAATTGCTTTTCAAGTCAAGTCAAGCATGTAACATGTGTATGATAAGTTAAATAAT
The DNA here is from genome assembly GCA_021014915.2 of Artemisia tridentata subsp. tridentata. NCBI lineage: Eukaryota > Viridiplantae > Streptophyta > Magnoliopsida > Asterales > Asteraceae > Artemisia > Artemisia tridentata. The sequence goes on along the minus strand of CP139508.1, from coordinate 72,075,381 downwards.
TAGCCATACCCTTGTAACCACATGTGCACTTCATGTCATCACATAAAATTGCACATCAACCAACAAATCAATAGTTACACAAGAACGAGCTGAGAAACCCTCGCGTTATCGTGGAAATGCGGTGTTAAGTCTTGTTTGAAATTTAGTTATTAAGGACTAAAGTTTAAAAAGATCAATAAACCAAATGAATATTTTTTAAAATGGAGTAAATTTGAAAAAGATTGATAAACCAAAGGACTATTTTTTAAAATTAATCTTCGTGAGTTAATTAAGGAACCAACTAATGAGAAAGAAACACGTGCCACTTAATCATGTTTTTTTTTCAATTTGGGGATTAGTATATAGCTAGCCAGGTACCCGCACGTTGCAGCGGAAGGTACTCATGTGATTATATTTTTCCGGCGATAATATTTTTCAAAGTACTTTTTTACGATGACACAATATCAATCACCTTTGAAACCTAATTATTGGTTATATAAAATCTAATAACATATACTTCTGTTATCTCATTGTTTTTATTGGAAAAATTAGAGTAAATGTCATTTATGTCTATACATTTTTTAGCTATAAAATATTGACCCTTTATAGAACCGGCAACATAGAAAGCACGAAACGAATCGTATTTGCCAAATATATTGATTTCGAGAAAATATTGCATATTTATACTCGTTTTTGTAGGAAAAATTATTTCGTGAACAATGGCGCAAGTTTCATAATTTTTCGAGTCCGTTTGGTACGTCGAATGGGTCCCACAGTGTTTATTGCAAAAGTTTAGCAATTTTGTCAGAAAAGGTCCCTCCTCCCAAAGGTTTTATTTCCACCCTTTCAGTTTTGTCCCCAAAATTACTTATTTATTTCATTTTAACACACACACACACAAACACACTCCTCCCCTTTCTCTCTCTACCCTCGCCGGCGACAACCTTCGTCCGGCCACCGCCGTCACTTCCGGCCAACCACCGTCGCCGGAATATTTTCCGGCGAGCTCTTTTAATTGCCAAATCAATAGATCGGTTTATCCCGATCATTTCTGGAGCTTCTTGGCTCGTGGCTCCCACCGCAACACCCTCACGCGCCACCCACCACCACTGCAACACCGCCGCCCCTCCACCTCCCTTTCTCCATTTCCTCTCGGTAAAAACCCTTCACGCGCCTCCCATCTTTATTTTTATAAAACTTTTTCAAAACCCTAGTTTTTATTTTTATTAAATCCGACTCTATAAAATTTTTGGTTAATAAAAAGATGGTTTTAAAACCTTTGACTCGTGTAGATTCCCCTCCCCCTCGTTTGGCAGTCGACTCGGTCAACTCACCGAGTCAACTCGGTTGAGTCGGTGAGTATTCGATTGTTTTGATATTTGTTTTTTCGTTGTTTTGAGGTTATGGTTGGATTTGGAATTGTTGCGAAGTCCGTTTGGTTTGTTCGGGTCTCGGGAGACGAGGAGTGTATCGGGTTAGGGTTAGGATTAGGATTAATTGTTGTGTTGGGATTAATATAATGCCTAATAGCAGAGAAAAAAAAATAAAAAATAAAAAAATAAAATAAATAAAATAATAATAATGCTACAGTAAAAAGTGAACAGAGTCGCGACACACATATTCACTGTACAAGCAACTGTTTTTCACTATAGTGTGAACTGTGTTGTGCTACAGTAAAAAACTGCCCTTAAATATATTGAATAATGGAACAAGTGAACAACAATAAAAATGAAATGGTTAAATAATTACAAAATCAGCTTGAGTAATCAGATCAAAACACTTAAAATTATGTGACGATTTGTTTCTTTCGTTTTATTTTTTGGGCAAAACCGTACACATACAACATGTTATAAACCTTCTTGGAGCTTGGGGAGGGGTTTTACCCGGGTTCGAGTCTCGCAAGTGATAAAAAAGATACGGATTTTCCTCTTAGTGCGAAGCCGTGAGTTCTAGGGGTTTCCCTTTGCGGGTCTCTCCTAGTGGTTCGGGTCCCGAGGCCTGCCCGTTTGGATGGTTTAACTCGGGGGTCGAATTTCAAGTGCGAGGCCTGCACGGGTCACATCCAATTTTAAGTCACGAAGTGTAAATTATTTTTTAAATATGTCTTTTCTTGTTACGTGCAATCTCTGATTTTTGCTAATAAAATTTTTGTGGTTCAACTTAAGTATTTATAATTATAAACAAAAAATTTTGCAACACCTTTTAAATTTTTTTGACTCCGTCTTTGATTCGCTATATAAATACTGTCACATACCAATAAAACAATGTTGCACATTGCGAATTTAATGTTACTATTTGATCACATAAAGTTCTCTTGAAACTGTTAGTCGTATTATTTACAAAGTCCATTAGTTGTTTGTGTGGGCTACGGCCCGATAGTATTATGTGCTAGGGTTATGGGTGCTACTATGCACAAGTAGTATCTTAATATACGTAAAAGAAAACGAAAATCTGCCGTCAAAAAACTTAAAAAAGACATCAAAAATACGGAGTATGTAAATAGAATAAAGATAGATATGTTGACATAGAGAAGCCAGTCACATAAACGCACGTGTTGAAAAAACAGAGATATGTGGTAGGTAGACTAGCGCTAGTTGTACAATACTCCGTCGTACGTACCTCACAAGTCACAACATCATAAACAAAAGTAACAAACACTTGTGTAGCAATACTACCATCAATGATTGATCAATTCGAATATGTGTATGCAATATAATGGCATTTCGCAAGTATAATCAGTCGACTTGAATTTCCTTCTCTATCAAAAAACTGAAAAAGGACTTCAAAAATATGTAAATGGAATAAAGATAGATATGTGGCATGCATGTAGACAAGACCATAAGATAAACGTTTTGAAAAAAACAGATAGATATATGGTAGATAGAGAAGACCACATCCATTTATATGTGGTGGGGGTAGACAATACCACATCCGTTTATATGTGGTAGGTAGATAGACAAGACAATCAAATAATTACACCTGTATATATGGTGGTCCAACCTGAAAATCGCGGGTGATCAACCGGCCATTATCATAATAGATAATAATGTCTATAAATAGACTAGCGCTAGCAACATCATAAACAAACACTTATCTAGCAATACAATCATAAAAGATTGATCATGAACAATATGTATGCAATGGTGTTGTTTGTCGTTGTTATCACGAGTACGAGCTCAATTTTGAGTGTTTCCTCGAATAATGATGGCGATCAAGAGATTTTCATGGTTGTGGACGATCCAACGAGCATGCATCATGAGGGAATGGGGATGAGTAAGGTACGTACGTTACATGCATTGTAATGTTAGTTACTCTATAATATATATAGAAATAGGTTAAACTAAAGAGAGATGCATGCATGCGATAGCTTAACATTTAGTATTTCATACATATATTATTAGCAAACTTCCTTTAAAATTAAATTATGTCCTATTGTACCGTCCCTTTGTGCAGGTCAAACCGTTTGAAATTGGAAAATTCCTTTTGGAAGATGGGAAGGTATTCACACTTGCACGGAAATCATCTCCGAGTAGGAATTGCGTTGGTCTTGGCCAGCCGTGTGGGGCGCTTGATTGGTGCTGTGACCCGTACTATTGTGAAGGTTTTTTTTATCCAATTTCCGGTGAATGTGTTAAGCCTGGCTGGTAAGCACATGTCTGCGTGCATGCATGTGAAACAAGCCGATAATATTATGTACATGTGTGGTAATTAATAAGGCATGCATGCCGATATGGCATGCAGTGTGCCATCTACATTCTACAATAATACAATACATATCGATGATGTGACAACGACGTTGATATGGGTTTGAATTCCCGAGGTGTGTTTGTTATAATGTTTAATTAAATGTGCATTGCACTACCGTTTCTATATATGGGTTATTAGTGCTTGAACCTTGCATGCAGTAGTCTCATCAACAGCAACAATTTACAAACTTATTAGTGCTATATATGGGAACAATTGATTCCAATTTTATAGGTAGTTAGGTTTCACCATTTGATCACTACACCTAATCAAAATGTAGAAGTATTTAGATTAATTAATTGGGTCAAAGGATAGCGTAGCATCTCACTGTACTTCGACCTTGGATTTTCAGAGGGCAAATATTACTCTTTTATTTAAGAACAAGGTGGGCCGTGGGCGACTGTAACACCTCAAAAATCGGGTTCAGCGGAAGCATACATGTCACTGGAGCGCTACTCAATTGGTATCACAACACAAGGTACAAAGAACGGTTTTACCTTAACCGTTTAGAAGAAAGTTTCATTATCAAAACGTTAAGTTTACATCATCTGAAAATAGTGCGGAAGTAAGGCCCAAAACGATTAAAGCGGTCCCAAATATAAATATCAGAGTCGTCTATGACCATGCCTCTTGCCAAGCGCCTCCAGAGATAAGCTATAGCATTAAACCTGAAAATACATGCTAAAAGGGTCAGCTTACGCTGGTGAGTTCATAGGTTTTAGTTAAAAACAGTGTGGTTAAACCAAAAGGTTTTCAAGTTCAAATCATTGTTCGCAAGCAAGTCAAGTCTAACGTAGGCTAACACTGCCTAAATCACGGATTAAGAAAAAATATAATAGTGGACCAAGATAAGGGATTTGCTACACTGGACTAAGATCGATGAAAACCACGAGTTCCAATAATACTTCCAAAACCAATCATTCCAATATCAAAACGAGATCTCAAGTAGGGCCCTAAGCGACTCTAGCCAGGCAACATGGCTATAGCAAGAGATTGCTACCCTGGTCTAGGCCGTAAGCAGATATCTATTCTTAGCTAGGCATCACAGTTATAGCAAGGGATTGCTACCCTAGACTAAGTCAACATCTACCGCAAGTCTAACCTTTAGCCAGTCAACAAGATACAGCAAATCCAAAACGACGGTTAGGTCCATTCAAAATAGCTTAAATGTTTTCACGTATGAATACCAGATAAATCACGTAATGCCATCAAATAACCAAAGAAATCACGTAATGCCATCAAATAACCAGATCAAATATATCAGCCAAATAGTCAAAATAGAGCGACCAGTTAACGTATTCCAAATAAACAGTCATGAGTTTAGTTAAAAGCGAGCATGTATTCTCCCCTGAAAATAGTTATAAAACCGGTAAAAGTAGGGGCCATGAACTCACCTTAGCCATAGCAATGCAAGATCACAACTGACACGACTGGCATCGAGAAGCAAAACATAACGATCTCAAAACATACGGCACGACGGTACACGAAGGTACAAGCACGGCGGTACACAACGGTCTAGGATCGGCACAACCTAATACGTATACGGTTATCTCAAAACACGTCTCGCAAAATAATAAAGTCTCTAAAAGACAATGTGTCGTAGTTTTCGTGGATTACTCAGTTTTCAAAACTTATCAAAAGCTTAGTTTCAACGCTTCGTGTGGTGTGGTAAGAAAACATAGACTCGGCAGATAACTCACGCCAAGGAGAAGAGACATCGACAAACTCGAGAGAATACTGAAGAGAACTCAAACCAAGGAAGACAAACCTAGAAGTTTACGACAACAAACACCTCAAATCAAATAACTCAGTTTGTACGTTTCGACATTTACCCCGTTATCCCCAAATAATTTGTATAAAACATAAACGTTTTATAATAAAATAAGTTTAATTAATAAAATTAGTTTTTCTCAAGTCGTCGAGACTTGGATTAATCAAAACTGGAATTACAATATTTAATAAGTTTATGCCTCGCTATTATTCTTGTAATATTAGTTTAGGTTTTATTGAAGATTTTGTGTACGGTCCGAGTTTAATATATTAAAGTCTTTTCGAGTTTAATATATTACGTCGTCACCATTCCCAAAATGTTCAATAAGTCCGCCATCTAATATCGTAAGTCCGATAACGATTCTCAATTGTCTAAACGTCCAAATATAATAATCAAATCCGTATTCAAGTCAAATTCAGAATCCAAGTATTTGATCCATTGACATAACTCAATATTTTCCGAAACGGACCAAAAACTCATTATGCCCGCAAAGATATATATTAATCGACTCATTAACTTAAGAATTTCAAACACTTTCTGTATTATAAATGTGGGCTTCGGCCCACCCTTTAAACCAAACACACCAAGTTGGGCTTTGGCCCAAGTTAAAGCGAATCAAACGCACTCATACGTGGGCTTTTGAGCCCAACCCAATTTTTATCACAATTCCATTCTATTATAGATTTGGACTGCAACCCAACCAGAAACCAAAATGCACCCTTGCGGGTTCACCGTTATACCGAGACAACAAGAGTAACGCACCCTCTTGGGTGTACTAGTTAACCGAGGACAAGCAAACTAACGCACCCTTCGGGGTTGTTCTCTTACCGCGACACAAACACAAATAAAACCAACACCTTTCAACGGTTGTTAGACCGAGACTCAACCAAACGAGAACAACAATGAACCACGATTGTTTCAACTCATATCACACCGAGACCACTTGGTCTCGGCTTCAAACTGGTAACGACAACAATAACATGACAATAACGTCCCTTGCCGAGACCCTAATGGTCTCGGCCTTGACTCTCGGCTGCCAACTCCCACGCCAACAATAACCACTCTCGTAATAATAATAAAACCAATAACAACGACAACATCACAATCAACGGCAACAATTTCAATAATATTGCCGAGACCCTAGCGGTCTCGGCCTCAACCCAAAACGCAACGATAACACAACCGAGCACACCATAACACCTCAATCGAATGTATGACCAAAATGGGTCACGACTTGAATATACTAGTCGGGTTTCAACCCGACCCGAATGTCGAGAACACCACACGAGTGTTTCAAAATCATGTTTATATTCAGTTTTTAACTTCTCAAATCAATACTTTGGTTTGAACATAGTTTAAATCCACGACAAACATAACAAAATAAATCGGTTATAAAAGAAATATATATAAAAACAGGCTTTCTCGGTTTTACCATGACGAGAAAGAGAAGAGAACAAGGCGGTGGAGACGGCGCGTGGTGACTGGAAAACTCGAACTCAAATAACAATTCACAAAATATACCTTCGTTCTAACTGCTTCTTGCGTCAAAGTGGCGCGTGGAGTACATAGGAGTGACGGGGAGGATGAGAGGATTAAAGTGGTGGTGGCGGTGAGAGGTGGTGACCGGAGGTGGAGCTCCGGTGGCCGGAACAGTGGCCGGGAAATTTTGAAGAGGAGAGAGTGAAGTGTCGGCTGGGAAGAAGGAGAGAGGTTTTATAAACCCTAGAATAAGAAAAAGTATTATAAGGATATATTTATAGTGTTAGGGTTAGGGTTAGAAATACTCTAGGGACCAATGTGCCAATAACCAAAGTTTAGGGGAAAAGGAATAAAATTTACTGCAGGGACCATAGTTGTAGTTTTTGCTAACTTTCATGAAATGAGGCTCGGGGCTCGTTTAAGATAGCAAACGATCAATTCAAGACACGGGAATATCACCATCGCGCTCAGAATAATTTTTCCAATAAAAAGACTATTCATACGCCTCGTTTCTCACAAATAATAAAATAATCAAAACAAATCGTCGGTTGTGCCAGTATGCGTTGTTTACAAATTTCACGTTTCGCGAGATAAATTTCACGTTTTCAAACCAAATAAGTTCAAAAAGGATCCGTTTATAAGAAACAGGGAAAGTCTTGAATAAAAATATATTCGGAAAATTACGGGTGGTTACAGTCTCACCTCCTTAACGGAATCGCGACCTCGCGATTCAATTCAAGTTACTCGTTACGGTTGAAAAGGGATGATTATATACACACGAGGATTCATCCTCACGTTCCCACAAGAATTCAGGACTTTTTTACGAGCTTCGACGAGCTTTGTTGATAGGAATGCGACTTTGCTAAAGTCGTTCGGATTCACGGTTCATGATTTAGATAGGTTTCTCAACAAGGTTTCAAACATTCATTAATCTGGATATCTCCTGGAGGAATAGTGGTTGCCTCATCGGCAAGTCATTTCTTCACAAGGAGCATAAAAAACGTTGCGAACACTGTTGAGTCCTGACGGTAGCACGAGCCTGTGTGCTACCGGTTCAACTCTAGCAAGGATTTCAAAAAGATCAATACAGCGAGATTAAGTTTCCCACGTTTACTAAACGTATTACACCTTCTTAGGGTGAATCTTTAAGCATAATCTAGGTTTTAACTGGGAATCCAAGAGGTTTACGTCACTTGTCAGCATAACTGATGAGTGTGTAAATACTCATCATTTCTTTCACATTTAAGCTACAGAAACAGTCAAAAACACTTTAAAAAGTCTAAAATTGTATAAAAATATTATCTGACTGTGTTTTTATAAGTTTCAGGGAAAAACAAACAATAAATGGCATAATTTGCATTTTAGTCCCTGAACTTTCATAATTTGGCAAATCTAGTCCTTAGAATCTAAAAAAATGGAATTTTATCATTCAAGGTCCCTAAAATAATCTTAATTGTCAAATTTGGTCCTTGAATGATTGTTTGAGCAAAAATTACAAAAAGTTCCCTGGGATTTTAAAAATGACAAAACAAGTCCCCGGGTGTTTTAAAATGGAAAAATATGTTTTATGGTCCTTGTACTTTGGAACTTGGCAATATTGGTCCTTTGGAGTAACTTTGAAAAAGTGCAACATCAGCCCTTCATTATTCAGAAAATTACACTTTTGGTCCTTGTTGTATTTAAGCTACAAACCAAAACCGGATCCAATATTAAACTAAACCCAAAACACAACCAACCCAACCCTTTATTTTATAAACCCAGCCCAATCACTAAACCTTGACCCGGCCCAACCCCAACTTAACTAATACCAGGGTTTGACCCCAGTCAAACCCGTCTCCTACACACAACACCCGCCAAAACCACCTCCCCTCCAAACTACCTTCACTGCTTCAAACCACCATCCACCTCACCCTTCCAACTCATCACCCCAGCTCACTAATCTATCCTCCACCTCCACAAACACCCAAAACTTATTAATTAGAAAAACCTGCTTTTGATATTTGGCGCCAAAAATTCCACTTGGACGATTGAGATGAAATTGGCCAAATCAAAGGTCAAGATATGGTGGGAATCACTCAGAGATGTCGACAAGAAGATTAGAGACTATAAAGAATAGAGGAGAAGCAATGTAATAGTTATCTAGTGTAATTTTTAGTTAATTTATGTCGTATTATGCAATTTAAATTTCTAGTGTAATTTTAAAGCTCTTAAGCAATGTATCAAGCTTTCTAAGTGTATTTCAACTCTTTTCAATCAAGTAATTTCAAATTTCCTTAACTGTTTCAACTTATGCAATTCTGCTTCAATTTCAAAATCATCACTAAGTTCATTTGTTGTTATAGTGTAATGAAATGGACTCTCAGGGTCACATAAGCTCCCATATAGCTTATTTAAGCTATTAGTAACAATTAAAACAAGTTTAGTTATAAAAATTCAGAAATAAAAAAAAAAGTCAAAGAAAGTCAACAATTGATGATCATGGAGTTTATTGCTGGAGCAGGGTAAATATTGGATTGCCCTTGGGTTAGTGGCTTTGTGGAAAGCCCATAGGTGTGATTTAAGGTCCTTGTTCTTTGTTTTTAGCTGGAAGCATCTTGTAAGCTCAAACCTCTTTAATATTGCATTTTACTGTGTAAGATAATTTGGTGGTTAAATCTTTGTGTTTTTCAGTCTTTGTGGTGTTATTAAGTCCTAATATAGCTTAATTTAGATATCTTGTTCATTGATTAGGAAAGTTGCTAAAAATTCTTCATAGCAGCCATCATAGCAATTTGCCAAGTTCTGTGTTTCTTGCTGCTATTTCTGGATTTTCTAGTATAATTGGTCTTATATAATCATAGGAAAGTGTTGGAAATAAGTGTTGTGCTTTAAAATTCAGAGTTGCTTTGTAAATCTTGTAAACCTGTCCTGATCAGGGGTGTTTGGATTTGCAAGATTGTCTGTGTGCTAGTTGTTATTTGTTGTTGCTTTTGAATCTCACAAGTCACTATAGGTCATATAAGTTCAGAACAACCTTAAAAACAAACCATTATTTAGTGAAAAGTCAAAATCACCAAGATTAAATCACAACAGCTTCACTGTTGTGATTTGGTTTGTGAAAATCATCAAATCAGTTCAATTGTTGTTAAAGCTTCTTAGTATAGTCTTTTCATAGCTTATTACACCATAATTAGTCAGTAGTGATCATTCAAATCTCACCAAAGTCAACCTTTGTTCTTTTCTGCAAAAGTCAAAAGATCAGCAGACTCAGTGTTTCTAGAACCTGATCTTGGGCAAAATTGGACATCAATTGGAGTGATTGTGATAGGGCTTTTGTGTTTTTAAGATTCTCAGTAGTATAGAGAAGCTTTTGCCCCCCTAAGATTGCATCTCAGCAGCTTATTTGAGTGCTTAATCTTGCCTGCAAGTTGGCCTTGTTCCTGAAATTTCTGTGCTATAATCCAAAGCAGTCAATTGCTTATTCTGTTTAATCTCTTATTTTTATTTGTGTTTTTTAGTTGATTTGTGGTTATTTTATCATATTAGCCTGTTCCTGAACTTTTGGTAACTTTTATTGCTTATTAGCTTATTTTGTGCTTATAAGCAAACTGCTTATTAGCCCAAATCAGCCCATTAGCCTTATTCAAGTTCCAATTTTAATTTTCCTAGCCTTCTATTATTAATTTAGACTTAACTTAAATTTTTCATAATTTTTCTAAGTCTTTTAATATTTTTAATCATTTTTATTAGTTTTTAATAGTAATTAAATCATAAAAAATAGAAAAATAATCAGAAAAATATAAATCCAATTTTCATAATTTTCTTTTGTCATTTTTAATCTAGGAAAAATATAATATTATTTTTAGTCCTTAAAAAAAATCAAAAATAGAAATATAGTGATAGCTTCTATTTAATAGAATTTATCTTTTTAAATTTTAATTAAGTAATTTTCATTTTTATAATTTTCTTAGCTTCTTGTCACTTTAAAGTATTTATAGAAAAATTTTCAGATTTTTATTTGATCTTTTAGTATTTATTAGAATTTTAATTAGTTTAAATAATTATTAAATAGTTTTTAATTAATAATAATTAATTAATAAGTAAAATAAATAATTTTCTTTTTCCAATAATTTTCTTTTATTATTAGGGTTGTAAAAATATAAATTTCATATCCGTAGGCCTTTTATTTCTTAAAACTCACTTTTTATTTCGTACGTTTACGTTTATTTAAATTTAAACGTACGCTTTTAGGATTTTATACGTTTCTAGTTAACTTGTTTTTACATTCTTGTTTATATAGCTTGGTTAAAGCTATTTTCTTATCTCATTAGTGTAATCAAAATCATAATCCCTTTTCTGTTCAATAACACTTGATCACGATCCGTTTTTAAGCACAATTTCGCATCTCGCTGGGACTTAAACGACCCGGGGATAAAACTATACTCCTTGGATAATTGCATTGTGTTCTCAATTGGTTTGACTTTGTTTGACCACATCTGTGGTTGATTTAAGTTGACTGTTTCAGAGCCAATCAGTCAGCATAACTGTTCTGACGATTCGTGAGCAGCTTGCAATTCGGTTCTGATCTGAACGATCTTCTCGGAAGTCTCGTGAACAAGTTCGGGGTCAGCAAGTTGGGTATCCCCAAATTCTACCCATCAAGTCGGCGATCGGCACTTGCGGCCATAAAGTGGTTCATATGGTGCCGTCGAAGTACTGGAGTCGTAGGTATTATTATAAGAGAATTTGGTCAACAGGAGGTGTCTATTCCAACTATTTCCAAATTACGCAGGAACACAATATGTCCTTTAACACTCGAATGATTTTTCCACTTTGGCCATCAGTCTGGAGATGATACACAGTATTCATCTCCAAATATGTTCTCATGGCTCTTTGGAGTGATTGCTGGGAATTTGATGTGAAACAACTATCCCGATCAGAGAATGGTAAGAGTCGACACTCTATATCGGGTAATGATTTCATATGAGTATGGACGAGCAAGTTTGCTGTTGGGAATTATCACAAGGTACGAGGAAGACCAAGTGAAGACAGACTTAAGTCTGGTAGTTACCTTATTAAGTCTGGTCGTGGTTAAGTCTGGTAATGTAAATGTTAAGTCTGGTTATTGTATTAAGTCTGGTTGACTTATTAGTTAAGTCTGGTCAGTGAAAATAGGAAAGTTTGTTAGTATTAAGTTAGGAAAAGATATGTACGAGTTAGGAATCTTTATAAAAGATACGTGATATCTTTTCACACGGTTTTGTAATTAGGGTTTCCTTCAAGTATAAAAGGAACCCTAAGGGATCAATACATGTACGTACGAATTGTGTGTGTTAGTAATATATACGAAGTTAGTGATAACTCGGTGTTCTTCATTGTTCTTGTTAATATTCGTCGTTAACATTAACAATTTGTTAAGAGTTTCTCACTTGGATTGATTTGGATTTATTCAAGTCATCCACTAAGTAATCAAAGGCTACTTAGGGATCCATACAAATCGTTGGACCTACAAGTGGTATCAGAGCCTTTAGAGAGACTCTGTGTTCGAAGAATACAACACCACAAACAAACTCTCAATCAATTCACCCTACACAATGTCTGATATTGAAAAACCTATCAACACTGAAACCTTTTCAATCCATAACAGTGAGGATGAGAACTCAAATCATGAGGAAGAAAACCCTGAAACCAGCACCTCTAAATCACAACCAATCATCCCTACAACCACCACCATATCCAACATTAAACTTCCAATACTGAAGAGAGAAGTGTACGACATATGGGCCATGGAGATGGAACATTACTTGGAGTACATTGACAGTGATGTGTGGAAGGTTATTCAGAAGGGAAATTCTAAGAAAAGGGTTTCAGTTGGTAATGATGGGCAAATAAGAATATTACCACCATTGACTGCTGAGGAGGTACGGGCTGTGGAAAAAGAAAAGAAGGCTAGAACCTTGCTGCTTATGGCTATTCCAAAGGAGCATCTACAAAGGTTTCATGGGATGATAGATGCCAAGGAGATTTGGGATGCAATTAAGAAATGTTTTGGTGGGAATGCAAACTCTAAAAAGATGGAGAAGGCTGTTCTTAAACAGCAATTTGAAACTTTCAGTGTGTCAAAGGCTGAAGGATTAGAAAAGGGTTATGACAGATTTCAACATCTTCTGTCACAACTAGAAGTACATGGTGCTGCTGTATCTAATGAGGATGCCAATCACAAGTTTCTTAGGTCTCTACCACCAGAATGGGTAAACGTGTCTATGACTATGAGGATGAAGGATGAAGTTGACTCAATGACCCCAGATGACCTGTATAACAATCTTAGGATTTTTGAAAGGGACATCAATGAAACCACTCAGGCAACTACTAGTTCTTCAAATGTTGCTTTTGTGTCTCAAAGCAAAGGCAGTACTTACAAGGTTAAGTCTGGCAGTGTTAAGTCTGGTGTTCATGAAGCTTCTACAAGGGAAAGAACTACTCCTACAGGCTTTGCAGATGAGGTGATTCACTCATTCTTCGCCAATCAACAAGAATATGAGAGCTTTATCAGTGAAGATTTGGAGCAGATAAATGATGCTGAGGTAGAAGAGATGGACATCAAATGGCACATTGCCATGATTGCTCTGAGGGTAAAAAGGTTTCAAAAGCAGTATGGGAGGTCCATTAAGTTCAACAACAAGTCTCCAGTTGGATACACTAAGAGGACCATTGAATGCTACAATTGTCATAAGCATGGACATTTTTCTAGAGACTGCCCGGAGAAGAAGTCTACTGATGGATATAGGAAGAGTGATGCAAAGGATGACAAGCTGGAAAGAAATCAGATGAGTATGGTGACATTGGAGGCTGGAGCTATTAACTGGAATGAGCACACAAAGGAAAATGAAGAGTCCAGTCATGCACTCATGGCCATTGGTTCTAGTAATGAGGTACCATTATGTTCTAAGTTATGTACTGATTCCTATAATCATATTAAGGCTTTGTGTGATGAGCAGTTGACACTGATAGGTGACCAAGAAGTACAAATTTTATCTTATAAAAGTGCTCTAAAAACATTAGAAGCACAAAAAGGCACCCTTCAGAAACAACATGCTGATTTAAATGAAAAACTATTCTTTTAGGCTAATAAAATATATGAGCAAGATGAAAAACTTAAAAAATATAGAAGAATTGGCCTAAGAATACAAAAGGAAAAGGATGATTTGCAAAAACGTGTAGACCAGTGGAATAAGTCAAATAATAATCTGTTTAAATGCTGGGATGCACAAATAAAGTCAAGTAAGAAACATGGCTTAGGGTATGAGGAGGATGAGAAAAAGGCTATATTTAAGAATAGAGAGGAGGACTATGTTGATAAGCCTTTGTATAATAGGTTTGTTAAGGCTGATGATTTCAAGGGAGTTCCACATCCATTGAGTGGAGACTACACTCCTCTTGAAAAAGAGGAGTTAGATGACTCTCTATTTGTGTATGGAAAAAGAGGTCCTCAAACACCTGAGTCAACCACCTCAGAGGACAAAACTAGTGAGTATTCTACTTGTCAATCTAATGACAATGAAGGATCCATTGGTGATGTCTCTGACCACTCTAAGTCTGATTCAAAAAGTGAAGTAAAAGAGAGTCCTGAACCTGAGATTGTTAAGGAAAGTGAACCAGTTAATATGAATGAGTCACCTAAAAGTAATAGTGTTCATAGAGAAGTTAGGAGTAGCTACACTTACACTCCTAAGAGATGTTTTGTTTGTGGAAGTCTAAGTCACTTGATTAGAGATTGTGACTTTCATGAGAAGAGAATGAAAAGAGAGGCTGAGCTTAAAAGGAATGTGAATATGGGTCATGTTAATAATAAACCAGTGTGGAATAATGCTAACAGAATAAATCATGCCAACCAATTTGCCCCCAGACCAGCCCAACATGTTAACTCTACCCGACCAAACATTAATTCTGGTAGACAACAAGTTAATACTGGTAGACCAAACTTTAATGTTAATTCTGGTAGACCAAATATTAAGTCTGGTTTAAGGAACTTTAATTTAGGTAGGCAAAACTTTAATTCTCTGAGGCCTAATGTAAATTATGGTTGTATTAATCAAGTGAGACCCAGACAGCCTTTCCAAAAACCACAGGTGAATCAAAGAAATCAATTTTATAAACCTCATTCACCTGTGAGGAGACCAATTGCTAAGAATACAGCAAGACCTTCAACTTCAAATGCTGTAAAGGGTAATGGGGGTTCTGCTGTTAAGCCCTCAGCATGTTGGTCTTGGGATCCATTCAAGAATGAATATACCTATAAATCCTAAAGCAACAGTGGATCAGTTTCATATAAGACTTTTAAATATGTTGATCCACAAGGCAAACCCAATCCTACTCAGGCCTGGGTTGTTAAGAGAAATTGATTTCTCTTCTTATGTTTTGTAAAGTTTGTATACTTTTTGTCCTTGAAATTGTTTTTAAGTCTTAAAGTTTTTAAATTTTTTTTGTTTGTTCTTCTTAGTTTAAATGCTTTTCAACTTTTCTAGTACGATTGTTTCTTTGTGTTTTGTGCTTAACTTTGTGTAGAAAACTAGAAGGGGGGGTTGAATAGTTTTCCGTCTTTTTAATTTATTATAAAACCTTTGTTTTATACTTTTAAAAACTTTAGATTCTAGTTTGTTATGAAAGATAAAACTTAAATCTTATTATTAGTTATATATGTATTCTTTTAAATTGATTGTAAAAGTTTTGGTTTCTTGAATGGATTTTTCAATTTGATCTTTATGTGAAGTCGACCTCTAATTAATACTAGCAATTATATAAGCCTATGTGTATGAAAGTAATGACGATGCAAGTAAAGAAATAAATAAGGTATGGAAAGATCTAACCGAGATACGAGAGATTTATAGTGGTTCGGCTACAAGGACACCTTCCTTGCCCTACTCCACTCCCCGAGCACACCTTGCTCGAGAGTTTTCTTCACAACTTCAATAAGCTCCCTTATGGCGGAGAAAACCGTACACAACTTTGGCTTACACGGGTTTAACGACACAAAGCTAAATGTCGAGTTCTAATCGTAGCTAGAACCAATCTCACAACTTCACAACACAACTTCTACACGACTTAATCACGACTTCTTCACGACTTCTTCACAACGGCTTCACGACTTCTTCACGACTTCAACACGACCGCTACACAACCTCTATGATGCGGCTTCACGACTTCAACACTATGTCTTCATGACTTAAGACTTCACGACTTCAACATGACCGCTACACAACCTCTATGCTACGGCTTCACGACTTCAACACTAGGACTTCACGACTAGGACTTCACGGCTTCAACACGACCGCTACATAAATTCTATGCTACGGCTTCACGACTTCAACACTAGGACTTCACGACTAGGACTTCACAACTTTAACACGACCGCTTCACAGCTTCTATGCTACGGCTTCATGACTTCAACACAAGGACTTCATGTCTTCTAAGCTATGGCTTCACAACTTCTACACCACGGCTTCACGACTTCTACATTTTGACCTCACAACTTCTATACCACTACTACTTATACAACATCTTCACTACTTACACACAACACTAATCTACAACACACACCTTACATACAAATGAATGAATGATTTACAAACTTTGTTAAACACACAACTTAAGTAACAAAATGATACTAAGTTGTAATACTTCTAATCTTGATTGATAGAAGTATTCTTCTTTTGCACTTGGATGGTGGAAGCTTGGATCACTTGGAAACCAATGCTTAAGATTACATGATCAAAGGTTTTTGTTAGATATGAAATGAGATCTACAATAGAAAGTTTTAGTGCAAAAGGGTTAGAAAAAATCCAGGAGAAGGCTTGTATTTATAGGGAAAAATCTGGACAGCTGGAGCCTACTGGAGCGGGGGCGGTCCCCTTAAATAGGGGGCGGTCCCCTTAATTATTAAGGGGCCGCCTAGTAAAATTAAGGGGGCCGCCCCTACTGAACGTTGGCCAATTTTGTCCTTTTGTGGGGAAGGTTTTTCTGGAACATTTTAACTGATTTTGGTTAAAAATTTGAATTCATATTTTTATAAAAGATTAAACATTTTTATTTAATACCAAAAATGTTTTTCAAAAATATATAAAATTTTTTTGATGTTTTATAAAAAATCTAGTTATTAAGAAAATGTTCCTTTGATCATATAATGCATTAAGCACTTGTTTATTCATACCTTAAGTGATTAAGTTGTAGAAATGAATATTTACAACTAAATACTTGTTTATTTGATAAGTTTATGTTTTAATGAGTTTACATTTTGTGATCATCAAAACATAGAGATATGAATAAATATTGATAATGTTTTTAGGCATTATTTATGTCAACAATCTCCCCCTTTTTGATGATTACAAAACCTAAACTCATTAAATCCAAAAAGTTATTTTTGGACAAGTATTTAGTGAGTTTATATTCACTTCTCCCCCTTTTTGTAGCATCAAAAAGGTTGCGCCGACAAGTTTTAGAGACAAAATTTGTCGGAACGCGAACTCCCCCTTGATGTGTGCTCCCCCTCGTTTGAGGGCACCAAGGAATCGATATATGGAATACTTGCAAGAAAAATATTAGAAGCACAAGCATATATATAGCAAAAATAAGCATGCATATAAAGACATTCATAAAAATGTTGTGTATCAATACACAACCATCCAAGATTATATTCAATCCTACATTAGCTAGTAAGTAATGCAATCTACATAATCATTCTAGGAGTACATGATCTTCCATGGGGCTTGCACACAAAATGGTTTGAAAAATTATTTTTGATTAAGCATTGCATATGCTTAATTTGGTGAGAATGAAGGTGGTGGTAGTGTAGTTATTGATGGATGAAAGGGTGTTTTTGATGGTGCATTTGGTGCACTTGGGGATTAACATTGAGGTGGTGGTGATGGAGTTTTGGTGTCTTAGAGATGATTTTGGTGATAGCATGGTGAATGAAAATGGGTGTTTGATGGAGGTGATGGTTGATTTAGGTAAGGTTTGGGCTAGATAAAAGGGGTCGCAAGATGCAAAAGAAAACAGTAAATTTTACTGCCCAGATGGCCGGTCCCCTTAATTGTAGGTCGGCCCCTTTAAAATTAAGGGGACCGCCTAGGGAATTAAGGGGGCCGCCCATCTGGTGTTTTCCCAGGCGACCAAATTTGAAAATTTTCCAGAAAAGGGTCATTTTTAGGGTGTTTTTGCAGCAAGCTCCATTTGAATCATGTACATCAAGAATGATTAAATAGTGACATAAACATGTTAATTACGCATGCATACATTTAAAACATATTATGGAATAAGCATGTTATTAATCATCAAGCATGTATATATATCATGATATCAAGTACACAAGCAATAAGCATAACAATCATATATTAAAGACAAGAAATAAAGCATTCATTAGTTGAAAATAATTATGTTAAAAACGTAATTATTGATACAACACATATTTTGCTTATAGCATGCAATAAGTAGAAAATTTTAAATTGCCTAAGAGATCCATTGGACTTGCTTGAGACATGAAAACTTGGATTATTTTGGATGGATGATGGTAAAGAGGGGGTAAAAAAAATGTTGGATTAATGGGGTTTTAAGTTTGGGTGTATGGATGTTGGAGAGAGTGTTGATAGAGGAATTGGAGGTGGAGAGCTTGGACTTGACCATGTTGAATGAGGGTTTTGATGTTGTTCAAGTGGTGGTGTTGGATTAGATCTAGTGAGAAAATACTCAATCCAAGTGAGACGCTCATTTAAGGTGAAGGTTTGATTTTGGAGAAAGATGCAACAAGGACTATTGTTGACATGTTTCTCAATTTGACTCAAGTGATGTGGTGATGATGGTAATGATGGTGAGATGGATGGTGATGATGGTAATGATGGTTTGACTTTGGAGAAAGATGCAACAAGGACAATTGTTGACATGTTTCTCAATTTGACTCGAGTGATGTGGTGATGATGATGGTGATATGGTGAGATGGATGGTGATGATGGTAATGATGGTTTGACTTTGGAGAAAGATGCAACAAGGACAATTGTTGACATGTTTCTCAATTTGACTCAAGTGATGTGGTGATGATGGTAATGATGGTGATATGGATGGTGATGGGTTTAAGTTGCTTTGAGCAAGTTGCAAAGCAAGGAGAGCATTAAGCTCATGGGCTTCCTTGAGTTCTTCAATGAACTTCAAGTGTTGAGTGGAAGGTGATGATAATGGAGAGTGGTTGTTATTTGGTGGAAGTGGTGGTGACACTTTTGGTGGTGGAGACATTTGTGGATTTGGGTAATTATGAGTGAATGAAGGTGGACATATGGATGATAGGTTATGTGTGTGAAAGGGTTCATTAGGATGAGGTTTAGGTGTTGGTTGAGTTTGAACAACATCATTTGTTGGGTTATGGTAAATGTCAAGCTTCCTCCTCCAAATGGGTATTTATGGTGTAGTGATGATGTGATTGTGGAAGGTAAATTTTGGAGGGTGGTTTGTGACAAAATGTGTTTGTGAATTTTGGGAGGTATAGGATAAAATGGGTTAAAAATTGAAAAAGAAATCAATAATCCGTCACTCCAGATGGCCGGTCCCCTTAAATAGGGGCCGGTCCCCTTAATTTTAAGGGGGCCGCCTGGGTATTTAAGGGGGCCGCCCATCTGCTGACTTCCAGATTACTGGAAATGGGTTTTTGGCATAAATTTGTAGAAAAGGTTGTGTTTTTGGGTTTAGTTTCAAGCAAGTCCAACTTCTTTCAAGGCAATTTAGGATTTAATAACTCATATATGCTAAGCATATTTATTTAAGCAACTTTATCTAACATGCAAACTACTCATTAAGCATATAACATGTATATACATATATTAGACAAGAAGATAATACATAGCACCATGTAATTCATAGTATTATACTTAGGAAGATTAAAAGGCTAGTTAATTAATCCTAATGATTATCTATGTACAAGGAAATGGGGAGTTGTGATAGCATGGACTTCTATACTTGTACCAAGTGAGATCTTTAATAAGTAAACCATGATTTTTCATTTTTGATTTAGTTCACTTATAAGTGTCATATACACAAGTATATATGACATATATGAGATCACCAAGCATGATTTAAAGAAATGTTTTTGGCATTATTCAACAATGCTTGAAAGTAGGTTTTATGTGGATGTGAAAAATATATTACTGAAATAGTTTTGGCTTTATTTCAAAATGTTTTTATGAGGAAAGAAAACATATTTTTCCAATCTTTGGTTTTTGATAAACACGTAATTATGGACACAAGTTTGGAAGAAAGGTAGGATGGTGAAATATGTTTAATAGAAATGTGTCATAATCTTTTGAAAAATCATTTTTCCAAAATGTGAAGTTTTTGCAAATTTAAAAATAAGTCCCATTAATTATAGGTTTAAAAATAGTGGTTTATAAAAGATCTCATGCTCAAGGGCATTGGTTAAGTCTATTGTCACATGCTACCTCTTTCTACATATCCTATGGCATTTAAGCATGTATTAAAATACATCATGTCAGAGTAGTTAGAGAAAAACAAAAGCTATTATAATGACAATGCATTCAACAACTAAACAAGTAATTACGAAGGCATGCAGTCAAATCACATAGGAGCAAGTAAACATCTAGAAATTTTATATATGCAGGAGGACATACATCTAGGAATGAAAAGCTCTAGTGAAAAGCAAAGTTCATAAAAGTAAACTATCGTTAGGTATATTTAGGAAGAATAATGTATTCAAGTTGGAGAATGAGTATGAGACTATTACTAGTGGTGCTCAATTCAGGCTAAACACGACCGTTTT
Source organism: Artemisia tridentata subsp. tridentata (assembly GCA_021014915.2). NCBI lineage: Eukaryota > Viridiplantae > Streptophyta > Magnoliopsida > Asterales > Asteraceae > Artemisia > Artemisia tridentata. Next base: position 72,054,613 of record CP139508.1, on the reverse strand, counting down.
TACGGGTTACACACACCCAACTTCTCACATAGAAGCAATTCAACCGTTAGGTCAAATTGAGTTTCTAGTCAATAGATTCTCCAGTAGTCATTCTCTTTTTAGAAGAAATTAAGTTCCTAAATTTACCTATCGGAGAGTACCAAATATGAAGATTGCTTGGTTTACTAATACTTAGGGGGGCTAACTAAAGGGTTTCTAGTTCATTAAGCCACAGAACGAATATAACTAAAGTGTAAAGGCAAAGCAACCTATCAGACTAAGCGTATCCTAAGGCATTAATAAGATTATATGCATGAAGTAATTACTTATGAAATTTAAAAAGAGAACTTACCTCACGTCCTAGCTTTTCTTCGTAATATCTTAGATGATGATTGACTTATTTAAACCAAAGTGGCTTGACCCGAACATGATCTTCTCCTTCGTCTGTGTCACTCCATGATTTTGGATTGAGTTCACTTTTGAGTTGATTCATGTAGTCTTCGTCGCTAACACCTACATTAACAACATTTGAACTACTAGCACATGTATCTATTTTATCTACATGTTTATCTATTAAATTTTCTAAGATAACTAACTCATGTACAAGATCAAAATCCTTATCTTTGGCTTGACATTTTTCTTGATGAAAGTTTAAGAAATTTTTCCAAATATCATTTGCCGTTTTATATAAGAATATTCTTTCATATTCAACTTTCGGCAAGGTTTTATAAATAATTATTTTAGCTTTATTATTTATTTCATTCTTCGTTTTCAAATAATCAATTTGACTTTCAAAATCCGTTTTTGTTTGATTTTCAAAATCAGTTTTTGTTTAACTTACAAAATATGTTTTTGTTTAACTTTCAAAATATGTTTTTGTTTGACTTTCAAAATCACCAATCGAAATGACATGCCAAAGATCTAGATCAATTGATTTCACATAAGTTTCAAATTTATTTTTCCATTCAAGAAAAGTATAATTTTCAAAAAGTGGTGGTTTTAGCAAAGATTCCCCTTCTAGATATTTTTCGAATTCAAGTTTTAAAATACAGTACATTTTAAATATCTTGATTGACGTGGCTCTTGATACCAATTGTGGAAAACTAGAAGGGGGGGTTGAATAGTTTTACGTCTTTTTAATTTATTATAAAACCTTTGTTTTATACTTTTAAAAACTTTAGATTCTAGTTTGTTATGAAAAATAAAACTTAAATCTTATTATTAGTTATATATGTATTCTTTTAAATTGATTGTAAAAGTTTTGGTTTCTTGAATGGATTTTCAATTTGATCTTTATGTGAAGTCGACCTCTAATTAATACTAGCAATTATATAAGCCTATGTGTATGAAAGTAATGACGATGCAAGTAAAGAAATAAATAAGGTATGGAAAGATCTAACTGAGACACGAGAGATTTATAGTGGTTCGGCTACAAGGACACCTTCCTTGCCCTACTCCACTCCCCGAGCACACCTTGCTCGAGAGTTTTCTTCACAACTTCAATAAGCTCCCTTATGGCGGAGAAAACCGTACACAACTTTGGCTTACACGGGTTTAACGACACAAAGCTAAATGTCAAGTTCTAATCGTAGCTAGAACCAATCTCACAACTTCACAACACAACTTCTACACGACTTAATCACGACTTCTTCACGACTTCTTCACAACGGCTTCACGACTTCTTCACGACTTCAACACGACCGCTACACAACCTCTATGATGCGGCTTCACGACTTCAACACTATGTCTTCATGACTTAAGACTTCACGACTTCAACATGACCGCTACACAACCTCTATGCTACGGCTTCACGACTTCAACACTAGGACTTCACGACTAGGACTTCACGGCTTCAACACGACCGCTACACAACTTCTATGCTACGGCTTCACGACTTCAACACTAGGACTTCACGACTAGGACTTCACAACTTTAACACGACCGCTTCACAGCTTCTATGCTACGGCTTCATGACTTCAACACAAGGACTTCATGTCTTCTAAGCTACGGCTTCACAACTTCTACACCACGGCTTCACGACTTATACATTTTGACCTCACAACTTCTATACCACTACTACTTATACAACATCTTCACTACTTACACACAACACTAATCTACAACACACACCTTACATACAAATGAATGAATGATTTACAAACTTTGTTAAACACACAACTTAAGTAACAAAATGATACTAAGTTGTAATACTTCTAATCTTGATTGATAGAAGTATTCTTCTTTTGCACTTGGATGGTGGAAGCTTGGATCACTTGGAAACCAATGCTTAAGATTACATGATCAAAGGTTTTTGTTAGATATGAAATGAGATCTACAACAGAAAGTTTTAGTGCAAAAGGGTTAGAAAAAATCCAGGAGAAGGCTTGTATTTATAGGGAAAAATCTGGACAGCTGGAGCCTACTGGAGCGGGGGCGGTCCCCTTAAATAGGGGGCGGTCCCCTTAATTATTAAGGGGGCCGCCTAGTAAAATTAAGGGGGCCGCCCCTACTGAACGTTGGCCAATTTTGTCCTTTTGTGGGGAAGGTTTTCCTGAAACATTTTAACTGATTTTGGTTAAAAATTTGAATTCATATTTTTATAAAAGATTAAACATTTTTATTTAATACCAAAAATGTTTTTCAAAAATATATAAAATGTTTTTGATGTTTTATAAAAAATCTAGTTATTAAGAAAATGTTCCTTTGATCATATAATGCATTAAGCACTTGTTTATTCATACCTTAAGTGATTAAGTTGTAGAAATGAATATTTACAACTAAATACTTGTTTATTTGATAAGTTTATGTTTTAATGAGTTTACATTTTGTGATCATCAAAACATAGAGATATGAATAAATATTGATAATGTTTTTAGGCATTATTTATGTCAACACTTTGTTTTGCAGTTGTTATTGTTGCTAAACATTCATATATGGCAAAATAATACAAAAGGACCATGGAGTTTTTATTCATAACCATCAGTTACATTCAAGGATGAGGATGCAGCCTACAACACAAAATAAGATAAAAGCCTAAACATAAACAAGCCAAACGTCACCACCTACATCTTCCTTTTTCCCTTGTCCTTCAAATCAGGCATGGTTTTCTTGGTCTCTTTCTCCCCAAGTTGATCTCTCACTTTTGGGCTTAAGAGTCCTAGAACCTGCTTGTTTGGATTTGGATGAGGCAACACAATGCTTTTCTTAGAAGACACATCTTTTGATGAGGCGAAAAGTGTACCGCTTTTAAGGGGTCATTTAAGCCTTAAATCGTATTTATTTGATCAAATATTGCCCTAAATCGTTCCTTTTGTCATTTTAGGTACTTTTGAGGAGAAATCTGGAAAAGGAGGCATTTTGGACGTTTTTGGAGCATTAAAGTGAAGAAAACGGCAAAGTCTCAAGAATCGGCTAAAAGTTACTCTTGACGGCGTCACAATTAACATGGGACGGCGTCATGCCTTGGCAAGAAAAGTTGGATGTGTAATTTACTCATGACGGGCCAGTGAGTTTGCATGAGAATTCTGACGGCGTCACGCTTTAACTAAATCAAGGGCGTCACGGCTTAAATTATAAGGGGACGGCGTCACGTTCATGATCCGACGGCGTCAAGCCTTGATAAGCCAGAATGGATTTTGGTAGAGCTAAAGAGGGACGGCGTCAAGATGGTCATCCGGAAACCCTAAAAGCGGCGAGGTGACGGCGTCACAATGCATAAGGTGACGCCGTCAGATGTCAAAGTCTATATATAGTTTTCTAATTTTTTGTCATTAAGGAGAGCTTAGTGTGTGGAATTTTGGGATAAAACCCTAAGACGATTTTAGCTACTTTTTCAGGGCTTCTTGCCTTGAGATCTTCCATGTTTCATTGAAAGATAAGTTATCAATTAATCATTCAATATGTCTATGTGTTGTTTGATTCTATCTTATGCTTGTCTTTTGTTTAACATGTTAGGCTAATTTTATCTTGTGTTTGCTTAGATCTAATGAAACCTAGCTATTGATTATTGGTTGTTAGTGTGTTATTAGTTGTATTGGATGATTGTTTATCTATGTTAGGCTTAAGAAAACTGGCTAACTTCCTATTCGGTAACTTGCTTGAACGTCTTAAGAAACATGAACCAAACGCGTACTAAAGGTTTTTATGGTTGTATTTAATGCACAAGCGAATTCTAGTGATCCCATGTTAGGAGCTTCCTAGCCGGCTCGACATAGGAGTGAAGTAGGAGCTTGTAGAGTTTGGGGAAGTAAGTACGCCACCCCACGAATGGTATTAAGGAATACACCCGTCATCCACGCGACTAATACACACTAATTAACCGGTAAAAGATAGTTAGGGAGTAAGGAAATCTAAGTAAACACATTTCTCTACACATAAGTTTCTCACCACTTTTCATTTTTGTTATTTTATTTTATTTGCATTTGTAGTAATTTGGGTTAGTTGACTAGCAACTAATTCCGCCCACTCCTTCAAAACCCGAGATTTTACTTGCTTTCATAAAAACTATAAAAACATAAAAAGAATCTTCCTCAACCCTTAGACCTAATTAGAGTAGCCTTTCACACCTAACGAACACTATTCCCTGTGGAGAACGATCAATCCCCCCGTACTTACCACTACACTATACTACATCGGTCAGGTACACTGCCTGGTGGGGTTGTAAGCCTCTTGAGATCCCTCGAGAGGTAAAACCTGTTGTAAGGTTGCAAAACCCACGCATCAAGTTTTTGGCGCCGCTGCCGGGGAATAGTTATTGTTTAGGTTGAATTTTTATTTTATTAGGTCTACTCACTAGATTCCTTTCTAGTGAGATTTTTATTTTTCTTTTTATTAGATTTCTTTAGTCTATCTTTTTCTTTGTGCCCTTTGTTTGTAAAACCATTTTCATTTGTCACCATGGCGGATGAAATTCCATTTAGATCATTAACAATAGAGGAACAATTACTTTACACGGATAGATTTGCTTCCTGTTGTTCCAATGAATTTTTAAGTGATCTTAGATATATACAAGAGGAGATGGGTATAAAGTTTGATAGGTTTGATGAATTATGTGCATGTGTGGCTTCTATTAAACAATCATTGTTAGGATCAACTCCTTTTAATAAGACCCTTTGGAAAAAATTTGAGGAAAGCCTCCTAACCGTGAACCATAAGTTTAATGAATTAATGGGTTCGTATACATCACAACTTGAGGAAACAATTGAGGAGGATTTAGCCGAACATGAGCATATTGAGCAAAAAGACCTAGGTTTTATGATCAATGGCTTTGAATCTCAAGGAACACATGATGAATCCTTTAGGCAAATTGAACATAGTAATCATGTTATCGGGGAAGATTCTTATGAATCGGACTTAGAACTTGAAATGGCTAGAGAAGGATTTGAGATACTTAGGAACATGTTTGGGTTAGATTCTACTATAACACATGATGTTGATATAATTGATATAGAGACAAGGAAGGATGAGGTAAATAACACAAACCTACAAAGTACCCCACAAGTCCTACCATCATTCGAGGCATACACACCGCCCGTGACCTACCCGGAAGAAGTAGAAGGGACTATAGGAACCCCAATTGAAGTAGAACCTTTGGAAGAAACAAAACTAGAAGAAATAGGTTTGAATACTTGTAGTCATAACCTTTCTTTTAGTTCTATGGAAGTTCCTAGTTTTGATGAACCGGAGCCTAAACCAAAACCGTTACCTAATCTTCCATCCTTAGATGTGAACTTAGGAATTGAATTAGGTCCCGATCCACCCATCAAACCATGTAGTCCGGGTAATGTTAAGATTAAGGTAGTAGACTCTAGGCCTTGTAGAGAGGAAGCTAACATAGGAGTGAACCATGACCTTACATACTTACATCACCCATTTATGATTGATCACAAGAAACATTATGGGTTTAAACCGGGTTTATCAGGTCAAGATGGATTCCCAACTAGGAATCTCTCGAAGTTGATAGAAGATGATCCCTTTTTAGGAGAACACTTTAACTCACCCATTGACCAAAGTGAACTAGGTAAGGTTATGATGAAAGGAGCACACCCCTTTGAGCATATAATTCATCCACCAATCTTTCCTCACGTGGCATACTCCTACCGAGCTGGTGTGTATCGCTACTATCACCCGCACTTAACCCTAAGTGTAGGGAAAACCTCCCCTATTTCCGTTAAATAAGGGTAGAGTCAGGCTCGTGACTCGAACAAAAACAAGCGCTTCTTGGGAGGCAACCCAAGCTTTATTTGCTTTGTGTGTTTATTTATTTGTTTGTTTGATTTTATTTGCTTCCGTATGTATGCTTAATTTTTATTATTATTGATTCATGTTCAAAACTAATTTGTGAAAATGCTTTATTTTGTTTTTAACTTCGTCTTAACTACATATAAAGGTATTTTGCAAAAGATAAGTGTAAGGGAAATCTAAATCGGTTTATTAGAACACAAATGAACATGAATCGTAATAATAATAAATTAACATACATATTAGTATTCGTTTGAGTCAAATGCTTGTATCGAGTCATAATGATGTTTTGCAGGATTTCCAGGAAGTAAGGTAAAGGTTTTTCCAGAAATTTTCCGGAAACTTAAAATGAAAATTTTTGTCAGGTCATTTCTGACGGCGTCAGGGGTTATAACCTGACGGCGTCAGATTTAATTTCCAGAAATTTTTGAAAATTTTGTTTTCATAAAAAGTTTTATTAAATCTCAAAATCTCCAGAATCTCAAATTATATCTCCAGGAATCTGCAAATTATCATTCCACAAGCATTATATCCTTATATATAGATTTTATCCCGCCGATGTTATGCAGGTTTTCGTGTTTGTTTTCTCAGGTTCAACAGGTTATTTTAGACAAGGAAATGTTTTGAATCAAGCTTATGGCGATGCATTAGTCATGGAGCTTCAACATTCTCTTTGGAGGAAGATTTAACCGTGTAATTTCATTATCCAACGAGCGAATCAGGGGAGTATTTGATTTCATTCTTTTACTTTATGCTTTTACATCTTGTTATTTGAACATTGGGGACAATGTTCATCTTAAGTGTAAGGGGAGGGTAAAAGTACGATTTTAGAGAATACAATTGCGCTTGATTTTTGTTTGTTTGATGGTAGATGTGTAATAAAACTGAGAGAAATACTTGTTAAGGTAATTTTAGTGCCAAATTTAAAATTTTTTACAACATATAGGAGTGAAACTTTGATCTTAATGAGCGTCTCATGGATAGGAGTTATATGACTAGCACAAAAAACCGTACCACTAAAAAAATTTTCCACCCCCAAATGTGAGGTTCGCCCCTAGAATTGGTAGGAAAAGCATTTATGCTATGATGTGTGTACCGGTAGCACTTAGATTCTAGAACTTGCGTTAGGACCATTCCGAGGCCACAAGTGAGACTACATTCGTGTAGTTAGATTTACTACATGATAAGAGGCATTAGGATTAACCCATTGTTTTACACCTGTGTTTTTGTTATAATTACTTGGGCTACATTGGTCAAGTAATTCTCCCACACCCTTTGCGTTGTACTCATTTTTAGTACACGATACCCCTAGTACACCCCTCAGAGCCTATCTTTTCGTTTCGACCTTTAAGCATTTTACTTAAAGGAAGAATTTGTTACACCCCACTAAAATGTACACCCAAATCGCCTTAGCCTACCTTGTATGCACTCATTTTTAGTGCATTATTGTTACAACATTTGTTTAAACCCAAGTTAATTATCTAATTGATTACATGGTTGCTAAGTCGAGTCATATCCTTGTACATATTGTTTTGGGACGATTGGGACTCATGGGTAAAGTACTAGTGTAAAGGAGTAATGGGGAAGAACATCATTTATTACCCCCATATGTGCTAAATATTTTAAAAGTACTCCAAGTTTTTCAATTATCTTAATTCGAGTAATTAGAATAGTTATTTGTAAAGTTATGTAAAAGTTCAAGTGTAAGGGGAATGCAATGCCCCTATGATGTATTATTTTGGATGGTAGGGTAAAAGTGTATGCACAAAAAAAAAAAAAAAAAAAAAAAAAAAAAAAAAAAAAAAAAAAAAAATCGAAAAAATCAAGAAAAATACAAAAAAAAATGAGAAAAAGAAAAATAGAAAAAAAAAACATACGGACTACCATCCCGTTTTATTTTATGTTTATTTTATGTTTATGTTATTTTGTTTCTAGCTTAAGATCGAGTCTAGTCTTGGCTTAGCAACATTGTATAGTACATGTAATTGATCAAGATCTTTAACTCGCCACCAGTAAAATATCCCTTATCCAACAAAACCGTGTTTTCCTTTTCCCTACACCTAACGTTATAACCCATTTAAAAGCCCTCTTTGATAGTTTATCTTAGGTGCTTACGCCTAGTGGAGGAGGTTTTCGATCCTTTCCCAAGCCTATGGTAATCTATTTGCTATGACAGGTAGTGAGAGATATTTTCCGTTTTCATTTATGAGATTTATTTTGATGACACTTGAGAGATGTGAGTATCTAAACACTACTTGTGAGGTGCTAGTATATAATCTCCGTGCTTATTATGATTAAAGTGGAACCATTATTTGTTGTAATTACTTTTATGTTTGCATTAAATGACCCCTAACTTATATTTTGATTAGAATAAAAGCGCATTTGCTTGAGGACAAGCAAATCTCAAGTGTAAGGGTATTTGATGAGGCGAAAAGTGTACCGCTTTTAAGGGGTCATTTAAGCCTTAAATCGTATTTATTTGATCAAATATTGCCCTAAATCGTTCCTTTTGTCATTTTAGGTACTTTTGAGGAGAAATCTGGAAAAGGAGGCATTTTGGACGTTTTTGGAGCATTAAAGTGAAGAAAACGGCAAAGTCTCAAGAATCGGCTAAAAGTTACTCTTGACGGCGTCACAATTAACATGGGACGGCGTCATGCCTTGGCAAGAAAAGTTGGATGTGTAATTTACTCATGACGGGCCAGTGAGTTTGCATGAGAATTCTGACGGCGTCACGCTTTAACTAAATCAAGGGCGTCACGGCTTAAATTATAAGGGGACGGCGTCACGTTCATGATCCGACGGCGTCAAGCCTTGATAAGCCAGAATGGATTTTGGTAGAGCTAAAGAGGGACGGCGTCAAGATGGTCATCCGGGAACCCTAAAAGCGGCGAGGTGACGGCGTCACAATGCATAAGGTGACGCCGTCAGATGTCAAAGTCTATATATAGTTTTCTAATTTTTTGTCATTAAGGAGAGCTTAGTGTGTGGAATTTTGGGATAAAACCCTAAGACGATTTTAGCTACTTTTTCAGGGCTTCTTGCCTTGAGATCTTCCATGTTTCATTGAAAGATAAGTTATCAATTAATCATTCAATATGTCTATGTGTTGTTTGATTCTATCTTATGCTTGTCTTTTGTTTAACATGTTAGGCTAATTTTATCTTGTGTTTGCTTAGATCTAATGAAACCTAGCTATTGATTATTGGTTGTTAGTGTGTTATTAGTTGTATTGGATGATTGTTTATCTATGTTAGGCTTAAGAAAACTGGCTAACTTCCTATTCGGTAACTTGCTTGAACGTCTTAAGAAACATGAACCAAACGCGTACTAAAGGTTTTTATGGTTGTATTTAATGCACAAGCGAATTCTAGTGATCCCATGTTAGGAGCTTCCTAGCCGGCTCGACATAGGAGTGAAGTAGGAGCTTGTAGAGTTTGGGGAAGTAAGTACGCCACCCCACGAATGGTATTAAGGAATACACCCGTCATCCACGCGACTAATACACACTAATTAACCGGTAAAAGATAGTTAGGGAGTAAGGAAATCTAAGTAAACACATTTCTCTACACATAAGTTTCTCACCACTTTTCATTTTTGTTATTTTATTTTATTTGCATTTGTAGTAATTTGGGTTAGTTGACTAGCAACTAATTCCGCCCACTCCTTCAAAACCCGAGATTTTACTTGCTTTCATAAAAACTATAAAAACATAAAAAGAATCTTCCTCAACCCTTAGACCTAATTAGAGTAGCCTTTCACACCTAACGAACACTATTCCCTGTGGAGAACGATCAATCCCCCCGTACTTACCACTACACTATACTACATCGGTCAGGTACACTGCCTGGTGGGGTTGTAAGCCTCTTGAGATCCCTCGAGAGGTAAAACCTGTTGTAAGGTTGCAAAACCCACGCATCAAAGACACATCTTTTGAAGTCTTTGTTGCTTCATCCTCTGGTTCTTTTGCAGTAAGATCATAAGCAGCTAGCCAACGTTTAACCATTGTCTTCTTTGATAACTTGTTTCTTAGACGTGAGGTGTAACCAGGTGGAAAATAGCCTTCCCATCCTCCATCAGATGACTCAGAAGATGAGTCGGATGAAATCTCCATGATGTTTGTTGGGGAAGAATCCATTATGTTAAGTTTTGGTGGAACAAGTTTTCTTTTTGATAATAAGATGGTTTGGTGTTGACTAAAAGAGGCCTTTTATAGAGAATATCAAGGTTTAAGGCTCTTAAATGCTCGGTTGGTATATGAATTAACTCCTTGCAGGCATGAGTTAATTTTTGTATTTTTGGAAAGTTGACCAAAGTTTAAATTTTTTAAGTTAAGCATCGTTTTTAAGTTATGGTACTTTTGGAAGTTTTTAGTGATAAAAAAAAAAAAAAAAAAAAAAAAGAAAAAACAGAAAAAAAAAAAAAAGAAAAAAAAAAAGATATCATTTAAGGGGAGGTAATATACATTTAAGGGGAGGTTAAATGTAAATTTACTAGGTTTTTTCTTTAAAATTTGGGTAGCCTTAAGTGTTAAATCTGGTTGTTTCTTGATTGCAATTTTGCTTGCTTTGTCTCTTTTTCTTGCTGTTGGGACTAACATTTGCAGAGAATCATGAATTGGGGTTGGATCGAAGCCTCTTTGTTACTTAATAAAGTGTGTAAGTCAACATCTTTGGTAAAGTCTGGTAGGTGAGTGATTAAGTCGGGTTGACCAATTTTAAGTCTTGTAGTGTATACAGAGTAATAAAATCTTACCGTTAGGACTGGTCTGTCAGACTAACGCGTTTTTATATAAAATATTACCGTTAAAGAATTTTTGAGACTAAGAAGTATATAAGGGTAAAATTGATCAAATTTTTCTCACTTTTATCTTTATTTACTTCCAAATTTTAAATTACAATATTTTCGGTAACTACTCTGCTTCTCAACTACAACTTAGTCAAATATCTAACTTAATTCAACCCGAATTATCTCATTCTCTCATCCATGGCTGCCCTAAAGTTTGTTGACAAACACAATCAAGTTGGATATTTGAAGAAACCAACTCAAAGTGCCGGCTTTGAAGAAATTGTGGACTTTATGCGTGGCTCGTACATTCGGTATGCTTTACTTCATAATCCCACCATTTATGCGTCCCTTGTCAGGCAGTTTTGGGGGTCGGTTACCTCTGATACTCTTGATGATGGGACACCATGCTTAAGAGCTACTATTGATACCATTGAGTTTACTGTTACTGAAGCATCCATAAGGAGTAGTCTTCAAATGGATGATGCTTCAGGGGAATTTGATATGTCGTGTGAGGATGTTTTAGAAGGATTGCAAAACATAGGTTATCCCACTGATGGTTCTTTTACTTTTTGGAAAAACTATTTTACACCACAGTGGAGGTTTTTAGTCCATCATCTACTCCAATGCCTAAGTTCCAAAAGTGGTGGATGGGATCAGTTTGGTAGCAAAATTGCTGCTGCATTGGTCTGTCTATCCACTGGAAGGACTTTTAATTTCTCAAAACTTATTTTTGAAGGCATGGAGTCAAATGTTAAAAAGCCTAAGTTTTTTATGTATCCAAGATTTTTGCAAATGATTCTCAACTTTGAAACAGCAAATAAAGTGCAAACATATGAATGTGTGGCTTTCACAACCAAATTATTTGCTAACATGAAGAGAAATTTCAAAGGGGCCCATAGGCCTTTACTTCCTTCTATGCTTGTTGGTACTAACAATGCAGGTACATCTGAGGATATACAAGAGTCATCTGATGAGGAGCAATCTCAGGAACAACCAAGATCCCCAACTCCCATACCCATTCCTACACCAACACCTTCACCACAACCCAGTCCTTCATCTGCTGATAGCCAACCTACTCCTATCCCATAGTCACCTCCATCACATGTTCCAAGTCCTGCACAGGAGGAGGAATGTGTCTTAATGTCTGTGGAAGAGATTCAAACATTGGTTCCAACTTTGCTTAAGAAGGTGACTACTTTGGAGAAGTCAAATAAGGCACTCAGTACAGCTGTTATCACTTTGGTGAAGAAAGTGAAGAAAATGGAAAAGGTTATGAAGGATCAGGGTGTTCAATTTGATGACCAGGAAGGAGAAGCTGAAAATTCTTCCAAACAGGGGAGGAATTTAGAAGCAGAGCACATATTTCAAACACCAGTTCAAGAGAAAGTCACAACTTTTAGTCCAGAAGCAATGGAAGTAGCAGAGACATTGGCTCAATCCTTAGGCAAGATCAAAGAGAAGAAAAAGGGGAGAAAACTAATTCTAACTGACAAGGATTCTGCTGAGGAAGGAGTTGATAAGTCTGCTGCAAAGTCTAGTAGAGTTGGGTCTGAAAATGAAATTAGTTCTGGTCATGTTAGTTCTGGTTGGGATAAGTCTGGTTATGATGTTGAGTCTAGTCAAGGGATTGCTGGTACTAAAAGAAAAGGGAAGGAGATTCTTGTTGAAGCTCCTCAAACTAAGAAAAAGAAAAGTCAAATACTTGAGGAACAAGCAAGCTTGGCTGAAATAGAAAGAATTAAGGCTAAAGATCTGGAAGAAAAGGAAAAAGAAGAAGCACAGATAAGACAAGATGCTCTGTTGGCTAGAGAAGTGGCACTTCAAGATACAGATGATGTGATGAGCTTAATTGAAAATGATGCTGAAGTAAAAGCAAAGTATGAAGAACTCAAAACTATTCCAGGATTGTCTACTGAAGAAAGAGCTAGGCAGCTAGCAGAGTTCATAAATTCTAGAGGGGATAATGAAATCTTAGGGGACTTCATAGCAAAAGTGAGATCAAAGAAGCAAGTTCCCAAGAAGCTTGGAAAGAATGAGATCAGACACTGTATGAAAATATACCTGAAAAACATGATGCATCTTTCAATCGAAAATATGAAGGGAATGTCATTTGAAGATATTCAAGAAAGGTATATAAGAGCTTTTGAAAGAGATCATGGATACAAACCTTTAGATTATGGAGATGCACAAAGACGGTGCTTTAAGGAAAGGCATATTCCAAAGGAACAGGGTGAACCGATAAGAATCAGATTGAGTAGTCATGATACAGTATCTGAACCCGTGCAAGAAGCTGAGCAACAAATTGAAAGGGAGTCAGAAGTTGAGAAGGCTTCAACTGAACCTACAAATGAGCCTATTGTTGTATTTGAAAGAAGGAAGAGAAGATCTAAGAAGGTGGGTGAAGATGATGAACCAGAAGAGGAACTTTCATCTGAAGGAGCAACTATGGGCACAATTGAAAATACAAAACAACCTGCCAGAGTAGTTGCTTATCAAATAATTAAGAATGGGAGTAAAGCTGCATATAAAATAATAAGGGATGATCATTCCAATATTGTCTATTGGATCCCTAAGTAGCCTTTGATTACTTAGTGGATGACTTGAATAAATCCAAATCAATCCAAGTGAGAAACTCTTAACAAATTGTTAATGTTAACGCGGAATATTAACAAGAACAATGAAGAACACCGAGTTATCACTAACTTCGTATATATTACTAACACACACAATTCGTACGTACATGTATTGATCCCTTAGGGTTCCTTTTATACTTGAAGGAAACCCTAATTATAAAACCGTGTAAAAGATATCACGTATCTTTTATAAAGATACCTAACTCGTACATATCTTTTCCTAACTTAATACTAACAAACTTTCCTATTTTCACTGACCAGACTTAACTAATAAGTCAACCAGACTTAATACAATAACCAGACTTAACATTTACATTACCAGACTTAACCACGACCAGACTTAATAATGTAACTACCAGACTTAAGTCTGTCTTCACTTGGTCTTCCTCGTACCTGGTGATAATTCCCAACAATCCTCCCCTAACTTGATCTTCATGTTCCATGAACTTCAAGTTCCTTCTGAGTAAGCTTATGAGGATTGGAATTATCTTGATCTTCAAAACACTTGAAATCTGCAAATTTGAGTATTTGTGCAGCAACTTGATCTTCTCAGCATCTGATATGCATTTCACTTGATCTTTCCAGCAACCATGACATTTTGTACATCAATTCATATTAAGTTTCATATCTATTCTCATCACTTCCAGGTGTATTAACTCCTGTGAGAGGTGAATCATTGAAAATTAATGGATTTGATGTCTCTTTACCAATAGCCATCACTACTGGAGTAGCCAAATGTTTTGGTGTGTAAGACCATGGTACATTGATAACCATATGCTTTTTAGTAAATCGTCAACTATCAACAGATTTGTTATTTCTTTACCAAAAGCTGTACCCTTTTGGACTAGCCAATTCTTTGATGGAAAGCACCTCATCATGGTGAATTGATTACCATTTATGGTTTTCCACAGCCTTTACCACAAGTCATAACCTTGTGGGCTAGTCAACTCTTCACAAACACAGATATGGTGAGTTGAATACCATACAATTTTTGGCAAATTGTCAGCCATAAACGGATTTGATCTATCTTTACCTGTAGCCGTTTGCTCAGGATTAGCCAGTCCTTGTGTGGGTCAGACAAGGTGGACTGATAACCTTTTGTTGTGTTAGTACTATGCACCTCCACCAAGTGAGAAGTTCCAATAGTCTCACTTGATAACTTGATGAAAATTCTTTCAAACACTCAATCCGACAATGTCTCCTTTAAAGACTGTGCCTTGATCAAATCCAAGAGCTGCTCATAAACTTCATCTTTCCTTTCAGCAGATAATTTCTTCTTCAACATTTCTTTGCAGATAGAAGGTGAAAGTGGATATTCCACTTCTGCAAGCATAAATACTTCAGCTCCTTGTAGAGACAGGCAATGTACTCTGCAGTTGTGAAAATATCTCCAAGAAATGATCCTTTTCTGCTCAGGAAGCTGCCATATCACATCTGATTCAGTAGGAGGTTCAAACATAATTTTTAGATCACCCCAGAAAACTCTTTCAAACTCATCTTCAGGTGGATTATCTCCATATTTAATATTCACCAGCTTGTACAACTCATGGAGGTCCTCCCTGCTTACATCATGAAGTATTCCTGGGAAGTTAACATACACAATATTGGAATGATCCTCCCTTATCATTTTATATGCAGCTTTACTCCCATTCTTAATTATTTGATAAGCAACTACTCTGGCAGGTTGTTTTGTATTTTCAATTGTGCCCATAGTTGCTCCTTCAGATGAAAGTTCCTCTTCTGGTTCATCATCTTCACCCACCTTCTTAGATCTTCTCTTCCTTCTTTCAAATACAACAATAGGCTCATTTGTAGGTTCAGTTGAAGCCTTCTCAACTTCTGACTCCTTTTCAATTTGCTGCTCAGCTTCTTGCACAGGTTCAGATACTGTATCATGACTACTCAATCTGATTCTTGTCGGTTCACCCTGTTCCTTTGGAATATGCCTTTCCTTAAAACACCATCTTTGTGCATCTTCATAATCCAAAGGTTTGTATCCATGATCTCTTTCAAAAGCTCTTATATACCTTTCCTGAATATCTTCAAATGACATTCCCTTCATATTTTTGATTGAAAGATGCATTATGTTTTTCAGGTATATTTTCATACAGTACGTACGAATTGTGTGTGTTAGTAATATATACGAAGTTAGTGATAACTCGGTGTTCTTCATTGTTCTTGTTAATATTCCGCGTTAACATTAACAATTTGTTAAGAGTTTCTCACTTGGATTGATTTAGATTTATTCAAGTCATCCACTAGGTAATCAAAGGCTACTTAGGGATCCATACAAATCGTTGGACCTACATTTGCCAATACTGTAGTTTCATTGATTAGAGAAGGTGAGTAGATTAGGTAGGATTATAAATAATAACTCCGGTAGCAGCGCTAGATTTACCTCCAGGGTTTCGTTTATGATATAATTCATTATCCGGTAAGAAAGTAGCAAGGATCACTGGTACTTCCGAGGGACGAGTGAGAAGTTGGGCGGTTGTCGCAAGGAATCGCGGTTTCAGTTACTCCTTAGAGTCTCAAGATTTATGTTGGGCGTGGAATCTCTGCCAAATAGAGAGTTTAGCGAGTTCAAGGTAAAATTCTGAGGGAAGATGTTGATTGCCACAAGCAATCAATTGATTGAATCAGTAATGTACAAGGTACTCAAAACGGAAGGTACAACATTGATTGAACAGCTTCGATTTAGCAATCCCGATCAGAAAGATGAACATCATCGATTGAGCACAAGGCTTAGAGTAGAGGCGACTGTAGCAAGGCCACAACAAAACATGGCCGATTAACAAATCCAAATCCAGGACGACGTCCAAAATCACAAAATCAAACAATCCGAATTCAATCAGAATCAAAACCAATCCAAACATAGTCGATATCGAATCTAAACGTAGCCGAAATCAAATCCAAACGTAGCCAGAAATCAAATCCAAACATAGCCAAAATCAAAACCAAACGTGGTCAAAATCGAATTTAGACGTTCCGGTAAGCTCGGACGGCTTATAGCGCTCTGAAGGGGTTACAAATAAGTAACTCGGATTCAAACGGTGCCAATCGGATCTAACTCGACCCGATGCAAATTACGGTCAGACGGCGACAAACAGGATTTCCATATAATGGAGACGTATAGTGATGCCAAAGGCATTACGGTTCATGCGGTGTTGTGATGCCAGTGTGTTGTGTGTGGAAGTAAGATTCCATGTCCGTGTACACACGCAAAACTGTACCATTCCAAAATCTAAAAGTCAACCCGGACATAATTCCATTATAACTACTCTAAGTATTGCAAAATTCACCTCTGAGTCGGACATAGGTGATCAGGCTATGTCCCACTGTCCCTGGTTGAATATAGGTGATCAGTCAATATTCACCCGAGGTTCAATGAATTTTGGAATACTCCACCTAGTTATACTAGTAGTATGCCCGTTATATCCAAAATCACGACGAGTGTACAAACTCGACATTCAATAGTGAGATTACGCAAGGAAATAGCGTAACTCCGTGACAGATTCGGTGCGTGCATAAGCATATGAAAATGCTTATAGTGAACAGCTAAAATGAGCGGATATAAAATATCCAATAAGCAGGCACACATCTCGACAAACATAAAATCAAGCATCTCATCAAACAACTCGTCAAATATACCATGAACATCTCATCTAAGATATCATAAACATCTCATCAATTATATCCTCAAACAAAATCATACGCGAGGCATCAGCTTGGCAGGCAGGCACGTGACGGTCATAGGGTTAAGTTTTCATGAAAGTGGTTATAGTCCAGGTTTTAGAAAATAAACCCAGTTCTCTATAACCTAGGCTCTGATACCAATCTGTAACACCCCGAAAATCGGGTCCAGCGGAAGCATACATGTCACTGGGGCGCTACTCAATTGGTATCACAACACAAGGTACAAAGAACGGTTTTACCTTAACCGTTTAGAAGAAAGTTTCATTATTAAAACGTTAAGTTTACATCATCTGAAAATAGTGCGGAAGTAAGGACCAAAACGATTAAAGCGGTCCCAAATATAAATATCAGAGTCGTCTATGACCATGCCTCTTGCCAAGCGCCTCCAGAGATAAGCTATAGCATTAAACCTGAAAATACATGCTAAAAGGGTCAGCTTACGCTGGTGAGTTCATAGGTTTTAGTTAAAAACAGTGTGGTTAAACCAAAAGGTTTTCAAGTTCAAATCATCGTTCGCAAGCAGTTCAAGTCTAACGTAGGCTAACACTGCCTAAATCACGGATTAAGAAAAAATATAATAGTGGACCAAGATAAGGGATTTGCTACACTGGACTAAGATCGATGAAAACCACGAGTTCCAATAATACTTCCAAAACCAATCATTCCAATATCAAAACGAGATCTCAAGTAGGGCCCTAAGCGACTCTAGCCAGGTAACATGGCTATAGCAAGAGATTGCTACCCTGGTCTAGGCCGTAAGCAGATATCTAATCTTAGCTAGGCATTACAGTTATAGCAAGGGATTGCTACCCTAGACTAAGTCAACATCTACCGCAAGTCTAACCCTTAGCCAGTCAACAAGATATAGCAAATCCAAAACGACGGTTAGGTCCATTCAAAATAGCTTAAATGTTTTCACGTATGAATACCAGATAAATCACGTAATGCCATCAAATAACCAAAGAAATCATGTAATGCCATCAAATAACCAGATCAAATATATCAGCCAAATAGTCAAAATAGAGCGACCAGTTCACGTATTCCAAATAAACAGTCATGAGTTTAGTTAAAAGCGAGCATGTATTCTCCCCCGAAAATAGTTATAAAACCGGTAAAAGTAGGGGCCATGAACTCACCTTAGCCACAGCAATGCAAGATCACAACTGACACGACTGGCATCGAGAAGCAAAACATAACGATCTCAAAACATATGGCACGACGGTACACGGAGGTACAAGCACGGCGGTACACAACGGTCTAGGATCGGCAAAACCTAATACGTATACGGTTATCTCAAAACACGTCTCGCAAAATAATAAAGTCTCTAAAAGACAATGTGTCGTAGTTTTCATGGATTACTCAGTTTTCAAAACTTATCAAAAGCTTAGTTTCAACACTTCGTGTGGTGTGGTAAGAAAACATAGACTCGGCAGACAACTCACGCCAAGGAGAAGCAACATCGACAAACTCGAGAGAATACTGAAGAGAACTCAAACCAAGGAAGACAAACCTAGAAGTTTACGACAACAAACACCTCAAATCAAATAACTCAGTTTGTACGTTTCGACATTTACCCCGTTATCCCCAAATAATTTGTATAAAACATAAACATTTTATAATAAAATAAGTTTAATTAATAAAATTAGTTTTTCTCAAGTCGTCGAGACTTGGATTAATCAAAACTGGAATTACAATATTTAATAAGTTTATGCCTCGCTATTATTCTTGTAATATTAGTTTAGGTTTTATTGAAGATTTTGTGTCCGGTCCGAGTTTAATATATTAAAGTCTTTTCGAGTTTAATATATTACGTCGTCACCATTCCCAAAATGTTCAATAAGTCCGCCATCTAATATCGTAAGTCCGATAACGATTCTCAATTGTCTAAACGTCCAAATATAATAATCAAATCCGTATTCAAGTCAAATTCAGAATCCAAGTATTTGATCCATTGACATAACTCAATATTTTCCGAAACGTACCAAAAACTCATTATGCCCACAAAGATATATATTAATCGACTCATTAACTTAAGAATTTCAAACACTCTCTGTATTATAAATGTGGGCTTCGGCCCACCCTTTAAACCAAACACACCAAGTTGGGCTTTGGCCCAAGTTAAAGCAAATCAAACGCACTCATACGTGGCCTTTTGAGCCCAACCCAATTTTTATCACAATTCCATTCTATTATAGATTTGGACTGCAACAACTAGAAACCAAAACGCACCCTTGCGGGTTCACCGTTATACCGAGACAACAAGAGTAACGCACCCTCTTGGGTGTACTAGTTAACTGAGGACAAGCAAACTAACGCACCCTTCGGGGTTGTTCTTTTACCGCGACACAAACACAAATATAACCAACACCCTTCAACGGTTGTTAGACCGAGACTCAACCAAACGAGAACAACAATGAACCACGATTGTTTCAACTCATATCACACCGAGACCACTTGGTCTCGGCTTCAAACTGGTAACGACAACAATAACATGACAATAACGTCCCTTGCCAAGACCCTAATGGTCTCGGCCTTGACTCTCGGCTGCCAACTCCCACGCCAACAATAACCATTCTCTTAATAATAATAAAACCAATAACAACGACAACATCACAATCAACGACAACAATTTCAATAATATTGCCGAGACCCTAGCGGTCTCGGCCTCAACCCAAAACACAACCATAACATAACCGAGCACACCATAACACCTCAATCGAATGTGTGACCAAAATGGGTCACGACTTGAATATACTAGTTGGGTTTCAACCCGACCCGAATGTCGAGAACACCACACGAGTGTTTCAAAATCATGTTTATATTCAGTTTTTAACTTCTCAAATCAATACTTCGGTTTGAACATAGTTTAAATCCACGACAAACATAACAAAATAAATCAGTTATAAAAGAAATATATATAAAAACGGGCTTTCTCGGTTTTACCATGACGAGAAAGAGAAGAGAACAAGGCGATGGAGACGGCGCGTGGTGACTGGAAAACTCGAACCGAAATAACACCTGACAAAATATACCTTCGTTCTAACTGCTTTTTGCGTCAAAGTGGCGCGTGGAGTACATAGGAGTGACGGGGAGGATGAGAGGATTAAAGTGGTGGTGGCGGTGAGAGGTGGTGACCGGAGGTGGAGCTCCGGTGGCCGGAACAGTGGCCGGGTAATTTTGAAGAGGAGAGAGTGAAGTGTCGGCTGGGAAGAAGGAGAGAGGTTTTATAAACCCTAGAATAAGAAAAAGTATTATAAGGATATATTTATAGTGTTAGGGTTAGGGTTAGAAATACTCTAGGGACCAATGTGCCAATAACCAAAGTTTAGGGGAAAAGGAATAAAATTTACTGCAGGGACCATAGTTGTAGTTTTTGCTAACTTTCATGAAATGAGGCTTGGGGCTCGTTTAAGATAGCAAACGATCAATTCAAGACACGGGAATATCACCATCGCGCTCAGAATAATTTTTCCAATAAAAACGACTATTCATACACCTCATTTCTCATAAATAATAAAATAATCAAAACAAATCGTCGGTTGTGCCAGTACGCGTTGTGTACAAATTTCACGTTTCGCGAGATAAATTTCACGTTTTCAAACCAAATAAGTTCAAAAAGGATCCGTTAATATGAAACAGGGAAAGTATCGAATAAAAATATATTCGGAAAATTACGGGTGGTTACAGCGACGGTCTGCCTCGTTGCAGCGTGGCTGTTTCATGTCATTGATCATTCAACGGTTTTTTTTTTTAAAGTAGATAGTGGGCTTTTTTGTGTGTGTGTGTGTGTGTTGTGCAAGCCCGTTAAACAGAAAAGAGGTTTTGCAGGGGCACTTTCAATGTAACGTTTCCAACTTCCTTTTCTCCAACATGCCTGCGAACTCGTATTGAGGATGCAAAAGCAAGAAGCTTGTTGATCCCAGTTAGGCACTTGATCGAATCCTTTAGCTTGTCAAGGTTAAGTAATATTGAATAGATCCAATACAACTTATGTAGAAACTGTCTTTGATTGTATTAAAGTTTATGCGAAATCTAAACTTTAATCTAAAATACCACATCCGTTGATTTGTTGGTTGATGTGCAATTTTATGTGATGACATGAAGTGCACATGTGCTTACAAGGGTATGACTAATTATTTAACTTATCATACACATGTTACATGCTTGACTTGAAAAGCAATTATTGAAGGTTATTCAAATTTGTAAATCTAATAATAGAACACATTTTGTAACTTGAAAATTTGTGATATGGTTGAAAGCAATATTTTCTTTTAAGTAAGAAACCATGTCTTTTGGGTAGATTTTGGTGAGTTTTTTAGATTATCATGATATTTTTTAAAAATAATTAACAAACTATGTATTCACAATATTAATTAACATAACATATATTTATTTTATTTTCTTTTTATAAAATCAAAAAGCTCTTACAAGATAGAATTTTGAGCAACCATAGTCGCACCTCACATCATCATCTCCTTCGTCCAAGTCATTACAGACTCCGACACCATCACATGGAGGAATGTTATGTGCTCTTTTGACGATTCTGACATCAACAAAATCAAGTGTCTACGTTTATTTTGAGCAACCATAGTCGCACCTCACGTCATCATCTCCTTCGTCCAAGTCATTGCAGACTCCGACACCATCACATAGAGGAATGTTATGTGCTCTTTTGACGATTCCGACGTCAACAAAATCAAGTATCTACGTTTATTTTGATTCGCAAGCAATATAACCAACGAAACCCAATATGGTAATATCATAACAAACTAACGAACAATTTGAAAACAATAATTCTCACAAAGGTTAATACGAAAGTATCTTTCATGTGTATTGATTTGCTCAAAGGCGTCAAAAAATGCCGTGAAGAAACCAAGTCAATCAAGCCAACATTGTACGACGTGTTTACCTAATCGTAATATTATGTTTTTGTTTGCTTGTTAGTGATTCCTCCGAGTGATGACGTTCGGAATCGTGTCGACCGTCGTCACCTAAGACGTAGTCGGCAATGACCAGGACGTCGGAAATGCGGACCATGGCTGATATTTTTATTTTCATCAGTTGAATCATTTTTATTTTAAATTCAATCGTGGAGACTACGCATGATTGGTTGCTAAGAACTCATCTTTCATTTGAGTTCTTTTATTTTGTAAGAATAAAAGAGATAAATATCATGTTAAATGTTTTGCAAAATACATACTTTTTTAATTAACTTTTTAAAATGCTAGGCCGACATGAAAAACTCAAATTTTGGTTATTTCAGCTCAGTATCTTTTTAGATTATAATGATAAAATTTAAACAAGGTATGTTCTTACCCGTACATGGAATTTGTAAAAGTAAAAGCTCATTGTCAAGCCAACATCATAATCAATGTGTAATACCTTTGAAAGGTTTCGGTCAACAATATTTGGAAGTTGACTTGTTATATCATACCAATGCAAAAACATAAACCAAATACGCTTACCTTATAAAAACCTTTAGGTGAAATTAGAGTCCTACAATTTGGTTATATGGTCTCGTTTTACAAACACGTTCAGGCATTCATCTATTCCACAAACTACACAACACAACATCGTTTA
Organism: Artemisia tridentata subsp. tridentata; assembly: GCA_021014915.2. Lineage (NCBI taxonomy): Eukaryota > Viridiplantae > Streptophyta > Magnoliopsida > Asterales > Asteraceae > Artemisia > Artemisia tridentata. The sequence goes on along the minus strand of CP139508.1, from coordinate 72,031,697 downwards.
TACGACATGCACAAAACTCACACTTCTAATATACGTTGATTCAAACTCCAAGCTGAATTGTTTACTTAACATTTTATCAAAGTCTAACACATTTATTATGTAAAACATCAATCAGATCATCTACTACCATAGGATACGGATTATTTTGTCAATCTTGAATCTTTAATTTCTTATTAATAAGTCACGAAATTTTTCATGCCCCAGTTAATAGTTTCCATTATTTGGCAAATGATTTTTGACTTTTGGTCTATCTATAAAATATAATAAACAGCTACATGTTACAACCTTTTACAGCAGCTTGTGCAATTAATGCAATGATGTGTCCTCAATATGATTGGTCCTTGAGTTTGGAAGGTACAACACCTTCACGATTCAAACCACACACAACACGCAACAACTTCTTGAGTACGCCTAATAAACCCATTTCCTAAAATCGTAATCCGTTTCAATTGTACAATTAATTTCATCCCATTCAAAAACACCTTCAAAAATATCATACGGATGGCAGCCATTGACAAACAGTTTCAACATTAAGATTTATTCCTCTCGACCGATGAAAAAACACATACACAAATCCTCCTCCAAAATCAGATCGATTTCCTAAGACTGTTCTTGATTTCTTTGTTGTCCACAACGTAAAACTGTAAGTATCGCATCTATTAAAGTTTTTCTTTCAGGGTTTCGATTTAAATCCCTTAGTATTCTATTTTGATGTGTTGTTTTTTTTAATAATCAATCTAATTGTGTTTTGATTCAATTTATAATATATTTTGTTTTGATTAAGTTCAATTCAATTTTTAACTGCGCAACCCTAGAAAAAAAAGTTGGGGAAATCACATTCTTGATTTTCACGAAAAGGGTGAACAGCTAAAGCGAGAAAAGCCACTGGTATATTGATATTGACTTTTTCATGTAGGTTGGACAAAGCCACATATGTTTTGTTATTGTTGGTGTCGTCGTCGTCGCTTAGGCAGAGGCATACACAGTTTCAAAGTTCAAGGTATGTATTTCTTAATCCCTTAAATCTCTTTTTATGATCAAAATTCTAGCAATCCATGTCGATTACTATGTAGATAATGATTGATGCCAATGTGTTTTAATTTTTATAGCGCACACTAACTGTTGGATGAAACGCCTTAATGAGAAAACAGTTTTGATGGCTTTGAAACAACATGTTCAATGAGTTTACACTAATAATTATGCCACGACTTAAGTATAATATATGGTTCATATATGGTTCTATATTTCAACAAGTAGGGTTGGATCAGTTGGAAAACCCCCTGCCTCTCAACCGAGAGGTCAAGGGTTCGATCCTCACTCCCTACAAAAGGCCGGGGGTCCTTTTCTACCTTTGGTAGAACCGGAAGCAGCCTCTCTACCTTAGGTAGGGGTAAGGCTGTCTACGTCTCAACCTCCCCCGTACACCGTCTTCGATGGTATTGAGACCCATAACCCGTGGAAGACGGTATTGGGAGTTATTTTACTTTACTTTACTTTATATGGTTCTATATTTTGTATTCTATTTTTTAGTGATTTTTTGTAAGCTATATTTCTTGTAGAGTTCGATTTTTATGACTTTTGGTGGAATCGAGTCTTTAAGTAACGAATGTACGCTTATTGACACATGAACCTTATCTTTGCAAACCATAACTGATTGTATTACTTTAAGTTGCTTACCATGTTGTTTATTTGTGCTCAATAATGTAAAATTTACTTTAGTTCAACATGTTCTCATACAATCCTTCTTCATATGTATATTTTGCTTGATACATTCTTCATATGTTTTTTAAACGAGTTCAAACCGGGTTCGGTCAGATTCAAGTGTGTTATTGGGCACATTTTTGTAAGACCCCTTTTATAACAGCAAACAACAGTCCAAACACACTTTTACGACATCAAAGAGCATGTCCAAGAACCATTTTACGACATCAAGGATTTTGTTCTGTCCTGATGCAGCTTCTTTACTACTACAAAATTTCTGCATCTATCAAATCAGTCCATCTGGCCACGAGGTCTGCCAACAACCTAACGTATATAAATTTCCATGTTTACAACTTGACCTAATTATATAATTAACCAAAAATAGATTCTGGGCTTTGCATAAAACCTGTTGCAGTTAGGAAAAAATCCATTCACTATGCTGATCCCGTCCCTTTTGTTGATGATCTTTGTGATCAAATTCTAGAGGTCCTTAATCATTTCAGGCTCGGTGCAGTAGTGTGTATGGGGGCAATGGCTGGTGCATACATCCTTACATTATTTGCGGTATATTTGATATATTCCTATATATGTAAACTGGTTACCATTTATCATGGTTTGGGTATTTAAAGGTTCTGTTTGTTTGACAGATGAGATACAGAGACAGAGTTACAAGTTTCCTACTGTGATAGCCTTTCTGCAAGGCACCTTCTTGACCGAATGGATGTACAATAAGGTCTGCTATTTTGCACTCTGAATATGGTTCACAGTTAATTTCATTTTAGAGTCATTTTGTGAATTAATTGTATAATTTTCTTACTTTGATGTGTAGTTACTCTTCTACCTAAGTTGTTACGAGACCTATACTCTCACCCGGATGTTAGGATTAAATGTTGCTATTTCTTTTGACAGTCATGGCAACTCTATAAAGTTCTTACTTTGATACTCCAGAGTTTCACTCCAATATGAATGCGTTTTAAGTTGGGAAAACTTCTATAAAGGTAGTTGTAACCGCATATGTTAGTATTTATTTTAAATTTATTTAATAACCAATGTATTACTGTTGGATTTTTCCTTACAATAACTCAGTTTCACAGAATTCAAATCATGTTCCAATCCTTCTGGTAACTTTCTTCATCTTAGTTTTATGATTTAATTACTAATTACTAATTTAATAGCTCATTCTTGATATATTAAAGATAGGCCACATATGCAAAGTTTGAACCTTTCGATCATTAAGATTTGTTTGTTTTATGTGACAACCATATGGACTGAGTTAGTATAGGCTAATATATATAAATCGTCATCTTGATCCTTGGCTATTTTCGAGATTTTGCTTCAATTGTGGGGTGTTTGGATTAGTTTATGTTTGTAGCTTATTTGATATTAGCAAAGCTAAGAAGTCCCTTTTTTTAATTATGAGCTTATCAAGTAGATCTTATTGTTTAAAATAATCGATAAGCTCATAAGTCGCAAAAAGTAAGCTAACCCAAACATAATGTTTCCAGTTTTCTAATTTTTCCCATTCGGTACTTAAAACTTATCCTCCAATATTTCCAGTTTCCCAAACACAGTTATGGGCTTGGTTTGAACTCGAATGATGGGTTAAGTCTGCGTTAAACAGGTTAAAAGTTTATAAAAAATTAAATTTATGGTTTTTAAATATTTGAATGTTGTTTACTGCTAGCTCTTAGGCCCCATCTACTACCAAAGGCGGAAGCATATGGTGGACGATAAGATCCATTCACATGTACGTGATCCGGTTCAGATTCTGATCCGACAGCCAGCTGAGGGACGGTCACGTGACGGTGGGCTTCAGATTGGGGAGATGATTGCTTTATTGCTCATGGTGCAACTCACTTTCTTAAAGAGAGACTCTTTGACCAGAGTGATGCATATAGAGTTCATGGCTGTCACCGTTGTGGCTTGATTGCTAATACTAATCTCAAAAAGAAGTCTTTCGAGTGCAGGAGTTGCAAGAACAAAACCGACATTGTCCAGGTGACATGTCATTTCTCTTTCATTTTGTCTATGAAGATTTTATATATTGGGACAAAAAAAATGATTTTTTTTACCTTTAAAGTCCACTAGATCTTCGTGTGCCTGTGTCACCAGTTGCTTAACATGCCCGACCCCCACCCAACTTGCGGGGCAACATATATAACTAACTGCTATTTATGTGCATGTGCATATTCCATACGCATGTAAATTGTTGTTCCAAAAGCTCATGTGCATGGAAATTGCGACTAGAATGCTCACGAAAGATTTCAAACAAGCAAAAGACAACAAGAAGGCGCTTCATACCTCTAATATGAGTTTTTTTTTTTTTTTTTTTTTGAAAGAGCACATTTGCAATATCTTGTGATCGGAATTACAAGATTGTATTTTTGGACTTTCTATCTATATCGGGAACTCTAATATATATTTGCTCCGATATTATGTCTGAATGTATCCGTATCATACAGTATGAAATTTTATTTAGTTGAAAAGAAAAAAAAAAAAAAAAAAACCTTCTATCATTTCTTGATTGTGGTGGTGGCAACTTAGATCCAGTTATAATATATTCACTTGTTTAATATTAACTTAGTACTTTAGTGATAATATGGCTAAAGAAATACTTGAAAATATTGCTTTAAGGTCAGTTATAAATTTTTGTAATAATGTGTTACTTTTCGTTTAAATTTCTTTTACGGGTTCCTGTTTCTTGCAAGTTAATTTACCTTTTGCTTGATCTTAAACATAGTATTTCTCTTTTAAAATAATATACATTAGATCTCCTTGGAATACTAATTTTGTAATGTACTGCGAAATCCTTAACTTTATGTGAAAATGAATTCTCGGATGCTGACTTTTGATTCCCTAATGTAAAATATTTTCAAGAATACAAAGTTCGATCTGTAAAGATTGGAAATAATGTGTATTGCAGGTTAACATTCAACAGATTAGTCCAACGGATTATGTAATGGAACAAGACTATAAGTTGTTATATTAAGAAGAACTTCGATTCAAGCGAAGATAATAAACGGAACACACTTTGGAAAGACGGTGATCCTTTCGAGGTTGAAAATTACTTTGTCCGATAAATGTTTACCCTTAAAGATTGTAAGGAAACAATATCCCTTGGCCGGTTCATTTGCTATGACAATAAACAAGAGCCAGGGTCAATCTCTTTCAAATGTTGGTTTGTATCTCCCACGTCCAGTTTCACACATGGACAATTATACGTTGCCGTTTCAAGAGTCAATAGCAAACGAGGTTTGAAGGTTGTCATTTGTGATCAAAATGGTAAAATCAAGAAAAGTACTACAAACATTGCCTACAAAAAAATAATTCAAGATCTATGATCAATGGACAACAGCTTTATAAATTACATGTTTTACACTGTTTTATTATTTTACATATACTCTTATAAACAACTTGATGATACTTTGACTTTTTTTCCAGCTCTTAGGTGCTCACGGAATGATCATGCGCTACTTGAGTGTTTCATGATGAATGCATAGGTTGACTCTTGAAGACTATTTATCATTTGGATAAGACGATAAATGGACATTTATTATTTTTATTATTTTAATAGTTATAAACCAAATTTCACATATTACTTATTATTTTGTTCATAAACACCTATTGAACCTATTTGCGATTGTTAATGTTTGTTAATCAATTTATCCATCTTACTGCTTAATGAACGATTTCTTTAAAATTCCCGTGAATCCACGGGTCTATAAGCTAGTTACGAGTATATATGATGAGATGAAAAGAATTTTTATATTTGAAACTTTTGAATTTATTGACTTATAGATGCATATTTCAAATTTGCCGTTAAAAAACTTGCCGCTAAAAATTCCGTTGCTATAAACGAGTATTCGTCTAGTTGTCATAATGGTCATAAAGTAATAAACAAAACGTAGGTTGAGCTAATACTTTGTTTTTTATGTTCATCAATTTTTAGTCTAAATTTGTAAATTAATGGTTAAATTTTTTATGTTGAATAAGCCAATAAGGGTTTTGCTTATGGTTAAATTATTTGATGAAGTGGCGGCTTAATTAAGCAGATAAATATAGTGTAGCTTATTTTTTATAGTGTTGCGGCTTAATTAAGGATCTTGGTCTCATCACATGTGATGGCTTTAATACCATTTAAAAAAAAACTACTGTCAATAATTTCATGTTTTATGACCGAAAATTAGTTGGGTTAATTCTACAAATAAGTAACGAACTTTCAAAAAATTTTAATGTTAGGTAACTAACTTTCTAAAATACTATTATTACCTGTCAAACTTATTGCAACCTTCAATGTTAGGCTATATGACCGTTTAAGCTTATTGGGCCCACATGTGACGATAGGTAACCACTTATATCACCCTTTTCCCTCTTTCTTCCCCTCTTTCTTCCTAAACCCTAATTATAACGGTATTATCCCAACTCACTTAATTCTTTCAAAAATCAAAACTAATCCCAAATCAAAACATGTCTTCTTATCTTTGCAATGAAAACTGCAAATGTGACAGGCCATCAATGGTTGTAACGTCTTGGACACCCTCCAACCCTGCTCGACGTTTCATTTGTTGCCAAAACCGCTGGGTAAGCATATCATATACGTTTTCTTTTAAAGATTATTAAGTTCAATTATTTACTAGACTCTAATATTTGATTGTAAAAACCTGGTAAGAAGAAATGTGATAAATGGGATTGGTACGATCCAGAGGAGGAATGTGATTGGTACAAGATGCATTTGTTTGAGATGTACAGTCAACTTAATCCTAATCAAAGGTGTGAGGTTCAAAGAGAAGTTACACGTCAAAGAAGGATTGAATAATTGGAGGTTGAATTGCAAAAAGCTTTAAAAAAAGTCAGTATTTGGAAGTCAACCCTTTGTGTTTTTGCAATTGTTGTTTCTTTGGTCCTTGCACTCAAGTAGTCTTAGAATAGTATGCTAGATTGTGTTGTTTTTGTTGTTGTTTAGGGCATTAGTGTTACTAGTGTAGGTTACTAGTTCCAGCCTTGTAAACACAATCTATTGTATGCAGTCATGGTTATATGCAATAAAAGTATGGTTTTGCACCTTTGTTTGTTACTTAAGCAAGAAACATGGCATTCATAATATGGTTACAACTGTTTTATTCTAGGATGGTTTAAGTCATATACTTAAACCACCAACATACATACTTAACCTGCAACCAAAGCCTGTTGAACATGAAAGTGCTTCTAAAGCATCCATTTTTTACCCTTTCCTTTTGGATCTTTGGGATTTTTGACAAACAAATGGTTTGAGACCAATATCTTCACATGTTTTCTTATTTGGCAGCCCTAGGACCTTAATCCTTTCAGCAAAAGCATTCTTTGCAAGTTGTTTTGGTGTCAGATTAGTGCTAGCTTCCTCCTTTTTTGAACTTGAACCCACTTTAGGTTGATAATGATGAAACTCGTCATAGCTTGAATCAGAGGTTGAATGTTGAGGCTTAGGAAAATACTCAGACCATGGCATTGGTCCAGAAGCTTCAGAACTGTCACTGGAAATGGTTATGACTTCTGCAAAAAAAAAAAAAAAAAAAAAAAAAAAAAAAAAAAAAAAAAAAAAAAAAAAAGAGTCAATGATTTGTTTTGCAGATCTGATATATGAGTTATGAAAAAGATTGTTGAATACCTGGATTTCTTTTGGAACCCATTTTGGCAGTTGTTGATTTTGTTATAGTTGTGTGATGAAATTGCCATGGTGATTATTGCTTTATATAATGGATCTGATGCAAATTCATATCTTCACACAACAAACCCAAAAACCAAGACTAGTTTTCTTTATTTTCCACCTTCACAACTGCCCATGCTATTGGATACATCTGATTATTAGCATCTCTTCCTACAGCAACCAGGTGACTTAGAACTACTGTTGTTTCCTTAACACGCTTAGAGTTAACTAGAAAGTTAATCTATTCGTGTTTATGACTAATACAATGTTATGATTAATTCTAACAGATTAATGAAACGTAAAAGTAAAAACACATAAGTATTTTTCAACGTTTAAATTCTTATTAGAAATAAATCAAAGAATCTATTACCCAAGTGTTTTGCGGAATAAACACTTGGGATTGAATAGACAAGGTATGGTGGTTAGAGCTGGCAAATCGTGTCTTAACAGGTCTTAACAGGTTCGAAGCGCGCGAATAACACAAGTTTCAAACCTCAAAATGACTCGTTTAACACTTGGCTTTGGTAGTTTAAGTTTGGCAGATATACGTTTTATAAATCAAAAAAGTTAAATATTGAATCCTCTAATACTGAAAACAATTATTTTAAAAAATCAAAAAATTGTATAGTACATTTTTTCCTTTAACAGGTCTTAACAGGTACCCAATTTGCCAGCTCTAATGGTGGTGTTTCCTATCTAAACTCATGCTTTGCTTTGAGTGGTAACAATTCGACCCACTGAGCTATCTCAGGGATACGTTACTCTTTGTAGGAGAGAAGTTGCTTTGCAAAAGTCTAAGCTTTCAATGTACAAAACACACTCAACTTCTCTCCCATCTGAACCTATTTATACACAAGTATAAAGAGTAAAAGTGATTAAAATAATACAAGTTGTTGAAGCAAGTGTGTCTGACAATTACAATAGTAATTGTCATTTCCAAGAACCAATAGGAATGGGCTAAAAGTCTTTAGAAGTGGTTGGTCTGACACTCCATGACTTTTAGCCGTCTTAGGGAAGGTTTCTTCCTGACAAGATAAGATTTGATCTTATCTTAAACTCTTCCCAGATCTTCCCGCCTTTCTTTCAGGCTTTAGGTTCTTTAGTACACGCCTTCATTTATTAATCACAATTGTTGTTGAGGAGACTGGGGTTCAGTGAGTTCTTGTCCAACACTCACTGAACCATCATCTTCTTCTTTGGCTTAAGTCCTACTCAGGAGTACCGCCTTCCTGGTAGTTAATCCTTCTTCTTGAATTCGCCTTAAGCATCCTGAAGATGACTCACTGAGAGACTGTTCTCTCAGTGACTTGAATTGTTCTCGGTTTAAGTTAACTCTTAGTTAATTTTTGTTCAAATCTTGTTTTAAGTATTCTTGGGTACTACCGGACCCAACAATCTCCCCCTATTTGGATATAAATTATTCCTAAGTGTTTTGATCAGTAATGAGTGAGCTAATGACTTCTACTCATACTGAATGTACTAGAATGTAAATAAAGACACTGAAATAATAAAAACATCATCTTATTAATATCATTACAAGTCCTATCAAAACTAAGTACAAAAGGTGGTGGTGGTAGTCAGGCAGATTCATCAGTTCAACTTAATCCCAAGGGCTTCAAGCTTAGGCTTCTTTGACTGCAGTTCTTGTTGGTCAGGGTGCTCTCGGATTTTCCTTTTCAGATCTTGACAAAACCTCACATTTTCAGGAGTTTTGAGTGGGGAGGCCATCATTAGAAAGCCAAGCATGGCTTTGATCCCTGATAGATCAATATCACTCCATCTCTGAAAGGCTTGGTCACTGAACTCATCAATGAAGAACATACCTCTTTCAGGTTGTTCAATGACCACATTGTTCCTGAATGGAACACCTTCAGGGAGAGCCCTATTACAGTCAAGACCAGGAACCTTGATCTCATGCTCATCTTCAATCTTCTTTCTCTTTCTTGAAGAAGACTGAGAAGGGGCAGGCTGTTCGGCTGAAGCAGGAAGAAGAGATGGAATACCAAGTTCCTGAGGTGCTGCTGCCAATCTTTCATACCTCAGGCTCAGGGATTTTAACAGACCAGGGACCACAACATTAGATTTTTTCGCTAATATTGAACCCAATTCATCCAACTCAGTGATCCCGAAGTCTGCGAATCTGAAGGGGCTATGAACCTGAAGGATTCTTTTTGTCAGTACTCCTGTAGACAGTAACAATGGCAGTCTTGGAGTTTCGGTGAATCTTGATATCAAGGATGGGTTCAGGCTTCAACCTGCTTGTCATGACCCAGTGATATCTCTCAATCCTGTTCTGCCTAATTTCTTCAGCCCTTTTTGCCCTTTCTTCTCTTTTCTGCCTGAGAGCAGCCAACTGAGCATTCTGAGCTTCCACAAAGCTCTTGCCACCTTCCCTTTTTGCAAGGTCTTTTGCCTCAATCCCAATCTTCTCGGCCTCTTCTCTTGCAACCTGAATGAGAGCAAGCTTGTTCTGCCTTTCATCTTCAGCAGCTTTCTTTATTGCCTCCTCTTTCTCTATGTGTGCTTGAATTTCAGCATGAGTGAGAAGTTTCATTACCCCATTGATTTCATAAGGAACCCTGACTGGTTCATCAGGGTCTGGCCTTCTTTCCTTGGAGGCAGGTACCAAGATTGTGGGCTCAGGCTCAATGGTTGTGAGAATGCCCTTGCCTTTGTCTTGATGGGATGAAGATGAGGTGGCTTCAGGATTATCCCCCTCAGTGTGAGAAGGAGGTTGTTCTTGTTCAGGTTGTGGAGGTTCTTCAGTGACTTTCCCCCTCAACTGTTGCTTGACCCATAGTGAGAGCAAGAGTTGGTTCACTCACTGAAGTTGAGGGAGCTTGACCTTTGAAGGCCTGATAGATCTCAGTCATCATGGACTTGATGTCTGAGGTGTCCTCCTGAAGAGTTGAGACCTTAGTCTCAAGAGAAGCCTGAGAAGCCTCTAATGCAGTTCATCCTTGGCCCAAGATTCCAAGCCATGGAGGAAGAAGATGATGCCAAAGAAGCCATGTGGGACTCCATAAGACCCAGGGAAGATCAGATGGAGTCCACTGAAGAGTTAAGTCCCTGAAGATTTGAGGATCTCAACATAGTTACCAGCTCAGTCAACTGAGAAGTTTGTTGCTGGTAAGTTTCTGAAGCCTGAAGAACTTTTTTGTTTAGCTCAGGGTCATCTTTCACTGACTCTTGAATAGTGTCAACGCTCTTTTGTAAGTTGGTGAGAGACTCGTTGAACAGTTTTAAGTTGTAATCAAGATTCGTCAGGGAGAAGGAGATAGATGACATGCGCTCATTTTCATCATCATGATAGGCTTCCACTGATTCCTTCAGGTTGACATAATGAACAGCGGCTTCAGTGTGCTGGTCAAACATGTCTTCAGTCAGACCTTGGAAGAGAGCCTTGTTGGTCTTAAGCAGGAACTTGACCAATTGTCTCTCAGTGAGAGGAAGAGTGTTGTCATACTTGGTGAGGATGTTGTCAGTATCCGAAGAACCAGCAGCTTGAGATTCTGATTCTTCACTTGGATGTGGAGATGACTGATGTGATTGTTCAGAGTGTTCAGATTGTACATCAGTTTCCGTATCCTCACCTGCCTCAAAAATTTCCTCATCACTCTCTTCCTTGAGCTCATCATCAGACTCAAGAAGAGCTGAATGTCCCCCATGGACTTAATACCCAAAAATTGAACCGGCTCCTCTCCATAAGAAGACTCGCCTTTGTTTTGGCCAGGTCCTGACCCCATTGTCATAATAACTGAGTGGGTTTGCTCAGCCTGACTAGCCATAATAACTGGGGTAATACCAGCCTGGCTTTTGGGGGCAGTTCCTGAGTGAATGGATCCGCCCCGAGGGGGTGATGGGTTCCATATCAGGGGTTATTTTTTTTCCCTCTGAGTCTTTTTCCCCCTTAGCGCCTTCAACTACTAGGGTGTTTTCCAGTAGTAAAACACAGGGACTGTTGTGATGATTGACGGACCCCTTCCCCTCAGGATTGGGACTGTCCTTTTGGGGATTTAGGGTCCCCGAACTCCCCGAGATCCTGAGTGTAATTGCTCAGGAACGTTAGCAAGATGTGATTGTTGGTGGGTCCCCCTTTTCCCAGTAGGATAAAAGCTGTCCTACTGAGGATTTAGGGCCCTTTTCTCCCTCAGGCCCTAATTGTGATTTGTCTTTCCTTCATGGGGATGTGAAATGGGAATGTTCCTGATCCCTCAGACTTGTGTATGTCAGTGGGAACATGTGGAAAGGGTTTTGCCCGAGGACACTGAGGTTGATTTCTCAGTGCCCCCATTGGCCCTTTGTTTTGTGGCAGGGGGTCTCTGTAGTGGGTGTCTCAGAGGTCTGGGGGGTCTCTGTAGTGGGTGTCTCAAGGTCTGGGCCACATTCAACCTCTTTTTAAGGTTGAGTAGTTTTTTTGGGATCAGTCTCAGTGGCGAGTGGTTTGGGTCTAACCACCTTACTGGACTGACCCTTCTTTGTCTTCTTCACCTTCTTTGTAGGTGAAGGTACTAGAGAAACAACGTTCTCACCCCCTAATAACTCTTTCATGTAGTTAGTCAGGGCAATGGGTTGTACCTCAGTGATGCCCTAGTGAAATTGGCTTGGTAAGACGTCAGGCCCTCACATAGTCAGAACCAAGAAGGTCCTGAAGCACACAGGAAATAAACCTAGGATAAAAAATGTTTTTGCCTAGTTTCCCAAAGCTTAGCAAAAGGCCCGGGGAAAAAAACCTCCGATATCAATTTTTACCCCCAAAAATGAACAAACAATTGTTGTGAGGGTTCAATTTCCAGGGAGTTTTTATTCCCCCCAAGGCCTGAATGACAAGTCATAGCCCCAAGGGGGAAACCGGGTTTTTTAAAATTGGGACCTTTTTTCTAAAAGGCCCCCCACGGACCCCCTTAGGACTTTTGGGTCATAGCCTAAAATATCATCCTTTGATTTTGGTCAAGGATTGGGTAAAAAGCCCACAAAACAATCCCTTGCCTTTTAAAGGGTTGTAACCAGGGAAAGGGCTTTTCCCCATTATCACTTGAATGTATAGGATTCGTTGGGCTTTTGGCTAGAAGCCACAGCAAAAAACCAAAATTTTCCCCGGGGAGTCGGTAGATGAAAAGGGGCTGGGGAAAAGCCTTTTAAAAAACATTTTAAGATTTTAAAACTTTTGTAGGCATGGAACTTTTTGGATAAAAAAATTTTTCCCCCCCTTTGTTTTTTGGGAGGTCTCCCCCTTAAATAAATTCCCTGGGGGCGAAATGACACTTAAAAACCCATAGGGGAGGGGAGTCTGGGTTTTGACAAGGGTTTTTTTTGGGTTTTTTAAAGCTTTGCACCACACAAAATTTTTAGAGTTAAAAATGGCAAGTTTTGCTTTATTTCTAAAAAAAATTGGGGGTGTTAATTTTTTTTGGGGGGATTTATGGGAAGTAAAGTGGAGGTTTTTTTGGAAAGCGGATTTTTTTATAAAAAAGAATTTTTTGGAAACTGTTTTGAAAAAAATTTTTGGGACCGCTTTAATGCCAAAACCTTTCCACTTTTCCCTTGTTTCGCAACAGCAAGGGGGAAAACAGTTGACATTCGCAAAAGGTAATTTGCAGAGAGAGTCACAATACTGTAATTGTTTGGGGAAGGCATTTAACCCAAGTGGGAATGTGGGGGCCCAGGGTGGAACCAAAAGGGCAAAAAAACAAATATTTTTAAATTTAAATAATTTCAGTTACCAACCCCGACATTTTTTAACTAGAACTTGAGCATTTTAAGCAGTATTTAAATTTTCTTTAGGCCCGAATGACTTTTTTTTAGTGGGAAACCCGATTGTCCCGGACTTGGGTTTGTCATGATGGTTTTTGATCAGGAATTTGGGAAATTTCCCGAGGGGTTTAAGGGGGTTTAGGAACTTGGGTTTTTTTCCAGAACCAAGAACAGGAACTTGGGTTTAAATTTTTCCGAGGATTAAGGGTTAGGAATTGGGTTTTTTCCTGAATTCAAGGGCCTTTTCATGAAGAACCATTGAGTAGGGATTTAGAATTTTCACATATTTTTGGGTGGGTCAAACATGGGCTGATTTCAATACCAACATTTTAGTTAGCTTTTAGTTGGTGAAAGTGGTTCATCCAATGGGTTGGTGAAAATACACTAGCGATATTTTATAGGAAGAAGTTAATTTTTATTCACCTTCATGACATGGGCCCGAGAAATAATCTAAAATCAATGTTTTTGTTCTCTGTGAAAAAGGGTTTTTAGGATGGAATTCACTTGTTTTTTTCACAAAAAAAGGGAACCACTTTTACGAAATTTCCCAAGTCAGAGTTTATTTTTTATCCAAGTACATTTCACAACAACTTTCTGGAACATATTCAGCTTTAGCTGAGGCATGGAATGATTGTTCTTCTTACACTCCAAAACAGTTTTCCCCAAAATTTGGCAAGAGCCGAGGGCTTTTTCCCGTCCATGTTCATCCAGCTAGTCGAATTTGAGTACCTTTAAAACAAGGCCTGAAAATTTTGGATAAAATAATCCAAAATTTGGGGTACCTTTTTGGAAAAACCTTTTCACAGCAGTGAATTCCTCTTGGGCAGATTGATATCTGGGCCCTAACAATGAGAATTGGGTACGGCCCTTTATGAAGTAAATACATCAGGATCCATCATTTTATCCGTGAAAAAGTATAAAAATTATCAAACAAAACAGGGAAAAAATACAAAAACACCCCTTTGTGAAAAAAAGGGAAATTGCAAAAAACCCCGTTCGTGTGTATGTGAAACCAAATGATTTCCCGGGCGTTTTTCCCCAGGGGTGAAGGGGAAACTTTTAAAATTAGGATTAGAGTGACTGATGATTGATATGAATTTTGCTTTTTTATTTAAATTTAATTGAAAAAAAAAACAAAAAACACAAGAAAATTAAACGCGAATTAAAAAATAAAAAGCGTAAGGAAACAAAATGGGCTAAAAAAATAAATCATGAAATAAAACCAAAAATTAAAATTTTCTAAAACTTTTTTTAAAAAAAAAAAATTTTTTTTTACTTTTACTAATTATTATTTTAATTTTTTTTTTAATTACTTTTAAAATTTTTTTAATTTATAAAAAATATAAATGAAAAAGAAAAAAATTTAAAATTTTTCATAAATATTATGAATGAAAAAAAAGCTAAAAAAAAAAAAAAAAATAAAAGGGTTAATTAAAAAAATTTTAAAAAAAAAAAAAAACTAAAATTTAAAAAACACACTTATTTTTATTTTATTTTTTTAAGGCTAAAAAAAATTTTTAAATTTTTCCAATTTACTTAATAAAAAAAATTATAAAATTGAAATATTTTTCATTAAAATTCTATTTTTTATGATTTTAATTACTAATTTTTAAAAAAAATTAAAAGATTAAAAATTTAAAACTGTTAGGAAAATTCTAAAAAATTTTTTTTAAATTAAATTTTTAATTTTACAAACAAAAAAAAAAAATGGGAAGACACTTTTGTGGGAAACTGAATAAACTAAAAAACTAAAAAAGGGTTTAAAAAACTAAAAAACTTAAAAAAAAATGTTGCAAATGAATACTGGGAAAAACCAAAAGGGGGGAATGGTTTTTGGGGGTTTGGGTTTGAGCAGGGGCTGGGGTTTGAAAAACCCCCCAGGGCCCCTTTTTTTTTTTAAAATTATTTTTTTTTTTTTTTAACTTTTTTTTTTTCTAACATTATAAAATAATTTAACACTTTTTAAAAATGGGGAAAAAATTTTTTTTAAAAAAAAAACAAAAAACACAACAACAGGGCGGGGGGAAAAAAAACAAAAAAAAGGAAAATTTTGGGGAAAAAAACAACAGGGGAAAACAAAATACAGAAAAAAAAAACTTTTTAAACAAAAAACAAACTAAACTTAAACCCCTTTTTTAAACCAAAAACCCCCACAACACACAAAAAAACCCTTTTTCAAAAAATTTTCTTTAAAAAAACAAAAAACAAAAAAAAAATACTAGAAAACACAACACCAAAAAAAAACCCCATGGGGGGTTGGGTAAAAAAAAAACCCAAACAGGCCAAAAAAAAAAAAAATTTCAAAATAGGAAGAAAATTTTAAAATTTAAAAAAAAAAACAACCAACTATCTAGTAAAACCCAAAAACTTAAAAAAAAAAAAACCAAAGATAATTTAAAAAAAAGCTTTTTTAAAAGGCTTTTTGGGGGTTTTTTTTAAAAAATTGGCGGGGCTTTTTAAAATAAAAAATTTTAAACAAGGGGTAAAAAGTTAACAACTTAAAATGGGAAAAAAAACTTGTAAAAATTGGGAAAAAAAGGTTAAAAGTACATTAAAGCTAAATTTTTTTTTCCCTGAATTTCTGTGCCCAAAATTTTCCCTTTTGGGATTGGTTAATTTTTTTTAAAACAAGAATAACAAATTTGGGGGTTTTTTTTAAAAAAACACTTTTAAACAATTTTAAAAAAAATTTTTAAAAAAAAAAATAACAATTTAAAGAAACTAATTAAAAAATTTTTTTGGGTTTTTTTAACCTTTTTTTAAAAAAAAAATAAAAAAATGATATTTAAAAATGTTTTAAAAAGGCCTTTTAAAATTTTTTTAAAAAAATGAAATTTAAAAAAAAAAAAATAAAATTTACAGAGAATTAGAAAAAATTTAAAAATTAAATTGGCCTTTAAAAAAGGGGAAGTTTGGAAAAGAAAAAAAGGGCCCAAAAATCCCAGTTGAAACAAAACTGCCCAAAAACCCCTTAGAAAAAAATTTTTAAAAGGGAAACTTTTTGGGCCCCCCGTTAAATTTTTTTTTTCTTATAATTTTTTAATTTTAAAAAATGAATTTTAAAAATAAAAAAGACAAAAAAAATAAAAGCTTTTAAATAATTGCAATTTTTGGGCTTTTTTTTTACGTTTTAAGCATTGATAAATAAAATTTTAAACCCCTTTAAAATTCTATTAAACGATTTTTAAATAAAAAAAAAAAGAATTTTAATTTTAAAAGAAAATGAACTGGGGAAAAAACAATAATTAAAAACCCCGGGGAAAAAAAAAAAAACCAAAAAAATTTTAAAAAAAAACCCAAGGGGTTCAAAAAATTTTAAAAGAAATTTAAAATTTGGGGAAATTTTTTGTTTTTTCCCCCCTTTTTTTATTTTACCGTTAATTAGGTTTTAAAAAATCCCCGCTTTTAAAATTTGATTTTTTGGCGAAAATTTTAGATTTTGGGGAAATCCCTATCGAAACTTAAATTTTGGGGAAAAGCAAAAAAGGAAATTTACTTATTTTAACTAATTTTGGGGAAAAGGGGGGGGAGGGGGAACAAAAAACTTGGGGTTTTTTGGTCCCTTATTGGGGTTTAAGGGGGGAAAAGGGTTTTTGTTGTCCCGGGTTTTTTTTTATTTTAAAAAAGGGGGAAAATTTTGGGGGGGGGTTTGGGGGGGTTTTTGGGGGGGGAGTTTGGGGAAAAGGGTTTATTTTTAAAAGGGAAAAAAAAGGGTTTTGGTTTTTTAACTTGAAGGGGGTTTTTTAAAAGAAAAACCCCCAAAGGCTAAAAAACCCAAAACAAAAAATTTTAAATTAAAACCTTTTTTTGGGGGTTTTTTAAAAATAAAGGCCTAAAATTAAAAATTTTTATTTTTTTAAAAAAGGAATTTTTTTTCCCAATTTTAAAAACCGGGGCAAAAAGCCAATCAAAAAAATTTTTTAATTTTTTTTTTGTTTTTTAAAATTTTGGGCCAAAAAAATAAAAAACAAACAAGATATTTTTAATTTTTTTAAAAAAAAATGCATTTTTTTTTAAAAAATTTTTTAAAAAAATGTGAAAAACCAAAAAAAAAATTTTTTAAAAAAAATTTTTTAAAAAACTCCCACATTTCCCTAAAAAAAAATTTGATTTACTTGGTTTTTCCCGTAAAAAACCCAAAAGGGTTTTTTTTGGGGGCCCCTGGGAGTTTTACCCGAGGGACATCCCCCCGGGCCCAAATTTTTCAGTAGGCTTTTTACATACTTCTCTTGACAATGAGGGTTTCCCTTTTTTATCGGGTTGATTTGTAACCAAGGAATAAGTCAATTTTCCCACAACTCATTTCAAAAATTTTTTTGGGTTAGTTTTTTCAAATTTTTTTCAAAATTTTTAAAATTTTTTGAGCCCCAAAAAAAGGGCATAACCCTACACTTGTACAAATATGACCATTATTTGTCTTAAATAAAAATTTTTTTTCAAACTTGCCCGGGAATTTTTTTTTGGGTCAGGAAAAGGGGGAAAGAGTCCATTTTTTGCCCGGGGGCTTGTTTCGGTCCATAAAAGCTTTTTTAAAACTTTTTTGACATGGGCAGGAAACTCATGGCTTTCAAATCCAGGAGGTTGCTGATGCGGGGGTTTTGCAACCTTACAACAGGTTTTTACCTCTCGAGGGATCTCAAGAGGCTTACAACCCCCCAGGCAGTGTACCTGACCGATGTAGTATAGTGGTAGTGGTAAGTACGGGGGGATTGACGTTTCCACAGGGAATAGTGTTCGTTTGGTATAAAAAGCTACTCTAATAGGTCTAAGGGTTGAGGAAGATTCTTTTTTTATGTTTTTATATTTTTTATGAAAGCAAGTAAAATCTCGGGTTTTGAAGGAGTGGCGGAATTAGTTGCTAGTCAACTAACCCAAATTACTACAAATGCAAATAAAATAAAATAACAAAAATGAAAAGTGGTGAGAAACTTATGTGTAGAGAAATGTGTTTACTTAGATTTCCTTACTCCCAACTATCTTTTACCGGTTAATTAGTGTGTATTAGTCGCGTGGATGACGGGTGTATCCTTAATACCATTCGTGGGGTGGCGTACTTACTTCCCCAAACTCTACAAGCTCCTACTTCACTCCTATGTCGAGCCGGCTAGGAAGCTCCTAACATGGGATCACTAGAATTCGCTTGTGCATTAAATACAACCATAAAAACCTTTAGTACGCGTTTGGTTCATGTTTCTTAAGACGTTTCAAGCAAGTTACCGAATAGGAAGTTAGCCAGTTTTCTTAAGCCTAACATAGATAAACAATCATCCAATACAACTAACAACACACTAACAACCAATAATCAATAGCTAGGTTTCATTAGATCTAAGCAAACACAAGATAAAATTAGCCTAACATGTTAAACAAAAGACAAGCATAGGATAGAATCAAACAACACATAGACATATTGAATGATTAATTGATAACTTATCTTTCAATGAAACATGGAAGATCTCAAGGCAAGAAGCCCTGAAAAAGTAGCTAAAATCGTCTTAGGGTTTTATCCCCAAAATTCCACACACTAAGCTCTCTCTTATGACAAAAAAATTTAGAAAACTATATATAGACTTTGACATCTGACGGCGTCACCTTATGCATTGTGACGCCGTCACCTCGCCGCTTTTGGGGTTCCCGATGACCATCTTGACGCCGTCCCTCTTTAGCTCTTCAAAAATCCATTCTGGCTTATCAAGGCTTGACGCCGTCGGGACCTATAACGTGACGCCGTCCCCTTATGATTTAAGCCGTGACGCCCTTGATTTAGTTAAAGCGTGACGCCGTCAGAATTCTCATGCAAACTCACTGGCCCGTCATGAGTAAATTTCACATCCAACTTTTCTTGCCAAGGCATGACGCCGTCTGGAGTTAATGTTGACGCCGTCAAAGGTGACTTTCAGCACAATTTTGAGACTTTGCCGTTTTCTTCACTTTTATGCTCCAAAAACGTCCAAAATGCCTCCTTTTCCAGATTTCTCCTCAAAAGTACCTAAAATGACAAAAGGAACGATTTAGGGCAATATTTGATCAAATAAATACGATTTCGGGCTTAAATGACCCCTTAAAAGCGGTACACTTTTCGCCTCATCAAATACCCTTACACTTGAGATTTGCTTGTCCTCAAGCAAATGCGCTTTTATTCTAATCAAAATACAAGTTAGGGGTCATTTAATGCAAACATAAAAGTAATTACAACAAATAATCGTTCCACTTCAATCATAATAAGCACGGAGATTATATACTAGCACCTCACAAGTAGTGTTTAGATACTCACATCTCTCAAGTGTCATCAAAATAAATCTCATAAATGAAAACGGAAAATATCTCTCACTACCTGTCATAGCAAATAGATTACCATAGGCTTGGGAAAGGATCGAAAACCTCCTCCACTAGGCGTAAGCACCTAAGATAAACTATCAAAGAGGGCTTTTAAATGGGTTATAACGTTAGGTGTAGGGAAAAGGAAAACACGGTTTTGTTGGATAAAGGATATTTTACTGGTGGCGAGTTAAAGATCTTGATCAATTACATGTACTATACAATGTTGCTAAGCCAAGACTAGACTCGATCTTAAGCTAGAAACAAAATAACATAAACATAAAATATAAAATAAACATAAAATGAAACGGGGTGGTAGTCCGTATTTTTTTCTATTTTTCTTTTTCTCATTTTTTTTGTAATTTTTCTTGATTTTTTCGATTTTTTTTTTTTTTTTTTTTTTTTTTTTTTTTTTTTTTTTTTTTTTTGCATACACTTTTACCCTACCATCCCAAAATAATACATCAAAGGGCGTTGCATCCCCTTACACTTGAACTTTTACATAACTTTACAAATAACTATTCTAATGACTCAATTAAGATAATTGAAAAACTTGAGTACTTTTAAAACATTTAGCACATATGGGGTAATAAATGATGTTCTTTCCCATTACTCCATTACACTAGTACTTTACCCATGAGTCCCAATCGTCCCAAAATAATATGTACAAGGATATGACTCGACTTAGCAAAACCCTGTAATCAATTAGATAATTAACTTGGGTTTAAACAAATGTTGTCACAATAATGCACTAAAGATGAGTGCATACAAGGTAGGCTAAGGCGATTTGGGTGTACATTTTAAATGGGGTGTAACAAATTCTTTCCTTTAAGTAAAATGCTTAAAGGTCGAAACGAAAAATAGGCTCTGAGGGGTGTACTAGGGGTATCGTGTACTAAAAATGAGTACAACGCAAAGGGGTGTGGAGAATTACTTGACCAATGTAGCCAAAGTAATTATAACAAAACACAGGTGTAAAACAATGGGTTAATCCTAATGCCTCTTATCATGTAGTAAATCTAACTACACAATGTATCTCACTTGTGGCCTTGGAATGGTCCTAACGCAAGTTCTAGAATCTAAGTGCTACCGTACACACATCATAGCATAAATGCTTTTCCTACCAATTTCTAGGGGTGAACCTCACATATTTGGGGTGGAAAATTTTTTTAGTGGTACGGTTTTTTGTGCTAGTCATATAACTCCTATCCGTGAGACGCTCATTAAGATCAAAGTTTCACTCCTATATGTTGTAAAAAATTTTAAATTTGGCACTAAAATTACCTTAACAAGTATTTCTCTCAGTTTTATTACACATCTACCATCAAACAAACAAAAATCAAGCGCAATTGTATTCTCAAAAATCGTACTTTTACCCCCCCCTTACACTTAAGATGAACATTGTCCCCAATGTTCAAATAACAAGATGTAAAAGTAAAAAGTAAAAGAATGAAATCAAATACTCCCCTGATTCGCTCGGTGGATAATGAAATTACACGGTTAGATCTTCCTCCAAAGAGAATGTTGAAGCTCCATGACTAATGCATCGCCACAAGCTTGATTCAAAACATTTCCTTGTCCAAAATAACCTGTTAAACCTGAGAAAACAAACACGAAAACCTGCATAACATCGGCGGGAAAAATCTATATATAAGGATATAATGCTTGTGGAATGATAATTTTGCAGATTCCTGGAGATTATAAGTTGGAAATTTTAATAAAAACTTTTTATGAAAACAAAATTTTCAAAAATTTCTGGAAATTAAATCTGACGCCGTCAGGTTATAACCCCTGACGCCGTCAGAAATGACCTGACAAAAATTTTCATTTTAAGTTTCCGGAAAATTTCTTGAAAAACCTTTACCTTACTTCCTGGAAATCCTGCAAAACATCATTATGACTCGATACAAGCATTTGACTCAAACAAATACGGATATGTATGTTAATTTATTATTATTACGATTCATGTTCATTTGTGTTCTAATAAACCGATTTAGATTTCCCTTACACTTAACTTTTGCAAAATACCTTTATATGTAGTTAAGACGAAGTTAAAAACAACATAAAGCATTTTCACAAATTACTTTTGAACATGAATCAATATTAATAAAAATTAAACACACATACGGAAACAAATAAAATCAAACAAACAAATAAATAAACACACAAAGCAAATAAAACAAATAAAGCTTGGGTTGCCTCCCAAGAGCGCTTGTTTTTGTTCGAGTCACGAGCCTGACTCTACCCTTATTTAATGGATAAAGGAGAGGTTTTCCCTACACTTAGGATTAAGTGCGGGTGATAGTAGCGATACACACCAGCTCGGTAGGAGTATGCCACGTGAGGAAAGAGTGGTGGATGAATTATATGCTCAAAGGGGTGTGCTCCTTTCATCATAACCTTGCCTAGTTCACTTTGGTCAATGGGTGATTTTGAGTTTCCTCCTAAAAAGGGATCATCTTCTATCAACTTCGAGAGATTCCTAGTTGGGAATCCATCTTGACCTAATAAACCTGGTTTAAACCCATAATGTTTCTTGTGATCAATCATGAATGGGTGATGTAAGTATGTAAGGTCATGGTTCACTCCTATGTTAGCTTCCTCTCTACAAGGCCTAGAGTCTACTTCCTTAATCTTAACATTACCCGGACTACATGGTTTGATGGGTGGATCGGGACCTAATTCAATTCCTAAGTTCACATCTAAGGATGGAAGATTAGGTAACGGTTTTGGTTTAGGCTCCGGTTCATCAAAACTAGGAACTTCCCTAGAACTAAGAGTAAGGTTATCATTATGAGTATTCAAACCTATATGCTCTAGTGGTGCTTGGTCCAAGGGTTCTACCTCAATTGGGGTTCCTAAAGTCTCTTCTACTTCTTCTGAATAAGTCACGGGCGGTGTGTATGCCTCAAATGATGGTAGGACTTGTGGGGTATTTGGCGGGCTTGGATTTTCTACTTTATCATCCATCTTATCAAGATCACCTATATCCTCAACATGTGTTTCATTATAATCCAACCCTAACATTTTCCCAAGTATCTCAAGTGCTTCTCTAGGCATCTTAACTTCTATATCCGAATCATAAGGATCATCCTCAATATTATTACTGCTATATTCAAATTGCCCAAAAGATTCATCATGTGTTTCTTGAGATTCATCATCATCGATCATAAAACCTAGGTCTTTTTGATCAAAGTGATCATGTTTTGGCTAAATCCTCCATCACATCAAGGTCACCTATGTGTTTGTTTTGTACTATGGCATTACATGACAACCACTTAGGTATCTCAACACTAACATATTCATCCCCAAACAAACTTGTTTCATGATCCTCGAATTTTGTGGTCAATTGACTTGTACTAACGTTTGTTGGGTTGTCTACTATATAATAATATTGGGCACACTCTTCAATAGCTTCCCATGCTTTCTCAACACTTAATTCCCTAATATCCCTGCCGGCAATATGGTAAATGTACCTTTGGGCTTGTCGGTCGACATGATTGTAAAAGAATTGAGTTAGGGACCAAAAATCGAAGTTATGATGAGGGACTTTTTGGAGTAAATATTTAAAACGAGTCCATGCATCATAGAGAGGTTCATCTTTATGTTGTTTAAACATCAAGATGTCATATGGAGTGGGTGAATTACGTGGTTGGTGGTATGGTGGATTCGCGTTCTCCATAATGGTGAACGGAAGAGTCAATGGAAATTACGAACAAACAAACAAAGAAATAAGATAGACTAAAGAAGACCTATAAAAATAAAATAAAAATCTCACTAGAAAGGAATCTAGTGAGTAGACCTAATAGAAATAAAAATTCAACCTAAACAATAACTATTCCCCGGCAGCGGCGCCAAAAACTTGATGCGTGGGTTTTGCAACCTTACAACAGGTTTTACCTCTCGAGGGATCTCAAGAGGCTTACAACCCCACCAGGCAGTGTACCTGACCGATGTAGTATAGTGTAGTGGTAAGTACGGGGGATTGATCGTTCTCCACAGGGAATAGTGTTCGTTAGGTATGAAAAGCTACTCTAATAGGTCTAAGGGTTGAGGAAGATTCTTTTTTTATGTTTTTATATTTTTTATGAAAGCAAGTAAAATCTCGGGTTTTGAAGGAGTGGGCGGAATTAGTTGCTAGTCAACTAACCCAAATTACTACAAATGCAAATAAAATAAAATAACAAAAATGAAAAGTGGTGAGAAACTTATGTGTAGAGAAATGTGTTTACTTAGATTTCCTTACTCCCTAACTATCTTTTACCGGTTAATTAGTGTGTATTAGTCGCGTGGATGACGGGTGTATTCCTTAATACCATTCGTGGGGTGGCGTACTTACTTCCCCAAACTCTACAAGCTCCTACTTCACTCCTATGTCGAGCCGGCTAGGAAGCTCCTAACATGGGATCACTAGAATTCGCTTGTGCATTAAATACAACCATAAAAACCTTTAGTACGCGTTTGGTTCATGTTTCTTAAGACGTTCAAGCAAGTTACCGAATAGGAAGTTAGCCAGTTTTCTTAAGCCTAACATAGATAAACAATCATCCAATACAACTAACAACACACTAACAACCAATAATCAATAGCTAGGTTTCATTAGATCTAAGCAAACACAAGATAAAATTAGCCTAACATGTTAAACAAAAGACAAGCATAGGATAGAATCAAACAACACATAGACATATTGAATGATTAATTGATAACTTATCTTTCAATGAAACATGGAAGATCTCAAGGCAAGAAGCCCTGAAAAAGTAGCTAAAATCGTCTTAGGGTTTTATCCCAAAATTCCACACACTAAGCTCTCTCTTATGACAAAAATTTAGAAAACTATATATAGACTTTGACATCTGACGGCGTCACCTTATGCATTGTGACGCCGTCACCTCGCCGCTTTTAGGGTTCCCGGATGACCATCTTGACGCCGTCCCTCTTTAGCTCTTCAAAAATCCATTCTGGCTTATCAAGGCTTGACGCCGTCGGACCTATAACGTGACGCCGTCCCCTTATGATTTAAGCCGTGACGCCCTTGATTTAGTTAAAGCGTGACGCCGTCAGAATTCTCATGCAAACTCACTGGCCCGTCATGAGTAAATTTCACATCCAACTTTTCTTGCCAAGGCATGACGCCGTCTGGAGTTAATGTTGACGCCGTCAAAGGTGACTTTCAGCACAATTTTGAGACTTTGCCGTTTTCCTCACTTTTATGCTCCAAAAACGTCCAAAATGCCTCCTTTTCCAGATTTCTCCTCAAAAGTACCTAAAATGACAAAAGGAACGATTTAGGGCAATATTTGATCAAATAAATACGATTTAGGGCTTAAATGACCCCCGAAAAGTGGTACACTTTTCGCTTCATCAGTTGCTGAACATAAACTTCTTCTTTCAGTGAGCCATTTAAGAATGCACTTTTAACATCCATTTGGTACACCTTGAAGTTCATGTATGTAGCAAAAGCAAGGAAGATCCTGATGGCTTCCATCCTTGCTACTGGTGCAAATGTTTCTTTATAGTCAATGCCTTCTTGTTGATTATAGCCTTTGGCTACAAGTCTGGCTTTATTTTTAATGACTATGCCATTTTCATCAGATTTGTTTTTAAATACCCATTTCATGCCAATGACTGAAACATCTTCAGGACATTTGACCAAGGTCATTACCTTGTTTCTGTCAAATTGTTCCAGTTCATCATTCATGGCTTGAACCCAACTTGGATGTTTTAGTGCTTCCTTAACACTTTTGGGTTCAATTGTGGAAATGAAGTCCACAAATAGGCATTCATTGGCTGAGGCTGCTCTCAGTTCAGCAGCCATGCTCCTTGTGAGCATGCCTTCAGTAGGCTCACCAATTATATTGACAAGTTCTATATCCTGAGACCTAGTCCAACTGTCCTGAGGTCTTGGAAACTGATTAGAACTTGTAGAGGCCTGATGGGTAGGATCAGGATCAGACACATGATGTTCTTCAGCATCATGAGTGTCTGAGGGGGTTGACTCATCACTGTGATTGTTTAGTACCTGAGTACTTTGTACTGACTGAATGAATTCATCAGTATTTTGTGCTTCAATAAACTCAGTGATGGTTGGGTAAGGAAGGTTGTGGGGAATGATGTAATAGGAGATGTCAGCATTTGCATGGTACTGAATGGAAGGACCATTATCAGGATGATGTTCATCAGGTGGGTATCTTGATGATTCATCAATACCTATCTCTTCCACTGAGTTGTTAGAGACACTGATTGCATCAGTGCTCTCATCAAAGGTAACATGAAATGTTTCCTCAGCATGCTGTCTCCTAGTGTTGAACACCCTGAAGGCTTTTGAGACTAGGGAGTATCCTAGGAAGTATCCATCATCAGCTTTGGCATCAAATTTTTCTAAGTGATCCTTGTTATTATGAATAAACACAGGACACCCAAAGACATGAAAGTAGCTGATGTCAGGGATTCTTCCCTTGAATAACTCATATGGAGTTTTGCTATGTCTCTTGACAATGATGGATCTGTTTTGTGTGTAACAGGCAGTCTTTACTGCTTCAGTCCAAAAGTGTTTGGAAAGGACTGATCCATTTAGCATTGTCCTAGCTGCTTCAATGAGTGTTCTATTTTTCCTTTCAGCCACCCCATTTTGTTCAGGTGTGTAGGGTGAGAAAATTTTTTGTGAAATGCCTTTCTCATCACAGAAACATTCAAGTTCATAATTTTTGAACTCTGTTCCATTGTCAGTTCTAATCTGTTTGACTTTGATGTCATTCTGATTTTCAACGTTCCTGACAAAGGACATAATTGTTTCAGCTGCCTGACTCTTTTTGATCAGGAAGTATACCCAAGTGTATCTTGAGTACTCATCCACAATGACCAGAGTATACTTCTCATGGTTAATAGATCTAGGACTAATTGGTCCAAATAGATCCATATGAAGAAGATGTAGGCAATTCCTGATGGAAAAGTTGGTTTTGGTTTTAAAGGATGCTCTGTGATGTTTACCTTTTTCATAAGCTGAGCATGGTTTATCCTTTGAAAACACAAGAGATGGTAAGCCAAGGACCTTGTTTTGTTTTACAAGGTTGTTTATGTTTTTGAAGTTCAGGTGGGAGAGTCTCTTATGCCAAAGCCAGTTGAGTGTATCAGTGGCCTTGGTAAAGAGACAAGTTCCATTCTGAGTCAGACTGGACATGTCTAACACATAAACATCATGTCTTCTTGGAGCAATAACGACAACTTCCTTATTAGCATTGAAGATGATTCCTTGCTTATCATCAAACTGAACTATGTATTTCGCATCACATAGTTGACTGACACTTATCAAATTGTATTTTAGACCATTTACATAAGCTATCCTAGTAAAGACTATACTATTGCAGTTTACTGAACCATAACCTTCAGTGAGACATGATGAGTTATCAGCAAATATCACTTTGGGTCCTGATTCATCCACATACTTGTGCAGATATTCCTTCACACCAGTCATGCTCCTTGAACATCCACTATCAAGATGCCAAACAGGGTCCCTGGCATGTTTCTGCACAAATGGTAAACTGGGTCAGTTCTTTCTAGGACTCCACTTCTTGGAGGGTTTAGCTTTGAGGGTCTTATTAACATTTTCAAGTGATTTATGGTCAGTGGTGGAGTGGACTGAGCTACCACATATTATGCATTTGATTGCTGATGTAGACTCAGTGAACTGAGAGGCTGACTTTGTCAAACCTCTACTGGCCTGAATGGCCTTACCACGTCCTGAGATGTTATGAGTGGAACTTCCACTATTTTCACAACAATTGTCAATTTGACAATCCTTAGGATGGTGGTCATTGAACCCACAGTGAGGGCAAGGTGCAAAAGGCTTTGCCTTTTGTTTCTGTTTCTGTTTAGAATCAGAAGGATAGTTTAAAGACTGAGCTTTAAGACTTGCCATGTTTGATGTGACTGTATGTGTTTTATGATCAGAGGTCCTGTGATCATCTTTTTTGCAAATCATGCAATAAAAAATTCTATAGCAATCATCAGTGATATGATTGGTATAGTTACATAGTTCACATCTTTTCAGGGGTTTTGTGGGTTTGGGTTTGGTCTTTGAGGAAGCTGGTTTTTGTTCCTTCTTGGATTGAGAAGGTTTCTCAGAAGATGCAATCTTCTCTCCCAGCTTCCTGACCATTTCAGCCAATTGATCAAATTTTGAATCATGGCTTAGGGTTGTTACTTCAGAAAGGACTGAAGTTGATGAGTCATCAGTATTTACTGAGACTTCTAGGGTTGGTCTCTTCAGGATGGTTGTTTCCATTCCTGATCTCTCCTTTGGAGAGTGTGGTGAGAAGACCATTGGCGGGAGGCCTAAGTTTGGTGCAGCACCCTGAAGGGTATTCAGTGGAGGAAGTGGTGGGTATGATTCTGATTCAGACTCATTCACAGACTCAGTATTACTGAGTTGTTCAGTGAGTTCAAGCTTACTGAGTTGTTCAGTTAGTCCAAGCATATTTTTCAAAGCCTGACTTTCAGGAAGCAAGATCTTTCCAGTCTCAAAGTTTGGTAACTTGCTGACTGGGTTGTCCCTGACAATCCAGTCATTAGACTTGGGAAGCATTTCTTGCTCAAAACATATGCCAGCTGGAACAAAGGTTAATTCACTGTGACTCACATTGGGATCAACCATAAGAGGGTCAATTCCAATGGTTTTCTGAGAGCTTAATCCCACAGTGTCAAAAACCTTGGGGTTCTTCTTGGTCCAGCTTTGGATGACAGCTTTTTCTTTGTTAAGTTCAGTTTGTAGGGCTTGGTTCTGTTTCAAAATTTCAGTGTTCTGAATTTGTAGAGTTATTGTTTCTAGTTTGGCTTGCTTTAGTACAATTAATTCATCTCTACATTTATTCAATTCTGACACTATGTTGTTATATTTTGAACACATGTTAAGCCTTTGTTCCTCAACAAATTTAAGATCTACACAAATATAATTCATGTAAGACTGCCAATCAGAATCATCATCCATAGAAAGTAAAGTGTTTACCTTCTTCATGGTAATATTTACCCACTCTCCATTCCTTGCATGGCTTTTCCCAACAGCCACCTGATCACCTTCAGAGAGTGCCATCAGTGCACTCACTCTAATTTCCTCATCTGAGGAGACCTCTTCATCATCCCAGTCATAAGCTTCAGCTACTAAAACCTTATTCTTTTCCTGAACAGGTTTGGGTGTTTGAGCAGCCTGAGACATTGAGGGATTAGTTTCAAGAATTGCAAGTTTAGCCTTGGCTTTCCTATATTTTGCTTCAAAGTCCTTTTGACCCTTGTTTTGAAATTGTTAGGTCGACTGAAACATTCTAGGTTGAAACTTGCTAGTTCCTGAGGAACTATTTCCTGAAAATTTGTAAGAGGGTTCTGAGGTTGTTTTAGAATAACAGTCCCTAGCAAAATGACCCTTTTTACCACAATTAAAGCATTCAGTGATTTCATTTGCTTTTCCTTTTGAAAAATTGGACTGGTTTCTTTTGATGAAACGTTTTGAACTAGCAAGGAGTGCCCTCTCTTGGAATTCCAAGTTTAGATCTTTTAGGTACTCATCACTAGTCCTTTCATCAATTTCATCCTCAGAATCCTCTTGAAAGTCCTGCACAACACCATTAGTATAAAAAGCAGTTGATATGGGTGTGGAGGTTAAGGCCTTTTTGGACTCAAGAGATTTTGAGTCAGGATATCTCCTTGAGATCAAGTTGTCCTCATAGACAAATTTCCCATAGATTTCAGGGAGCTCAAGGGTTTGAATGTGATTAGCATTCCTCAGGCCTTGTGAGAAGTTTAGCCACTTCTCAGGGAGACTGTTGACAAAGCCAACATTTGTCTCATGCTTAGATAATACTACACCATCATTTGATAGTTCGTTTATCAAAGTCTTGTATCTGGTATAAGTCTGAGAGAGACTTTCAGAGTCTTTTGCCCTGAAAGTATTATACTCAAGTTTCAGGTCCATGACCCTGTTTTCCTTGGTATCTGAGGGGCCCTCAAAGCTATTAACCAAGTCATCCCAAGTTTGCTTGACTGTTAAACAGTTAATGACTGATTCCATTATATCGTCAGAAAGACAAGATATAAGGATGCTTTTAAGGCGCTGGTCTTGATTGACCACCCTCCTCTCATCAATGGTCCATTGTGCCTCAGGCTTGTTTAGCCCTGCAACAGTCTTAGGGACAAATGGGCCATCCCTGATATAGGTGATGTAGTAAGGTTCCATACCAGTTAAATAGCAAATCATACATTTTTTCCATTTGCTAAACATTCCAGCTTCTAGTCTGGGTGCAACAGCAGAATAACTGCCACACTTTTTATCGACCAGCTGGGGTAAATTAATATCAGCAATAGTAGGATCTTGGTTTTAAAAACCTTGAGCACTCTTGGTTAATTTTGAAAGATTTTATAAACCAGAGGCTCTGATACCACTTGTTATTCCCTTAACACGCTTAGAGTTAACTAGAAAGTTAATATATTCGTGTTTATGACTAATACAATGTTATGATTAATTCTAACAGATTAATGAAACGTAAAAGTAAAAACACATAAGTATTTTTCAACGTTTAAATTCTTATTAGAAATGAATCAAAGAATCTATTACCCAAGTGTTTTGCGGAATAAACACTTGGGATTGAATAGACAAGGTATGGTTGTGTCTCCTATCTAAACTCAAGCTTTGCTTTGAGTGGTAACAATTCGACCCACTAAGCTATCTCAGGGATACGTTACTCTTTGTAGGAGAGAAGTTGCTTTGCAAAAGTCTAAGCTTTCAATGTACAAAACACACTCAACTTCTTTCCCATCTGAACCTATTTATACACAAGTATAAAGAGTAAAAGTGATTAAAATAATACAAGTTGTTGAAGCAAGTGTGTCTGACAATTACAATAGTAATTGTCATTTCCAAGAACCAATAGGAATGGGCTAAAAGTCTTTAGAAGTGGTTGGTCTGACACTCCATGACTTTTAGCCGTTTTAGGGAAGGTTTCTTCCTGACAAGATAAGATTTGATCTTATCTTAAACTCTTCCCAGATCTTCCCGCCTTTCTTTCAGGCTTTAGGGTCTTCAGTACACGCCTTCATTTATTAATCACAATTGTTGTTGAGGAGACTGGGGTTCAGTGAGTTCTTGTCCAACACTTACTGAACCATCATCTTCTTCTTTGGCTTAAGTCCTACTCAGAGAGTACCGCCTTCCTGAGTAGTGAATCCTTCTTCTTGAATTATCCTTAAGCATCCTGAAGATGACTCACTGAGAGACTGTTCTCTCAGTGACTTGAATTGTTCTCGGTTTAAGTTAACACTTAGTTAATTTGTGTTCAAATCTTGTTTTAAGTATTCTTGGGTACTGACGGACCCAACAACTACCCTCACCATCTTTTGAACTACCCTCACCAGCCTTTTTCTTCCTCTGTTCTGCTCTTTTTTTTTTTTAATGTGGCAGTCCCAACACATCTACATGCTTGCACATCCCTACCACAGAAAGCTAACACTTGCTTCCAATCATTTCTCATAAACCACAGTTGATACCCATTGGCTACCCCATAATTGGCTAAAGCAAGTTTTAGTTGTTCATGGGTCTCAAACCTCATTCCTAATATAGGTTCCATTTTATCCCAAGACCGAAACTCAAAGGAATTGACGGGGGCCTGCACAAGCGGTGGAGCATGTGGTTTAATTCGATACAACGCGCAAAACCTTACCAGCCCTTGACATATGAACAAGAAAACCTGTCCTTAACGGGATGGTACTGACTTTCAATCATGTGTAGGATCATGTCTTGGATAAATATTACCTGGCTTAGCTCTATACTTAGGATCTATATTATCTGGGTCTTCTAACACTTCTATTACATTTACATTGACTGATTCATCAATGAAACCTCTAAAGTGACCATTATTAGAGCACAATTTGTTAAGAAATGGGTCTTTGGTAGTGACAATCTTAATTTCTACATTCTCATCACCCTCAATAAACAATTCCACATCACCTAAAGCTTCATCATCACTAGAACAATAAGCATCACTAGATTCATACCCCAAATCAACTTCAATGGATTCTTATTTGTCCCTAATATCTAAAGCATCTTCATCAAGATGTTCAGCATACAAATCAACTACCCATTTTGATTCAAAACCAACAGTTAAAAATGCCTCAACATCAGCATTATTTTTAATTTCCTTAATGCCTAATCTTAATGGGGTTCCTACTTTGCAATAATAAAGCCTCCTAAGTGGATTATGCACTAAATGCCTAACTACATCAAAAAGATCAACACATGACATACCTTCAAACTTAAGATCTGTGATTTGCTTCTCATCTGCGTTCATATAATCAAAATGTTTAATTGTAAATAAACCATCATGTTTTAGGTTAACTGTGAAAACACGATTCTTGTCGGGTTTACCTTTACCCATTTTGATTATTACATAGATTAGAAAATTAGGTTGTGGAATTGGGAATTAGGGTTGTGGAATTAGGAATTAGGGTTCTTGTGGAAATTGGGGGGAAAACGTTTTTGGTAAAGTTATTAGATGAGTAACGTTATTATATGTTTGGTCAAACTATTTTAATAAAAAAATGATTTTTTTTTTTAACTTTATTAAACGGGCATACAATGGTAACCGGTTGCAACCGGTTACCAGTTGCAAAGATAGCCCATATGGGTAATATTTGAACAAATGCAATAAGTTTGATAGGTAATAATAGTATTTTAGAAAGTTCGTTACCTAACATTGGAAATTTTTAAAAGTTCGTTACCTATCTGTAGAATTAACCCAAATTAGTTTTATAACATGATCTTTTCCCCTTTATTTTGGCTGGAAGCAATATACATGCACTGTTAAAAAGTACAATTCAAGAAGGTACTTCTGTGTAACATCATATTTTTAGCCATGTTGTATAAAGGTTATAAGAGCATCACATGTAGTTACTTAAGTCAAAACATACAAAGAGTATCACACGTTTCAGTATTTTCCCTTTAACGTCCTTTCTCACTCACACAGTCAAAAACTCTCCCTGGTTACTTAAGCCAAACCTCACTTTTGAGTCTCACTATAACCAATTAAAACAAAAACTCAACACAAAAACCAATTAAAACGAAAAACCAAAAAACTGCTCTTTGGCGCAAGGCAGTGGCTTCACTCGCAAGATGGTGCATGAAGGCCGGTAGGGTGGTGCCGGCTTAACACTGTGCCACGTTGGTTTGACGCTAGTGTTGTGTGACTGCACCCGATGCTCTAACACCACATCTTCTATGCTATCTATAAACCAAAAATGGTCAAAGTGAAAAGTCAAGAAAGTGAAATGTTGAAAAAAATAAAATGAAAATGTTGAAATTAAAAAATGAAATGTTGAAAACATATGTTTCAAAAGGAAACTAGTAATACACATCGAAAACCGGGTTGCCCAGGGATGCTTCAAACCCGTCGGGTTGACCCGGTTTAATTTGACTAATTTTTTCGACCCAACCCGTTGGGATGACCAAGTTTGAATTGACCCCTTTTTTGATAAGAACGGTTCAACCGGTTGAACCACCCGGGTCGAACCGGGTTTCAAAACATTATGTTTAATCCTCAAATCCTCAAACTTTTACCATTTTTCGTTCATAACCCATAAACTTTTTTTATCAGTAAAACTATCCGCCGCTAAAAAATCTCATTACTATAACGGGTACTCGTCTAGTTTATTTGAAAAACTAGACCTGTCCACTGCTCCACTTTACATTTCCATGTTGTTTAGCTAATTAAATATTGGCCTTTACATTTGATTCTTTATGAAAAAACTTAAATACAATAACACAATATTTTAGTGCTCCAAATAACATGGAAGTGTAAGGTTAACGCACCTTTCGTCAGCTGGATATTCGGATTTTATTATCAGCATCTTTCTTTTCTAGTCTAGAAAAAAAATAATTAAAATCCACTTTTGTGTGGTCTCTAAACAGGTATTTGGTTTACCTAATACAATTAATTATTCGATAAATCACAAAACTAGCCATTTTACCACACATTCACAAAATACCTGGAAGTCTGACGTTTTACAAAAATACCAATAAAATTCGCAAATGTTGCGAAATTTGCCTTACCTTGCGAAATTAATTCCTTTTAACCCCTACAATGATTTCTGAACCTTTTCTTTTCTTTAACCCCAACATTCCTGTATTTTAGAGGAATTATTATAAGAAGTTAGATTTTTTTAGTATTTTGTAAATGTATGACAAAAACTGCTGGTTTTGTGATTTTCCTTAATTCTTCATAATACAAAAAATGAATTATTGGAGCCAGATGACAAAGTAACAACAAGTGCTTGGGCCATAAATAAAATTGGTCTGAAACAATATACATTTGCTCAAAATATAATGGGCTCATAATAATGAAATTCTTTTGATTTAAATGGGCTCAGTTTATTGTATGGGCTTTTAAACTATTCATTGTATCCGATAACAAAAACCTTTACGTAGGTTATTAATGCACCAAAATGTAACCAAATTTAATATTTTGGCATTCCATTTAATGAAATCTACTTTAAGAAACTGCTGTCTTTTGATTATATCATTTGTATAATTTACTTGTTATTAACAGTAGTTTATATATATTTTTTTAACAGAAACGGACTTTATATAGTTTTATGTGTTTCAAGGATTCGTGGTTAATTTTTGACATCATGTGTAGAAAGCCAATTGACGGGTATTCGTGACAGAAGCTCGAATATTTCATGATGCAAACTTGAGTTCTGCTTAGGAGCTCGAATAACATAGAAATATATAAGAGACAACTTAGAAATATATAATGTCTAATTATTTTCTCTTTGATAACTCCATAAAGTAGGAATTGATCTCTTTGAATAAGTTATTAAGATATCAAAATTCTCCGAAGCAGGGCTACATTCATTCCTTGCGTAAAATTTTCATCCATTTGATGCTATATGTTAGGTGAGCCAAGCGCCTGTCGTTATAGAAGCATATTGACACTAGACTATGCTCCTATTGACTGCATTATTTTATGTTATTACTAATTACTTAAATTGCAAATAAATATGTCAAAGCTGGATCATTAATAACAACATCAGTTCATTGTTATAAGGTTGGCAACCGGTTGGAAAAGTGTGTTTCAACTCAGCCAATGTGCGCGAGTTAAGTTCCCAGATGCCCAGTTTTTTTTTTTCCTTCGTTTTCTTTCCAATTTCAACTTATCAAAAGTCATTTTTGCAACAAAAATTTCCAGCAATTTTAACTCTCTTCCGTGTTCTTAAACGTTAAAAACACAAACCACAACTAGAAAACAATGTGGACTGAAAAACGTTTTCCCAAGAATTATTTGACGCAGCTGCTATGCTCCCTACTAAAAACACACATACTTACTTTTACTGTTGGCCACAACGTTGGATCTTTATTGGTCTAACGTGGTCACAATATACCAAGTAACACGATACATTCAAAGAATTGCTTTTGAATTAATTGAAATAATAATAAGTCATCATATGTAAATGTTACAGATTCTAATCTATATATAATGAATGAAAAGGTGCGTTTGAATGGTTGTGTTGGTTCGGTAGAATCAACAGATGCAACGCTTCCTTTTGTAACTGTCAAATGGCAGTTATTTCCTGAGAGTTGACTTTTTAATATAGTTGACTTTGACTTCGGGTTTGACCCTCTAAATGGGTAAGGCAGGTAAGAGTGGGATTAACCCAATATTCTCCCCCTTAATCACAATCGTTGTAAAGATCAAGATTCGTGTTCAGGAGGTCGGGGGAATTCAAAATAAAGATTAGACATTGTATTATTAGATTAGAAGTGGGGGAAGGTGTGTGTGTTTTCTAGAGAGAGAGAAGAGATCACACACACACACCTTCAATATTACAAGTGAATTCCCTCACCTCCTAGTCTCAACTAGGAGGGTATTTATACAACCTTACAAGCCTAACTTTACACAAATGGCAAAACTAGACCTTGTACTTAATAACTATGCAATTCCCAAATATAACATTACTTTTAAGGCTAACAATCTCTCCCCAAAGTGATGTTATACGGGAATTGCTTACAAAGTTCCCTACAAGTAAAATATAAACCATAAGTATAGAGAATGGTCTTCAAACTTCATTACTTCGTTCAGCTTGCAGAATCTTCTCAGCTTTCATTTCTTTACTTGCAGAAGAACGTGAGCAAATCTAATTAGGGTATAATTCTGGGTGCCCTGAGTGCTCTCCCCTAATTAGTGCTCTCCCCCAAACAAACAACCTTTCTGATTACTGCCGTGATTCTGAAGAAGTCTTTTGATAGTTAACTGCATCCCGTCTTTAGTCTTCTAACACGCAACGGAAAATGTAGAACAGACTGTAGACTCGACCTTCTTCAAGATTATTCATTCGGGGGAAATCGAGTATCAACATCTTCATCTCACCAAATGCATCCCAGTTATCTTTCAAATGATAAATCAGCCCATAACGTACACATGAAATGATATCACCAAAGTAACAAGTTGAACCACTGATCTTGATTTTGTTGCCCGAAATTGGTGAAGGTGGATAAGGTAGAAGTGCGTAGAATAAGATGAGTAGAAGATAAGACATAGAATCAACCAATCTCCGACACAAATCATTTCATAAATCATTAAGCCCGATCACGTGAACTTGTTGTGCGTCCTCGATGTACACATTTCTCTCCCCTGCTGGTTACGATTTATCGGAATCAGCATAATGATGTGTACGTGAAGTATTAACTGGAAGCACTTTATCATTAACCCAATCAGCCTATGAGAAGATGTCGATAAACCCAATCTACTAACAATACCATTTAAGATGTCTAACTCTTTATCAACCTCCTGTATCAAAAACAACGGCTTTTTGTAGTAACCACATGAGAAGATAACCCAACATGACGAACTTGAGACTGAAGTAAAATAACCCAGACTTGTGACTTAAACTTGCACGAACGTGTGACTAAGAACCTATACTGAGCACTACAACGTAACTCCTTAAAGCATATAGGTCGTTTCATATACCCATCCATCCTTCCTTAACTGTATATGAACCTCTCTTGAATTATCCACATCTTTGTGTGACACTGAGTACTACAACGTATCTCCTTTAAGTGATAGTTAACTAGGTCTTCGTCCATCCACCCCTTGACCTATGAAAACTAGATAACCCAAGACTTAATCACTTTTCCCATGAGTGCTCAAACAAGGATCTCGAAGAATCATGCATCCAACCAACCCCGATATCTTCAAGATACTAAGTACACGTACCCGAGATATTCCACTTCAACTTCAAATAAGTAATAACGAATCATCATCCTTGTAGTCACAGTTGATAACAATCAATAATTAGCCATTGTCATTTGATATTGAATCTTGATCAGGATCGTTTTAGCGATACGTGGTGTTTTGAGGATGTAGGCCAATAATTTCATTTGTGATTTTGGTGTGGTGGGAGTTTGAAATATGCCTTATTTTCAATTCTAAACATGCTAGGAAAATTTGAGTTTAAGAATTTTTTACGCCAAATTTTGCCGAAAAAACCCGAATTTTGACCTAAAAATTTGAATTTTGGGCCAAAATTTTCATCGTTACACCATAATTTGAATTTAGCGTAAAAATGGACCGTTTAGTCTCTCATTGAAATTAAATTTTACTCAACTTTTCCCGCCAAAAAACATTTTTTTTTTGGCATACTCGTTCGACTAGACTAGGTTCGTTCGACTAGTCACTTGGTTCGATCAGCTTAAACTCGTTCGACTAATCAGCTCGTTCGACTAATCTGCTCGTTCGACTGATAGCTCGTTCGATCAACCTAGTCTTCGTTCGATCAACCTGCTCGTTCGACTAAGTCGTTCGACTATGTCGTTCGACTAAGTCGTTCGACTAAGTCGTTCGACTATGTCGTTCGACTATGTCGTTCGATCAATTTGGAAGAGTAAGTCTGACTCGACTACCCTTGTCTCGTTCGATGAATGCTCCTTCGATGACAAACCTCGTTCGATCAATGTTGGTCGTTCGATCAATGAAGCTCGTTCGATCACAGAAGTCGTTCGATCAATGTGGTCGTTCGATCAAATTTTCTCGTTCGATCAAGTCGTTCGATTAACCAACACTGATGAACAGTACCGCCCCAAAAATCACTTTTTCACCTCAAAACCCCACGATTCGCCCCTGGTTAGCTCTGATGCCAATTGTAAAGATCAAGATTCGTGTTCAGGAGGTCGGGGGAATTCAAAATAAAGATTAGACATTGTATTATTAGATAAGAATGGGGGAAGGTGTGTGTGTTTTCTAGAGAGAGAGAGGAGATCACACACACACCTTCAATATTACAAGTGAATTCCCTTACCTCCTAGTCTCAACTAGGAGGGTATTTATACAACCTTACAAGCCTAACTTTACACAAATGGCAAAACTAGACCTTGTACTTAATAACTATGCAATTCCCAAATATAACATTACTTTTAAGGCTAACAATCGTCATCTCCTAGATCTTTGACTCCAATAAAGTGTCTCATTGTTAGAAATTTGATCTTCGGTAGTGCCTTTGTGAGTATGTCAGCCTTCTGATGTTCTCCTCGAATAAATTCAACTTGTAAGTCTTCTCTTTCAACGCATTCTCGTATGAAGTGGTACTTTGTATCAATGTGTTTACTTCTTCCGTGAAAAACGGGATTCTTCATTAGTTCTATAGCTGATTTGTTATCAACTAGAATAGTTACCTTTTCTTCCTTTGAGTGCGTAAGCCTGCTGAGTAGTCTTTTTAACCATAATGCTTGTGTTGCTGCTGCAGTTGCTGCAATAAATTCAGATTCGCATGATGATAATGCTACTGTGGCTTGCTTCTGTGTGCTCCAGCTTATTGGTGAATCACCATAGTAGAAAATGATTCCAGTAGTTCCTTTGCCTTCTTGAGTGTTGACTCCATAGCTACTGTCGCTAAAGCCTTGTATTTTGTTTCCTCCATTATGTTTGTAGGTGATACCGTAGTTCTTTGTTCCTTTAACATAACGTAGTACATGTCTAATTGCTTTCATGTGTTGCTCTTTAGGTTCTTGCATAAATCGACTAAGTAATCCAATGGAATAACTTAAGTCGGGTCTTGTGTGAAGCAGATATCGTAGACATCCAATTAAGCTTCTATATTCAGTTGAGTTGACCATTGTTCCTTCAATATTCTTTGTCAATCTTGTTCCTGGATCCATAGGTATTAGGGTTTCATTGCAGTCCGTCATTCCAACTTCCTTTAGAATCTTGGTCGCGTATGCAGATTGCTTTATTGATATGTCACCTCCAGTTTGTGTGACTTCTATCCCTAGATAATATGCTAATAATCCAAGGTCACTCATTTCAAATTTGTCTTCCATTTGAGCTTTAAATTTTTCGATCTCTTTCTTTGGTGTGCCTGTGATGATTAGATCATCTACATAGACTCCTACAAGTAGAATTGAGTCTTTTGTGGCTTTCGTGTAGATCGCTTGTTCTAATGCACATTTCTTGAAGTCTAAGGACTTCAAAGTTTTGTCAAGTTTTATGTTCCATGCACGTGGTGCTTGTTTCAGTCCGTAAAGTGCCTTAATAGGTCTGTAGACTTTCCCAGAATTTTCCTTTTTTATACAGCCTTCCGGTTGTGAAACATAAACTTCTTCCTTTAAATCTCCATGTAGAAATGCAGATTTTACATCAAGGTGATGTACTTCCCATTTGTTATTAGCAGCTATGGCGAGTAATAATCTTATAGTTTCCATCCTTGCTACAGGTGCGAAAACTTCCTCAAAATCTATGCCATGCTCTTGAATGTAGCATTTTGCTACTAGTCTTGCTTTATGCTTGACTATGTTTCCATTAG
The DNA here is from genome assembly GCA_021014915.2 of Artemisia tridentata subsp. tridentata. NCBI lineage: Eukaryota > Viridiplantae > Streptophyta > Magnoliopsida > Asterales > Asteraceae > Artemisia > Artemisia tridentata. The sequence goes on along the minus strand of CP139508.1, from coordinate 71,992,414 downwards.
CATCCTTCTTGGTCTTGAATACCCACTTTAAGCCTATTGCTTTATGTCCTTTGGGTAAAGTGGTTAGTTCCCATGTGTTATTTCTATTGATAGAATCTAACTCGACCTTCATTGCTTCGATCCATTTTTGATCGTTTGATGCTTGCTTGTAATTCTTAGGTTCATCTTCAGCAAGTAATAATCTCTCAGTGTTGTCAAATAAATCATTCAAGGTTCTGAAACCTCTTATAGGTGTATGGTCAAAGTGTGAATGTGAAGCTGTGGTTGATGTAGAACCACTATCACTTTGATAGGTTGATTGTATTGAGTTGATTGGTGTAATTTGAGAGTTTACTCGGGATGAAATTGTAGATGGTGTGTGAAGTGTTTGTGATTGAGAGGGTGAGCTTCTTGTTGATGTTGTGTAATTATCATCATCGTTGTTGGGAAAATCATTGTCTTCGTCATTTGGTTGGATATTTTGTTCATGGTGTTCATTGGTGGCTTCAAGGTTTTCTATTCTGAAGTCAATCCATTCTGGTTCATTGGTGTGTTCACTCATGTAATCCTTCCAGTCCCATGCTTCTTCCTCTTTAAACTTCACGTCTCTACTAACACAAATTCTTTGTGTTGTTGGATCAAATAATCTATAAGCTTTTGATCCTTGTTCATTGCCTAAGTATACCATTTTGTTGCTTCTATCATCAAGCTTTGTTAAGCGTTGAGATGGTACCTTAGCATATGCTATGCAGCCGAAAATTCTAAGTGTTTCTAGATTTGGTTTTCTTCCTTTAATTGCTTCGTATGGAGTAATATCTTCTAGTGCTTTTGTAGGTACACTATTTAAGATGTAAATTGCATGTCTAACAGCTTCAGCCCAAAAATCTTGTGGCATGTTAGTTGCTTTCATCATACATCGAGTTGTAGACATAATTGTCCTATTCCTTCGTTCTACTACTCCGTTTTGTTGTGGTGAATAAGGAGCAGTGAGTTGTCGTGATATGCCATTGTCTTTGCAATATTTGATGAATTCATTTGATGTGAATTCTCCTCCACGATCGGTTCTAAACATCTTTAATGTTGTCCTTAACTCCTTTTCTATTGAATTCTTGTATTCCTTGAAAGTATCAAATGCGTGATCTTTCGTTTCTAGGAAATACGCCCACATGTATCTTGAATAATCATCGACTAACAAGAATATGTATTTCTTTCCAGATGGTGTTGGTGGTGTGATTGGTCCACATAAATCTCCATATACTAAGTCTAAGGGTGATGTAGATCTGGTTTTGGCTTTCTTTGGAAATGGTGTTCTACTATGTTTACCAACTAAACAAACATCACAGATTTGTGTTGTATGTTTAATGGCAGGTATTCCTTGAACTAACTCTCTTTGAGCCATAATTTTTAATGAATCAAAGTTGAGATGTCCTAGTCTTGCGTGCCATAACCATGTGTTATCCTTTAAGTTTGCTAGTAAGCAAACATGTGTTCCTACTTTCAGACTTGCTTTGTATAGACGGTTTCTTTGTCTTGTGACTCTTAAGAAGATTTTGTCATCCATGTCATAAAGTCGCAGTTCATTATCTTCTATTACAACTTTACAACCAATTTCGGTGAATTGACCAAGGCTCAATAAATTGCTTTTCAGGCTTGGGATATAATAGACATGTGAAATGATTCTTTGTTGCTCATCATCACATTCTATTAGGATTTAACCTTTGCCTTTGATCTCTATGTGTGACCCATCTCCGAATTTCACTTTTCCACTAACTTTCTCATCTAGGTCTTTGAAGTGTTCTCTCACTCCTGTCATATGGTTACTAGCTCCATTGTCTAAATACCATTGACTATCCAAATTTGTCTCTTGTGTTTCTACCTCTTCGTGTAGAGAGACATTTTGGTCTTCAACTTCTTTTACAAGTGGATCTTCTAAAATTGCCATTAATAAGGTAGGTTCGAAGTCCTCCTCGACAAGATTAGATTGCACGTTAGTGTTTGTCTTGGCATAACACTTATTTGCAAGATGTCCTTTCTTGTTGCATTTGTAACAAGTTACATTGCTAGGATCAAAGTTTGATCTCTTGAAGTTGTTATGAGGTTTTTCTCCCTCTTTTCTTTCTCCTCTAGGATTCTCGTGGTTTTTATTGTGTGGGAATTTATGTCTTCCACCACCACGTCCTTTAAAAGTCTTTCCTCTACCTTCATGTCGTGTGAACATCAATTTCTCTTGAGTGTTCCCCTGTTTCCCTTTCTTAAACTTAATCCTTTCTTCATAGGTCTTAAGTCTTCCAATTGCTTCTTCTAGGGTCATAGTGTTTAGATCGGAATGTTGTTCTATAGATGCAACTATTTGCAAATACCTATCGGGTACAGCATTTAGTAATTTCCTAACTAAGTTCTGATCTTGTATTGTGTGTCCTAGACTGGCGGCTTTGTTTACAAGAGTTGTGAGTTTTCCTGTAAAGGTATCGATGGTTTCATCTTCTCTCATATGTAGTAACTCAAGTTCAGACCTAAGTGTTTGAAGTCTGGCTTGTTGTACTCTCTCTTCGCCTAAGTGCCTAGTTTTTAAAGCGTCCCATATTGCTTTCGGGGTTTTGTGCTTTGTTATTTGAAGTAATTGTTTTTCGGGTAAGGATTGGTAAAGGTATGCAATAGCAGTTGTTTTTTTTTCTTATCGGGTTGAGTTGTTTCAGTTGGCTCAATTGTTTCCCATAACCCATTTGCTTCTAGAATAATTTGCATTCGAATTGCCCATAGTGAGTAATTCGCGGGTTTCAATATCGGGCATTGGAATTGAGGGGTAGTATTAGATGTACTAACCTCCTTCTTTCCACTATCTCCACCTTCTTTAGTCATTTCTAAAAGATAGTGACTAGGTAATCTCCTAAAATTCTAACACGGGGTGTGTGTTAAGAAATATAGCGTGCTTCTAATGTTTTGAGTCTAAAAGATGACAATCAAAACCTATAGGATTAGTTATAATATAAACTATCCTCGGAGATTAAAAATTCAAAGTGAATAAAGCTAAGGTTAATTACTCCTTAAAAGTTATTCCTAATTATAATAAGCAGCGTAATTACACTAGGTTATTATAATATAAATATGATAAGTATACTTAAGGGTATTGTGTAGTAACTTATCAAAAAATAAAATAAACTATACTATAATAAGTAAAGTTTAAAAGATAGAAGGGTGGATTCGTAAATTTTGAAACCTGGGGGGGGGGGTAATATAAACCCGGTGCCCTTTTTGTTGGTTTCTGTGTGCCCTAGGCGTTATTTAGTACGCCTCTTTCTTCTTCTTCGTTATCTCTTTTGAGAGATAAAAAAATGTCTCTGCCTCTTTCTTTCGGGTGAGACCGTTGCACTGCTATGCTTCTGGTGGTTGACCGCCGAATATTTTGGCTTTGGTTAACCTCCTTCTTCACGGGTATTCGGTGTTCTCGTTACTTCGAGCGCCGGTTAATCCTTTTTTTTTTGGATTTGTTCGTCCGTGGAAATATTGAATCAAGATGATTCAAAAAGTGAAAAGGGTATTGATTCTGGATGCAACAGGTGTGTTTGTTCCTTTTGTTGAATCAATCTATTTCCTTTTCTGATGACTATCGTGTTTTAATCGATGGTAATGGGTTCTTGTTTCTGAATCGATGTAAGGTTTTGTTTGATTAAAAGTCAAAACCTTTGTTCCCTTTGATGATTTCTAGTCTCGGTAAAAAAAATCCGAATGAAAAATTTTGCAAGATGATTGAAAATTGCCTATTCTTAGTTGCCGGTAATTAATTACGAGGCGGCTATGAATTATGGACGGTTTTCAGAATCACAAAAATGATTACTAGTTTGATTTGTGGTTCGGATATAGTTTTGCAAAAAAAAAAAAAAAAAATTACCGTTTCTGGGAATATTGTTTCTTCTTCGATTCAGGGCAAAATAAAAACCCTTGGTATATGATGATTTGGTTAGAAGAATCCAAACCTCTCTGATACCAATTGTTGGCCACAACGTTGGATCTTTATTGGTCTAACGTGGTCACAATATACCAAGTAACACGATACGTTCAAAGAATTGCTTTTGAATTAATTGAAATAATAATAAGTCATCATATGTAAATGTTACAGATTCTAATCTATATATAATGAATGAAAAGGTGCGTTTGAATGGTTGTGTTGGTTCGGTAGAATCAACAGATGCAACGCTTCCTTTTGTAACTGTCAAATGGCAGTTATTTCCTGAGAGTTAGACTTTTTAATATAGTTGACTTTGACTTCGGGTTTGACCCTCTAAATGGGTAAGGCGGGTAAGAGTGGGATTAACCCAATATTTACTATGTCATCACAAACAAAAACTCTAAAAATAGTATGCAACTAATTAAAAACTCACACCAAGTTTAGGCATACAATTAGTCATGAGTTTAGGTCTCCAAATCCTTTCTCGGTTATAATATAATAACAGACTGCTCTTAGTTTCCATGAGACTTTCAAGAAGTAACTGAACTTTTGTATTGGATACACAAATAATTGTATAAACGGTAAAAAAAGAAAGAAAGAAAGAAAGATATAAGCTTATAAAAGAAACTTATCAATCCTAAATTTAACTGTGAATACTATCTCATACGTTGATTGTTTATGTACTCTAAACAAGATTATATGATGATAGTATTATTACCCATGGAAGAAAAAAAGAATCGATAATCAGGTTTAAAAGGTAGTTTGGTGATCGATGCTACTTGATATATTGATTAGGCGACACAAACGTCTCATTGTATCTCACTATTTCAGAGAAACGCATGTTGGCGATAGGCCACAGTTCTTTGCCTTTTTCTATCCCTTTGCAAGGCTTGTTCTTTTTCACCTTATTCCTTTTCAGATTTACGTTATAAAGATAAGGACTTGTGCCGCCGTAGCAACTTGTGCTGCCGTTGTAACTGTACATCAACATTCCATTGCTTGTCAAATGCAGTGGGTTCATCATGTAGTGCAAATCACTATAATCTCCCCGATAAGTTTCCATCTTCTTCCAATTTCCTTCTTCATTAATCTTCCAAAGTTTGATTAAATTTGTGTTTTCACTAAAACTCTTAAGGTCATACATAATGAAAACATGAATGCAGCTTTTTCTAACCATGAGAGTAATAAGACGTGACTTTTCAATTTGACTATGACTCAAAGTGGGAGTACCTTTAATCTCTGTGAGCGTTTCGGTCTTTGTATCAAACCTTATAACTGAATATTTTCCATTATAATCTAAAAAATGGAGATTCTCATTCAAACAAGTAACATTAGACAAGTGACTTATTTTCAAGTCGGATGTATCTTGAAAGGCGATCGTTTTCCATGAATCTGATTTCAACGAGTATATTTGAACATCATTATGGCTTATTACATTTACAAGCTTGTAGTCATCTCCGCAAGAGCCATAAAACATTCCTAATGCTGAAATCCAAGATTTGGGTTTTGACAATATCTTATACTCACTCGTCAGAGGATTCCATAGAATTAAATCATAGTAATCTTCAAAATAATAATCATAGCGTAAGCATACCAGTCCATGAAAAGATGTTAGAAACCTAATTTTTGAAATTCTATCAGTCATGGCGGGTAGTCTAAAGGATCTACGAAAAACATTATCAGGTGCTTCACGATTCATGATGCCCCACGTAAAATCACAGGATAAAATGAGAAATTTGTATAGGGGATAGCTTGGCTACAATTTTTGTAGCCAATTGGCTACAATCCTCCCTTAAAATATACAAGAAAATGAATCAGAGACCCCCAAAAAGAAGTGAGGGACGCACAAAATGCCTCATGGACCCACAATTTATAGCACAAATTGTAGTGAATCGGCTACAATTTAATTGCAGCTAATATATATATATATATATATATATATATATATATATATATATATATATATATGATCAAATAAGAAGAAAAATTAAAATAAGAATGATAAGAAGAAACCACAACCACTCATTTTAGATGCACCTATAAAAATAAATGTCCCCTTAAAATTCTCCCTCTTATTTAAAATGTGTGGCTAGAAATTCTTTTTATTTTAGTTTTTCATTTTATTGGACCTCTTCCCTATATATATATATATATATATATATATATATATATATATATATATATATATATATATATATATATTATATATATATATATATAGTGTTGTATTCTATGCAGTACCAATATTAGATACAGTACTTTACAGTACCCTTAAAATGAATCTGGGCCATTGGATGAGTATGATCGAAGGTTAAGATTAAAAGTGCCAAAATTGTAATTAAACAAAAGATAAAGGTTTTATTTTCAATTAAACAAAAGACTGGAAGGGTATTTTAGGAATTCAAATTTCTAGTAAAATGTATCCATTAAAAGAAAACCCGTAACTTATTTTGTGAGATCCATTATTTTAGGAGAAAAGTAGATCTCTCTCAAAACCATAACCACCATCATCTCCCCAACATTCACAGGCTCCATCCACAAATCTTTACATCTATGATCATTGACGAATCTTTTTTTTCTAACCATCCAATGGCCTAGATTCATGAAATACGAAAAATACGAAGTATTGTGTGAAGATATGATTTTTAAATTAATTGTCATTGGTCAATCGATCAAGATGTAGAGCCAGTAGCAGACGCAAGAGCAGACGCAAGTGGGTCATCACTTTGAAAGTAAGAAATTTATTCATTGCTGATTTTTCGATTAGTGAAAGTAATATATTTAAATTAATTGATCGATTTGGCATGATGAATTTTATATCTTCTTGGTCAACGTTTTGTCGCAAGTGAATTAAATGGGTCGAACTCTTTCTGTTGCTATTAATTGACATGTGGGGCTGGTTTGTGATTTGTCGCATGTTTTAAAATTAATTGGTTGAATTGATTGGATATTATTCATGGATCAGTGATCAATTGTGGGTCCATGTTGGTCAAATGGTACGATTGATCAGTTGTATCAAGAAGTTGGGTATGCTGCCAGTGGTAATTTTATTCTAGCACACCTATATTTAACAATATACATTTGTATTTGAATTGTATTTCATTTGATATCAAATTTTGTGTATTTGTTTTTTATGTCTCGTTGATTGATTTTCATAGATTATATGATTAACTATTTGATTTTTAGTTTTTGTTTCGAGACAGGGATTGTGTTTTTGGTGCTTTGATTATGAAGTTTATATAGTCACCGCAAACATACATGTTTTTGGAAGGCATGCATATATGTTCTAATGAATTTGTCGAGAAAGCGCAGTGTGTACATATGTATTTGGAAGGGTACACATATGTTCTAACGATTATGATCAGAAAGTGAAGCGTGCACGCATGTTCTTCGAATAGTGCACATATGTCTTTGAATTTCTAGCACACCTATATTTAACAATATACATTTGTATTTGAATTGTATTTCATTTGATATCAAATTTTGTGTATTGAATTTATGTTTTTTCTTTGTTATAAATTTAGAGATTACATGTATGTCTATGTTTATGTTTTTTTGTTATAAATTTCGAAGATTAAAAAATGTACACTAGAAACATATGTGCAAATACCATTTTAAGCAAAACAAGTTTGACATATAAACAATTGTACACAAGAAACATATGTAAATTTACAATATTAAAAAAAAAAAAAAAAAAAAAAAAAAAAAAAAAAAAAAAAAGAAAAAACATGTGCACTTCATTTTCCTTAAAAAAACATGTATACTAAAAAAAAATTAAAAAAAATTAATTCCAAAAATTAAGGGAATTTAAAAACGTTTTTAATTACAAAAATCAAAAAGAAACTAAAAATGTGTTTGACTATTATGCCCTTTTTAATTAAATAAAAATGTTTATTAATACTAAATTCCTATTGGTCTAAATGAGTACTGTAAAGTACTGCATCTAATATTGGTACTGCATAGAACGCGCCCCTATTATATATATATATATATATATATATATATATATATATATATATATATAGTGGGACTTTCATTTCAGAACCATCTTATCTGCGAGAACTGACAGAACCACTAAAAACATACATGCACGCCTTTTAAAATAAAATAAAATACATGCAAATCATCAATAATCGTAAGTATCCACCTATGTTCTTCAATATCATCATGAACTCATCCTCTTTTTTCACAAAAATCTTACACACGGCCGCAATATTGTCATTGCACGCCTTATAAGAACATACATGCACACCTTCAAAGAAAATTTTTGTATTTCCAATTTCTTATCAAATTCTTTAGAACAACTATGTTTTTTTTAAAACATATATATTGTTTTTGGAACATATGTGCAAAAATACAATTATTAAAGGCGTGCATGTATGTTTTTGGTGGTTCTGTCAGTTCTCGCAGATAAGATGGTTCTGAAATGAAAGTGCCCCTATATATATATATATATATATATATATATATATATATATATATATATATAAACCTAAAAAATAAATAAATAAACTTAAATGTGTCCAAAAATAATTTATGTAGAACGGAGGGTTCTTTTTGACAAACTCAAACTTTCAAGGGTAGGATTTAGGGTTTAGGGTTTAGGTGATTTAGTTAGTTTCCAAAAAGTAAGTGATTTAGTCATGAAAAAGAATTGATTCATCCACCTCAGTTAAGATTGAAATTACATATCTACCCATGACAATTAAAGTGCAGTTTGGTATCCCACTTTGGGATTGAGTTTTAATATGATTTGACACTTAAAAAGTGTTTGGTTAAAATCCTAAAGTATTATGAATAATTATGTAATTATATGTGTGGCTATCCATATACCTTAACCTCCCTAACCTCTCATCTTTTTGTATTCCCTCACTAATTGTTGTACTAAATACTTTGATTGTAAGAACCCTATAAATAGAGGTTCATTTGTAGTTTGTGATATATCAATGAAAATGCATTCCACAATCTCTCTATTCTTCTAGCTTTACTTCTTGTCAATCATCATTATTTTGTAACACGTTATCAGCACGACAGTCTCAAAATGCAATCCTTGATTTTGACCGGTATGTCTTGATAATACCGTATGCATTATGTGTTCTAATATTTTGATCAAAAGAACTAATGGACATCTGTGTAAATTTCTGTTGGTTTAATATAGATAAGTAAACATACATATCTAATCATGCAGATTTTGACGATACACCTCATACTTTGTAAACTTGTTTGGTTAATGTTTTATTTTGTCCAATGTAATGTTTGAATATGTGATCAAAATGTTCCTACGTAATAATCTAAATGTTTTCTTTGTTTGCTATAGTATTTATCCCAACAGTTAAACAAAAACATAATATGACTAGATGTATTGAATCATGTAAATCTAATTCACACCCTATATAAATGTTATCTACGTGCTAGGATCAATAATACCACTTTCTGTTATATGTACTCTTTTGCCTATCATGATCGTATTTGATTTCGCTGTTTTCTCTCTATATATTGTTAACATATTGATTATTAAATCTTGTTAATAAATTTAGTTAATATCATATTCCGTAAGCATGTGGATGGTATATCTAACTGTTTAGTTTATATATTGTTAATATTATACATCATTAGATTTGTGTACTTGATACCTAAACAAATAAATTCTAACTTATACTGCTTTGCACTTAATACGGATAATCGTTAGACATTACCTTTACAGTACTACTTCGCTCTTATATGCTCTTAATATCCCTTACTTAGTTTTAATAAACTGTATGCCATGTGTAAAATCCTTTTGCTAGTCCCTCGTGAATATTCTGTTTTCCTTCTTGTAATTGAACAAAGTGACCCTTAGAATTAAATATAAACTTGAATTTTTGGCTTTGGACATAAGTGGACAAAACTATTTGTCTTGGGTTCTCGATGCCGAGATATACCTTTCTGCTAATGGTCTTGGTGACACAATCCAAGCGGGAAAGGCAACAACTGTTGAACAAAAGGCTAAGGCAATGATATTCTTACGCCATCACCTCCATGAGAATTTAAAATATGAATATCTCACTGTTAAGGACCCACTTTTCCTTTGGAATCATTTGAAGGACAGATATGAACATAAAAAAACAGTGATTTTACCAAGAGCCCGCTATGACTGGGTTCATTTAAGGTTCCAGGATTTCAAAACAGTGAGTGAATATAATTCTGCTATGTTTAAAATTACCTCCCAATTAACTTTGTGTGGAGAAAAGATCACTGATGAAGAAATGCTTGAAAAAACATTCTCTACATTTCATACCTCTAATTTACTATTGCAACAACAGTACCACGAAAGAGGCTTTAAAAAGTATTGTGATTTGATCTCGTGTTTACTTGTCGCGGAACAAAACAATGAATTATTGATGAAAAACCATGAGTCACGTCCAACTGGATCCACTCCACTTTCGGAAGCAAATATGGTAAACGGAGGTCGCGGTCGTGGATTTGACCGTAGACGAGGACGTGGCCATGGACGCGGCCGTGGTCGTGGACGTGGCCAAGGGCGTGGTTTTGGTCGAGGTAATTATCATGGTTTTCAGGGAAATACAAGTGGTCACAAAAAGTGGCAAGATAAAGGTAAGATGATAAAAAATGATGGAGGTGAAAAAACAAAAGGTACCATAGAAAGTGTATGTTATCGTTGTGGCGGTACTAATCATTGGGCCTGTGCATGTCGCACACCCAGACATTTGGTGGAACTCTACCAACGATCCCAAAAGAACAAAGGAAAAGGGTTCGAAGTTAACTTTGCATCTAATGAAGGGAAAATTGATAGCCTTGATATCGATAGCCTCGGTATTGACAACATTGGTGTTCCAGAAGACCCAAATGATAACACTCATTTGGATGTCAGTGATTTCCTCGTAAATGAGTGATCCATAAAGCCAATAATAAGAGTATCAATAAAGACAAGAATAAAACGTCTTCGCGTTGATGATGATCTTGTTTTTGTTTATTTTCTTTCAAGTTTACCTATGTTGTCCTATGAGACATACTTTATCTATGATTATTCACTTGGCTTAATAAAACATGTTATTTCCTTTTAATTATTTCGTTAAACATTTTACTTATAATATGTGTTTTATTTTGAAGAATATGGATCGTGTAGCACAACTTATTATTGATGATGAAGACATATGTCTAGTGGATAGTGCAACCACACACACGATACTCAAAAAGGAGAAATATTTCTCACACTTAAACATACAAGAATCAAATGTGAGTACTATCTCGGGTAGTGCAAAGCTAATAAAAGGTTATGGAGAAGCACATATATTATTACCCAAAGGCACAATGTTTAAAATTGACAATGCACTATTTTCCCCCAAGTCTCAAAGGAATTTATTAAGTTTTAAAGATATTCATCGAAATGGATATCATATTGAGACTACAAATGAAGGACATGATGAGTACCTTCATATTACGAATGTGATCTTAGGTAAAAAGAAAGTGTTAGAAAAATTACCTGCGTTTTCATCCGGTTTATATTACACTAAGATTAATATTGTTGAAACAAATGTGGTCATAAATAAAAAACTTATTGACCGAGAAAAATTTATCGTTTGGCATGATCGGCTAGGCCATCCCGGATCATTAATGATGCGAAAGATACTAGAAAATTCAAAAGGACACCCATTAAAGGACCATAAGGTTCTTGAAACTAAAGACATTACATGTGTTGCCTGCTCAAAAGGAAAATTAATCACACGCCCATCACCAGCTAAGGTAGAGAATGAATCCCTTAATTTTCTGGAAAGAATCCAAGGGGATATATGTGGGCCCATACATCCACCTTGTGGACCATTTAGATACTTTATGGTTTTAATCGATGCATCGACTCGATGGTCACATGTGTGCTTATTATCAAGTCGCAATATGGCGTTTGCAAGATTACTTGCTCAATTAATAAGACTGAGAGCACATTTTCCAGATTATCCTATAAAAACAATACGTGTGGACAATGTTGGTGAGTTTACATCCCAAACATTTAATGACTATTGTATGTCTATTGGGATAAGTGTATAACATTCAGTAGCTCATGTTCATACACAAAATGGGCTCGCTGAGTCTTTTATCAAGCGGATTCAGATGATCGCAAGGCCCATGATTATGAAAGCAAAACTACCAGTTTCTGCTTGGGGCCACGCTGTTCTACATGCAGCAACACTAATTCGTATCAGGCCAACGAGTCACCATACTTACTCCCCATTACAGTTGGTTTTTGGTCAGGAACCAAATATTTCCCATCTAAGAATTTTCGGTTGTGCAGTATATGTCCCAATTGCTCCACCATAACGCACAAAAATGGGACCTCAAAGGAGAATGGGAATATATGTTGGGTATGATTCACCATCTATAATTAGATATTTAGAGCCATCAACGGGGGATTTGTTTACGGCTCGATTTGCTGATTGTCATTTCGATGAGTCAGTATTCCCAACATTAGGGGGAGAAAAGAAACAGCTGGGAAATGAAATAAGTTGGAAAGAATTATCATTATCTCATCTTGATCCTCGAACAAACGAATGTGAACAAGAAGTTCAAAAGATAATTCATTTACAAGGGTTAGCAAATCAATTACCAGACGCGTTTACTGACCTTAAAAGGGTAACCAAGTCACATATACCAGCTGTTAATGCTCCTGTTAAAATTGATGTTCCTAAAGAACATTCAGAAATTGCTAATGAGTCTAAGGCACGCCTAAAGCGTGGTAGACCAGTCGGTTCCAAAGATAAAAATCCTCGAAAGAAAAAGGGAGCATATAATCAAGATGGTCAAGTCGAGGTTAAAGAAACATCAGAAGGGTCCTCTATAAGGACATTTGACATGACGGTTCAAGATGAACCTCGGGTACCCAAAAATGAAGAGATCTCAATAAATTATATCATGTCTAGAAAGGTATGGAATCGAAATGAAATCGACGTCGATGATGCTTTTGCATATAATGTAGCGCTATAAGTTATGGAAAATGATGAGGATCAAGAACCAAAGTCAGTTCCGGAATGCAAAAATAGAAATGATTGGCCAAAATGGAAAGACGCAATTGAGGCAGAATTAAAATCTCTTGAAAAACGAGAAGTTTTCGGATCGGTAGTCCGTACACCTGAAGGTGTAAAACCCGTTGGGTATAAATGGGTCTTTGTGCGAAAACGAAATGAAAGAAATGAAATTACGCGTTACAAAGCACGCTTGGTGGCACAAGGATTTTCACAAAGACCGGGTATAGATTATGAAGAAACATATTCTCCTGTGGTGGATGCAACTACGTTTCGTTATCTAATCAGTCTGGTAATACAAGAAGGACTCGATTTGCGTCTAATGGATGTTGTGACAGCCTATTTATACGGCTCACTTGATGCAGAAATCTTCATGAAGCTTCCAGACGGGTTTAAGCTACCTGAATCATGTAAAACAAGTTCTCGAGAACAATATGCAATCAAACTGAATAAATCTTTGTATGGGTTGAAGCAGTCTGGGCGAATGTGGTACAATCGCCTTAGTGAATATTTGTTAAAGGAAGGATATAGAAATGATTCTATTTGCCCATGTATTTTTATAAAAAGGTCTGGATCTGAATATGTCATAATTGCTGTATATGTTGATGATCTGAATATCATTGGAACTCCAGGGGAGCTTCCAAAGGCAGTTGAGTGCCTCAAGAAAGAATTTGAAATGAAAGATCTCGGAAAAACAAAGTTTTGTCTTGGATTACAAATTGAACATCTAAAGAATGGAATCCTTGTCCACCAAAATGCATACATAGAGAAGTTACTAAAAAGATTTTATATGGAAAAATCCCATCCATTGAGCACCCCAATGGTTGTAAGGACCTTAGATGTTGAAAAGGACCCCTTTCGACCTCCAAATGACGACGAGGAAATTCTTGGTCCCGAAGTACCTTATTTAAGTGCCATTGGGGCATTGCTATTTCTTGCGAGTCATACATGACCCGATATATCATTTTCACTAAACCTATTGGCAAGATATAGCTCGTGTCCAACAAGGAGACATTGGAATGGGGTGAAACAAATATTTCGCTACCTTCAAGGTACAAAAGACATGGGCTTATATTATACTAACTCATCCGAAAGAAATCTAGTTGGTTTTGCAGATGCAGGATATTTGTCTGATCCCCATACCGGTCGGTCCCAAACTGGATATGTTTTCACAAGTTCCAGTACTGCCATTTCATGGCGTTCCGTGAAGCAAATAATGAGTGTCACTTCATCGAATCATGCAGATATCTTGGCCATTCATGAAGCAAGTCGGGAATGTGTATGGTTAAGAAATATGATACAACATATTCGTAAATCATGTGGTATTTCTTCAAGCCAGGAAGCTCCAACAATCGTACATGAAGATAATGCAGCATGCATTGCTCAGCTTAAAGACGGATACATCAAAGGTGACAGGACCAAACATATTCTACCAAAGTTCTTTTTCGCTCATGACTTACAAAAGAGTGGCGACATTATTGTTCAAAAGATCCGTTCAAGCGAGAATTTAGCAGACTTGTTTACCAAGGCACTTCCCACTGCAACATTTAAGAAGTTGGTTCACGGCATTGGAATGCGAAGACTCAATGAACTTCAGTGATCTAATCATCAGAGGGAGAACATACGGGCTGCACTCTTTTTCCCTTAGCTATGGTTTTTTCCCACCGGGTTTTTCCAAGCAAGGTTTTTAACGAGGCAGCAGATCTAATCGTATGACAACTAATGATGGATAGCCAAGAGGGAGTATTATGAATAATTATGTAATTATATGTGTGGCTATCCATATACCTTAACCTCCCTAACCTCTCATCTTTTTGTATTCTCTCACTAATTGTTGTACTAAATACTTTGATTGTAAGAACCCTATAAATAGAGGTTCATTTGTAGTTTGTGATATATCAATGAAAATGCATTCCACAATCTCTCTATTCTTCTAGCTTTATTTCTTGTCAATCATCATTATTTTGTAACATAAATCTTGATACCTGTAAATAATCGGGTACCATGCCCATTTTTAAGACTTTTCTCAAAAGTAGTGGGGTGGGTAGGGATTTGACAAAATTATGTGGGCCATATTGATTTTGCTTTGTGTTTTTGTCATTTTTTATAGTTTAAAAATAGATTTAATCATTTTTTTAATTTAAAAAATATTTTATTTTATATCAAATAATTATTAATCTACTTTATAATATATATTCTCTCTCCTACATCAAATCCAAATCCAAATCATAATCTACAATTTTACATTCAAATCCAAATCTTAATCTAAACCCATCTACAAACCAAACGGACCTAAATAGCATCATTTTTAATGTGGACCGTAGCATGCATTTAATTTTCGAAATTTACCCTTGACATTATATGTATATTTATTTCCCAGGATGGGTGGGTGCTTCACCAATGTGTACCACATGCTTCTACTGATTGTACATGTGCTTAGCAAAGTAATTAGTACCAAAACGTGTGGTTGTAAACCCGGACGTTACTGTTCCGGGCACTGTTCATTGAATAAAAAATACACAAAAAATGCCTAATGATCTTTGGGTTACTGTACCGGCAACTGTTCATGCCTTAATTATCCCTTATACACCACACACTATCAGGCTTTATTTCCCGCTTCTACACTCTTCTTCCTCACAAAGACAGGCACACCCACCACTATCTCTCTCACTCTCTCTCTAGAAATTTCGATAACACCCTTCTCAATCCAAACGCAAATATAATCAAACACACACTTTTCTTTTGTTAATTTTCACCACGAATAACCCACAAACAATCCTTTTCTTTCTGCTACGAGACGCAAGACGAAAGGATGAGGTTTCTATGGTTTCCAGCTACAAAATGGCTTAAAGATCCTTTCAAAAGGTCTGTGTTTTCCGTTCTTTGTTTTTGTCAAACCGAAAGAAAAGAAACGGAGATCTATGATGGGTTATTGTTCAAGCACTTCAAATCTTTGCCATCAAATTCTTAAATCCGAAATCTTTATTGTCTTCTTAAATTTCTAGCAATCTTGGTGATCTGTTATCATAGTTTTGTGCTATTATTATCGATGATAAAGGTCAATTGATATAGGGTTTTGAATGCTTCGAAACAATCTGAGGTATTCCGTATAAATTGAGGCTGAGATAAGTTGTTCGATCAAATGCCTAAATAAAAAAAAGAGGTAAGTTGTATAGATTGATTAAAACTATGTTTACTTTTGAACATTAGTGTGACCTCTTTGTGATGTTTATTGCACTCCATATTTGTTATGAAATTTGGTGAATGCTTGGTTTGGATTTTCTTCTTATTCCGTCAAACTAACCCGACTCTAATGCCTTTAATTCAAAGGTAAAGATATAAGTACATATAACCTGATATATAGATAAAAAAAAATAGGAAAATGAAGACTTAAAATGAAGAATAAGGTTTAGTTGTGTTTGTGCTTTTACGATTTCGTTATTTCAAAATTGGTTATGGTCTCAATTTATGTAAGTGTGTTTAGGGGAAAAGAATAATTGAAAAACCGACTGTAGATGATGAAGAAAACGCATAGATAATTAAAAAAAAAAAAAAATTGTGTTTAGTAATAATAATTGAAAAACCTAGCCACTTCCATTGTAGCCATTTTCGATAGGAAATAATGGTTTCTATAGGTAGTCTGTGAGTTTGATTGGGAGATGGATGAACTTGAGGTGAGCCATAAGCCCATATTCTCTATTTTTTTTATGTGCTACCAAGCTTATGGCTATCTGATTTTCATGGATAAACTGCCTTCTCTTTTAAATTATTGTAGGAATTCGCCAATGAGCTCATTGCTTCAGAGAAGTCGACTTTCGTATGCCACTGTGAAGGTAACAAACTTTAGTGTTACGAATCGTTGGTGCCAATTTTTGTTTTACTAAATAAGTGTTGTTACATTGCAGGTTGTGGCCACACTGAAACAGGGCATATAAGCATCAAGGTAAACAAACAGGGCACAAATTAGATATACAAAATTTTAATGGTAGGCTTCAGCAAAACAAATCAAGGCAAGATATGAAAAGGCTGTCGTCAGGGTTGTTAGATTGCAGTGGTGATAGATAAACAACTAACGCAACAAGGTACCTGATCTTCCATATATTTTATTTACCGTTGTACAAATTCAAAATTTGGTATTCCTGTTTAAAGTGCGCTTTCGTATTCGTAGTTTAATTCAAGTGCTTGAGGCTATATGATTTTCATGGATAAACTGCCTTCTCTTTTAAATTATTGTAGGAATTCGCCAATGAGCTCATTGCTTCAGAGAAGTCGAATTTCATATGCCACTGTGAAGGTAACAAACTTTAGTGTTACAAATCGTTGGTGCCAATTTTTGTTTTACTAAATAAGTGTTGTTACATTGCAGGTTGTGGCCACACTGAAACAGGGCATATAAGCATCAAGGTAAACAAACAGGGCACCGATCAGATATACAAAATTTTAATGGTAGGCTTCAGCAAAACAAATCAAGGCAAGATATGAAAAGGCTGTCATCAGGGTTGTTAGATTGCAGTGGTGATAGATAAACAACTAACGCAACAAGGTACCTGATCTTCCATATATTTTATTTACCGTTGTACAAATTCAAAATTTGGTATTCCTGTTTAAAGTGCGCTTTCGTATTCGTAGTTTAATTCAAGTGCTTGATTCTTGGTGGCATATCTCAAGTTAATATTTTTCACATTACAGGTGCAAAGAGCATGATTACCAACTGGTCTTGGAGATGATGATCAATGCATAATCAACCTGATAGCTAAATTGTTGGTTCGAGGTGATATATAATTGTTGGTTCGGGTTTGGGATGTCACATTTCTTTTTATATGTGGTTGGTTAATATATTTTTGCACAAATAGCGTAAGATTTATAACATTTTTATGCAAGTCAAATTTTCACAGCTTATTGAGCTCATAAGCATTTTAAAAATGTTCTATGCAGGCCTTATTTCGGATTCAGTGTCTTATTTATGCAAGCCGAATTTTCACAGCCTTTCTTTGTTCTTCTGTCCGAATCAGAAGGCTTTTGCATCAACAACCAGCGGTGCCAAAGGACTTCTAGGTAACAAGATGGCAAAGAACTTCCAGGTAACAATATCCAATTTATTAGAAAAATTAAGCCAGTATGAACTTTGAAATAACAGTACTAACTTTTAAGTTAGTACTGTTACTTATAACTTGACAACGTGAAATTCACAAACCTTTGCAGCACGTGCCTCCTGTACATGGAAAACGTCACTTTCTTTTTTCTTTTTTTCTTTATATATATATATATATATATATATATATATATATATATATATATATATATATATATATATATATATAATATATATACACACTAAGTTCGTTCTATAATTCTGCATTTGTAATAAAATTTGAGCTACTGCCAACGCATTTGACCCGTTTCATCCTGTAGGTTGTGACATTCGTGATATTCATCTTTATAATGAACTTGAAGTCATCAGGTAAAGTGAAGGTGTGGAATTGGAAATGTTTGGCTCTTTGAAAAGGTATCTTATACCACATCAATGCGTAGTTGGAAAGGTATCTTGATAGCCACTGCACGTAAGCTGTATTATTATAAAAATCTGATTTTTTTATTGTTTTGACTATTTGAGATTATTAGGGGTTTTGTTTCATAATGGGCTTATTCTTTTGTAACAGGAAACCCCAAAAGAAATACAACCAGTTTCAATTTGATGGTCTACATCTAATCGTGGAACATGCAGCAGTGTCAAATCAGGATACAAGCGGGCTGTAGGAGGGTTGAACAGTTCAATAGTCGAGGCATCTCTGCTGCTGCTTATTAACAAAATTTTGGGAAGATTACTGGACACAACACCAGAAAAGAAAGGTTAGTTTCTATTTAGTTTGTGAAAATTATGTGTCACTTAAAATACACAAACACACCATCTGCTGGTAAAAAAGGAAAGAAGCAAGCTGGTAACATATCTTGGATCTCATAAATAATGACAACTTGACAGGGGACTGTCTGGCTATTGAGTTGCTCTGCCACCACATATTTTCTATATTTGTTGCTTACATTTTTATCCGTTTAGTTTCATGTGGTTCAGGTTTCAATTGCAGTGCCACGACACTAACTAATTGTTTATGGGGGATTCCGTCGATGGAAGAAATTCTGTTGAAACTGTCACGGTAAGTGGAGTTTAATCTTATTATTTCATTTTTCTGTTCAACCTGGGATGCTCAATCCAGCGCATGTTGTTCATAATCCATTACCTTCAGAGTCATTTGGTGCACCGCCACCATAACATCATCTTTATATCATTCTAATCTATGTGCTCGGTGTAGTCAGGTGGCGTGTATGGTTTCCGTTATCCGCAATTCAATCCACGGTACTTCCTCTTCCAATGATGTTCTGTGCGAAAAGTCCACATTTGCTTTACAAGGTTTGTTCTCATATTTATTTACAACTTTTTAGCAAATTTTGTGGCTAAAAAGATGAAAAATGGGCTGAAATGGGTGTGCTTGGGAGGTGAAATAGGGGCCCAAATGTGTGTGTTTGACACCTATATTATCTGATATTCACAATCAGTTTTGCTATACCCAAACAGTGGAAACTGATTATCTGCTGCGCAATAATCAGTCACTTTCAAAACACAATGGCAAATACCCCATGTGATCCAAAGTATAACCAACGTCTAAATCATATCTTGCCAAAAGACTTGAATTTATATGCAAATTGTTTTTGGCAGATGGTCAGCCATTGCTGCAAAATTACCAGGAAGAAGTGATAATGAGATAAGCAACCGTTGGCACACCCACCTCAAAAAACGCGCTCCTAAAGATGTACTGGATGTTTTCAAAAAGGAAGAACAAACCTCTTTAGTTGAGCAGATTATGCAGTTTAAGAGTCAACCTACAACAGAGATTAGAGAGACAACAGTTTTTGATTGATTTCAATCAGGAAAGGGTGTTACAAAAAAGGTAAATTTAACTGTTTTTGTTTTGTATATGAACAATTCCTCAAGTTTCATATAAATTTGTTATTTGTTTCTTTCTTTCGTTAGAATTTATTTGCGAAATTCACATGTAAAACAAAAAATACGATTTAAATATAGCAAGTTCTTATTATGATAGACTGATGTTTAATACAAGTATTATTTGCACTAACAGCTATAGGCCTAACATATTACTACAACATCCCTGCTGGACTCAAAAACTTACTTATGTTAAGATGCATTTTGCTAAAGAGTTTTAAACTACAAAAGAGAACCCTTTCAGGTTTTTTTGTTTAATTTTAGGAATATTCAGGCTGTTGCATAACAGGAACATGGTTGCAAAAAACTAATGTCAATTCTCCCCGTCGCAACGCGCGGGCTACCCAGCTCTTTTATATTCATTCCCAACTCTATCTTATATTCTAGTTTAGCAAATATTCTAACTGGAACATGAGAAATAAACTTATTTACATACAACATAAACATTAGTGGGGATGTGAAAATTGAGAAAGTGAAATAAGTTAAATGACATACTAACATAAAGTTTATTATGAAATATTACAGATAGCTCTACGATTTCCATTTCATCGTTGATTTTCAATGAACAATTCCTTAATTTATGCAATGTTGTTAGTAATTTGATATTGAGCAAGATTGTAATTGCAATTATGAACACACTTGTCATTCCAGTTTTCTTTCAAATTTTAGGACGGGGAAACATGTTATGCCTATTAGAATTTAGGCTGGAGGGAGTGGGCTCGGCAAACTCTCGGTGAAGCTCGGTAAAGCTCGGTAACACCGCCGCAAGGGGGGCGGTGAAAATCGGTGAAGGAGAGATTCGGTGAGTTTTGCCGAGTGAGAAAGAGGAAGGGATGTTGCTTGTGGGGCCCATCAACGGTCAAAAATTTAAAAATTTGGCCGTTGGCCAGCTTTTGTAAAAAAAAAAAAAATTCATTTCTTTTTTAACTATAAATAACATACCATTTCACATAATCTTCTTCCCAAATCAACTATTTCACATACATACATACAATTTTCAAAAAAAACTACATACCCAAATCAACTATGGATCCAAAGAGAGCAAAAAAAAACCGCTAACCCCAAACAAACCCGATCCCAACCTAGTCAATCGGTTTATCCGCAACCACAAAATCTTCTTCCAAATCAACTTTCTCAACCATCTCCAAATCAATTCTATTCTCAACCATCCCCAAATCAATATTATGTGCCACAACCCGCGTCTCCACATCCAATGTATAATATGGGCAATCCTCCAATGAATCCACAATTCTACAACATGTCAAGGTCGATGGATTTGGACCAACTTGATATGTTTAACAATCGTGAAGATGTTGAGGTCGTACCCGAGACACTAGAACCAAACTCGTGTGGTATACTTTCTTGACTTTTTTTTTCCATAATTTTAATTCGGTTTTTTTTTTTTTTTTTTTTTTTTTTTTAATTTTTTAATCTCAGTTTTTTTTTTTTTTTGGTATAAATTGTTACTTTTTTATAATTTGTTACAATTTATACTTTCTTAGAAATGGAAGACGAAGAAGTTCAAGAAGTGGATGAAAGGGGCAAAAAACCGGCTAGTAAAAAAAAGCCGCGTGAAAATTGGACGCAAGAGCCAGAGGTTGCATTGGCGAAAGCATGGATTCAAGTATCCGAATGCAAAAAATTCGGTAATGATCAAAAGAACGAATGTTTTTGGAAACGGATTTTAGAGCATTACACGTCAACTCTTGGATCAACTTCACGGACATTTCATGGCTTGAATACAAAGTGGAAGACAATGAACTGGGCCATGGGACTTTTTAACGGCTTATACCAACAAGCGGTAATTTTTTATTTTTATTTTTAAATGTCTCGTTTTTTTTTTTTTACTAGTTCGGTATTTTTTTTTAAAACATCTCAATTATTTTTTACATGAAGGATCGTGCTAAGGCTAGCGGGTGTAACGACTTGGATGTGATGAAGGTTGCATTCGCCGATTACCGAACAAAAACAAAAAAAAATTCGGTCATGTTGCTTCGTGGGATGTTGTGAAAGGGCATGACAAGTGGCTCGAGCAAGATTGTTTTCAACAAGTTGGCGGCGGATTTGTTGGCGACGCAACTCGACGGGGCAAAGTTCAAGAACCGACAGCGCGAGATGAAGTTTTTTTACGAGCCCCATGATCACATTACCAACGAAGAGCACTTGCAAGCCGTTCTTAACGACAAGCGGGAAATTGGGAGGAAGAACGGATGGAAAATTTATTTTTAGATTGTCGGTTTAATGTTTTATGTTTTTATTATGTGGACTTTTATTTTAATGTAATGTTCTATGTTTTATGTTTTTATTTATGTGGACTTTTATTAATGTAATGCATTAAGTATTATGTAATGTTTTTTTTTTATTAATAAAATGTTATGTTTTTAATTTTATATAGTTTTTGTGGGATTTTATGTATTAAAAATAAATGGAAAAGAAAAGGTGATGTGGCAATTAGGTGATTAGGTGAAACCAATGCCACCAAATTGGTGAAAATTGGGGAGAATTGATGAAGTGTGAGTTGGAAGATTTTTATTGGGTATTGATGATGTGAAAATTTGGTGAAGGTAGGTGTTGGTAAAACCACTCCCTCCACCCTTATACTAACCTATGAAAAGATGATAGAAAAGGTAATTCAAAGTACAAAAGTTGACTCAAAACACAAACCAATTTAAGTAGCAAGACCAGCTTATTGCCAAACCAACTTGACTTTTGTTCAACACAAAGACACACCATATATATTACACTAGGGATGGGATATACTGACCCTCCTCCAAAATGTTAGCCGGACCCTCCCTTTTTTTTTTTTTTTTTTTTTTTTTTTTTTGATTTTTTATTTTTATTTTTATAATTTTGTTTAAATCGAAAAGCTATAAACCTGAAAATGCGGAACGGAAAATATAAAGTTTAATAAGTCAAACGCTTAAAACTATCAAAAATACGAAACAGAAACTGACAAAAACTGTGATGTGCAAGAAAAAAATAGGGGACAAGTGGGGAGACAAAGGGCCTGCCACCCTTGTCCCCCCGTCCAGTTAACAGTCCCCTTACAGTAAATCATCCAAATAATTATTACAAAAGCGAACAAATAAAAATCACCACTCAATAAATATGCCAATGTAATATGTATCATGTGAAAACCCACCTTTTTCGACTGATTGATTTACCCAATTCATCCTTACGGATTTTTGCCTTCAAATTGTATATTCTATTTTTAATGAAATATAAAATGGAAGCAATAAAAAAAAAATGTATATAGTTCTAGAGATTGCAGGAAGATTTGGGTTTTATTGTCGTAAAGTTGAAAGGATTTGTCTTGGGGGTATTCCAGAAAGGGACATTTTCTTTACAGTTTGTACGTCATCTGGTTCTAATCAACGAAATGATAGATGCCCAGACATATCGGTAGATGGATCATGGTTACGTGCCAAACTTTTTAATTTAAATGCCCATACATCGTCGCTTCCCTTTTTACCTGTAATTTGGAAGGGGCAGTCACTCAAACAAGACCCGGTACTCTTTTTTCGCTTAGTTCCAGCACGCCGTTTATCTTAATACACCCCGCATAGATCACACTACAAAGTGACATATTGGTCTTTTTATGAATCGCGAATAGACAATCCGTATCCTTTAGCGTAATAAAATGCTCTTACACTCTTTAGTAAATCATCCTTTGATTCGAATTTAGAAGTAGCCAAACATATTTCTTCATTTTGATTCATCGCACTTTGATCAATTGAAGTCATTTGTTAACAAAATTGTCATTAATTAAAGAGTAAACTCCAAAATACATCCCTGTGGTTTACCCAATTTCGCACCATACATCCAAACAATTTTTTTGCTCTTTATACATCCCTCCGTTAGTAAAAGTTAACCTATATACATCCGTCCGTTAAAATAAGGACAAATGGCGCAAACCATTTCTCCGTTATCTCCTAACGAGATAGAAAATGTTTGCACCGTTAGTCCTATGGGTTAACTCTATTTGCACCGTTAGTCATTTGTTAAGTTTTCGTCCGCTTTTTTACGTTTTCGTCCTATTTTTTACGTTTTAGTCTGATTTTTTACGTTTTCGTCCGATTATTTACGTTTTCGTCCGATTTTTTTCGTTTTCGTCCAATTTTTTACGTTTTCGTCTGTTTTTTTTACGTTTTCGTCTGATTTTTTTTCGTTTTCGTCCATTGTTTTACGTTTTTGTCTGTTTTTTTTTACGTTTTCATCCCATTTTTTACGTTTTCGTCCGCTTTGTTACGTTTTCGTCCGCTTTTTTTACGTTTTCGTTCGATTTTTTACGTTTTCGTCCGATTTTTTACGTTTTCGTCTGTTTTTTTTACGTTTTCATCCGATTTTTTACGTTTTCGTCCGCTTTTTTACGTTTTCGTCCGCTTTTTTACGTTTTAGTCTGATTTTTTACATTTTCGTCCGATTTTTTACGTTTTCGTCTGTTTTTTTACGTTTTCGTCTGATTTTTTTCGTTTTCGTCCATATTTTTACGTTTTTGTCTGTTTTTTTTACGTTTTCATCTGATTTTTTAAGTTTTCGTCCGCTTTTTTTACGTTTTCGTTCGATTTTTTACGTTTTCGTCTTTTTTTTTACGTTTTCATCCGATTTTTTACGTTTTCGTCCGATTTTTTACGTTTTAGTCTGATTTTTTACGCTTTCGTCCGATTTTTTTACGTTTTTTCGTTTCTGTTTTTTTTACGTTTTCCGCCCGATTTTTTTTCTTTTGGTGCATTTTTTTTTCGTTTTTGTTTCTTTTTTTACGTTTTCGTCCGCTTTTTTATGTTTTCGTCAAATTTTTTTACGTTTTGGTCTGATTAGATGGAAAAAACGTAAAAAAGGCGGACCAAAACGTAAAAAAGCAGACGAAAACGTAAAAAAGCGGACGAAAACGTAAAAAAAACAGACGAAAACGTAAAAAAATGGACGAAAACAAAAAAAATCAGACGAAAACGTAAAAAAACAGAAGAAAACGTAAAAAATCGGACGAAAACGTAAAAAAAGCGGAACAAAACGTAAAAAAGCGGACGAAAAAGTAAAAAATCGGATGAAAAAGCAAAAAAAACAGACGAAAACATAAAAAAATGGACGAAAATGAAAAAAATCGGACGAAAACGTAAAAAAACAGACGAAAACGTAAAAAAACAGATGAAAACGTAAAAAATTGGGCGAAAACGTAAAAAAATGGATGAAAACGTTAAAGAAGAGACAAAAACGAAAAAAGTGGACGAAAACGTAAAAAACGGACGAAAACGTAAAAAAACAGACGAAAACGTAAAAAATGGACGAAAACGAAAAAAATCGGACGAAAACGTAAAAAATCGGACGAAAACGTTAAAAAAGCGGATCAAAACGTAAAAAAGCGGACAAAAAAGTAAAAAATCAGATGAAAAAGTAAAAAAACAGACGAAAACATAAAAAAATGGACGAAAACGAAAAAAATTGGACGAAAACGTAAGAAAGCGGACGAAAACGTAAAAAATCGGATGAAAACGTAAAAAATCGGACGAAAACCTAAAAATCGGACGAAAACGTAAAAAAACAGACGAAAACATAAAAAAGGGACGAAAAAGAAAAAAATGAGACGAAAACGTAAAAAAACAGACGAAAACGTAAAAAATCGGACGAAAACGTAAAAAATCATACCAAAACATAAAAAAATCTGACGAAAACGTAAAAAAGCATACGAAAACTTAACAAAGTACTAACGATGCAAATAGAGTTAACCCATAGGACTAACTGTGCAAACATTTTCTATCTTGTTAGGAGATAACGGAGAAATGGTTTGCGCCGTTTGTCCTTATTTTAACGGACGGATGTATATAGGTTAACTTTTACTAACGGAGGGATGTATAAGGAGCAAAAAATTTGTTTGGATGTATGGTACGAAATTTGGTAAACCACAGGGATTATTTTGGAGTTTACTCTTAATTAAATATTTACAATAATGAATCATTGCATATTAACGTGCATGAAGATTTTTTCTTCTTTTCATCTTTAACAATGTCTCATCACAGGTGCAAAAATTATATATATTTAGAATATCGTTTGTGACTAATAAGCGCAACAATTTTCATTGACATAACACTATTCTTAATTTTTAAAGCAAATATAATAATTAACTACTATTCAATCACACTTACTTACTGATCCTTATTTATCATATTTATTAATGAAAAACAAAGATTGTAACACAAGTTCTTCATATACTTTAATAATTAACAACTTAATTAGATGCAAGTACCTGTATGGCTGTAACTTGGCATAAGTAATTGGCGAAGGTCGAATCGAGAATGATAGAGCAATGGCGGCTGCGTGTGACGTCCCACAAAGAAAAACACAAATTATTGTAGGCCTTGTTAGTAAGGATGTAAACTAGTTTATTGACCCGTGAAATTCACATGATTAAATGGAGAACCGTGGAATAGTAGTTTCGAATTTGTTATGAAAAAAAATATGTTTATAAAAAAGAATGATTTTCGATATTATGTGAATCTATAAAATATAATAAACGAAAATACTGTACAAACCCTCTAATGCAACCATTGCAATCAATGTTCTTACGTGTCTCTGCTCCTATTGGTTCTGTATTAATGGCGTATAAGCACCACAATGCGGTAGTATTCCTTGGATCTTCAATTTGGTAAGTATTGAATGTGTGATTGTTAATTTGGTAAGTAATGAATTCGAAGGTTTTAATTGATTTAATTTTTTCAACCTATTGTGATAATTCTTACGTTTTTAATCACTAATTTAGCCTTTTAATTGATTTAAATCAAATGCAATCTCGAGTTTATATGATTTTCACGAAATTTCTGATTTTTTTTTTTTTGCTTCATTAGTCTTTTAATTTGAAGATTATTATACAATTTAGGGGTTTTAGGGTATATTTCATCATCTAAAAAATTGGGGATATTAGTGTCTATATATTGCGATGTTCAATTTTGTTGTTTCTATACCTTGTGCCTAAGCTATTAATTAGTTTTTTTTATTTTTATTTTTTTTATGAACTGCATATATTAGCTGCATATATACATTTTGATTTGATGATTTGATGATTCGGTTGTTTTGAAAAAGTGTTTTTATTTTTGGAAAGTAGTGTTTTTTATTTTTTAAAATTAGGAAAGGAGCGTTTGATTGATTTCATTGTAATGTCATTGTATCAATCAATTGATTAGCTTCTAAAAATTATTTTGCCCTAATTTCATAGAGAACCTTGCTATAAAATGTGGATGAATGTTGGTGTAAATGTACATCTCCTTCTTCACAAACAAAAAGGTCTGTATCAGCAAAAACAATGTCTCAGGTCGTTAATGGGTACATCAATGATCTTTCTGCTGTTAGAGACAATATT
The DNA here is from genome assembly GCA_021014915.2 of Artemisia tridentata subsp. tridentata. NCBI lineage: Eukaryota > Viridiplantae > Streptophyta > Magnoliopsida > Asterales > Asteraceae > Artemisia > Artemisia tridentata. The sequence continues at coordinate 71,965,127 of CP139508.1, read as the reverse complement.
AAACTTCGTGTTCGTGTTCTTCGTGCTTGGATGCAGCCTGTATTTGGGAAACCAAATGTCAGTAATCTGGAGCTTATAGTCATGGATGAACAGGCAAGTCATTATGTTTCTGTTTTTACATTAAAAAGAGTTTATAAAGTATGTTTTTATAGGCTGCATATAGAGTGCGTAATGATATATGTCTCTTAAACAGGCTACCAGAGTTCAAGTTCAAATCCGCCAAAAATTGGTTAACCAATACAAACATCAGCTTCAAGAGGGAAGTGTTGTCATTCTACAGCATTACTCTCTTGGTGAGATACAACCAAAGTATCGGATTATTAAAAAAGGCCTACGCCTATCATCTTAGCGAATGCCATTGTTGAAAAGTGTGTTGACTTTTCTGGATCGATGTATGGTTTTGACTTTCGTCAATTTAACACCATAACTAATCTTACTGTTGAAGAGGATGGACAGTTTGGTAAGTGTTTGACGTGTCTTTTTCTAAACTCAACACCCATGTAGCCAAATTGAAGAATGATGTATAACATTTGGTGTGTTTGTTTTCACTTTTGCAAATGTCATAGGCCAGGTTGTCGCTTGTGATGATCTCGACTGTTTTGATAAGAATGGGAAATCTGGAAAGAAGAAACCTCTCACCCTTATTTATGCACAGTAAGTAACGATTATATATTAGCAAAAAAATATATGGTCACTTAAAATATATTAAGAAGCGAGATCTGTTTTTCGTTGCAGAAATAATGAAATGAGGTGTACTCTATGGGGAGAATTTGCTCAGCAGTTTTCAGACTTTTTGAATGAATGTGCTGATCATACCAGGATAATTGCAGTTCTTCATCTTGGCATGATGAAGATGTGGGACGGTAACTTTCCCTTTCTTAATGAAGTGTGATCGCATAATCTATTTTAATTATCATATCTCATATGACCATCTAATTATTTCTTTTTCACAGGAAAAATGGGAGTACAGAATGGCTATAATGCCACAAAGTTATTCCTCTTTAACGGAAAAGATAGTATATCAGCATCCGAATTCTCTGACGTTGAGGAGTTTAGGCTAAGGTCTGTACAAAATTCAAAAACAGAAACATATGCATCATTTAATATCACAGGCGACCTTTGCCTATATTTGTAGTTGTTTATCTTTTTGCAAAACCATACGTAAGTAGTAAAAGACTACTGAATCTGTCTGCAAACCTTTTTATCACAAAAATGGGAGTACAGAATGGCTATAATGGGTCAAAGTTATTCCTCTTTAACGGAAAAGATAGTATATCAGCATCCAAATTCTTTGCCGTTGAAGAGTTTAGGCAAAGGTCTGTACAAAATTCAAAAACCGTTTATATGCAGCATTTTATATCTTCACAACCTTTGCCTATATTTGAAGTTGTTTATCTGTTTGCAAAACCATACGTAGTAGTAACAGACTACTGAATCTGTCTGCAAAACCTTTTTTATCCCAAAAACCACATCAACAATGTTTGAATAATGTACAATAACAAATAGTCAACAGAGAATATGGACGAGTCAAGTGTTTGTTATAAGTATTATGAGTTTTGCACGTCTGTGTTTCAAATTACAATAACCTATCACGCAATTTTACATTCGCAGATTGCTTGGTGTCCAGACAGAGGAGAAGTCTGAGCATACTGCATCACGTATTTCGACTGCCTCCAGATACTCTACGAAGGATGATTTTGTAACCAAATATCCATTGAGACAAATTGCCGAACTATTGGATGTTAAACAGGTACCACTTACATAAGTCATTAGACTACTATCATTAAAATTGTAGTCAAAATATATAATGGATTCTTATGAAAGGTATACATAATTTGAAACACAGACGTGCAAAAATCATAAAACTTATAACATCGAATATGGATCTGTCTTGGTCACCATCCTTATCTGTGTGAATTTTGACTTTTAGGGTGAGCCGTCTGTCATCGTTGGCACTATATGTGCAATAATTGAAGAAGATGGGTGGTGGTACCTTGGTTGTGGTAAATGCAAAAAGAAGGTTGTTAAGACGAGTGATATTGTGGATCTCGAAGCTGAAACAATGCAAAAACCAAAGGGTGGGCAGACTGAATGGTATTGCACTAAATGTGCCGTTGTTTGTACGACCCTTAAAACTCAGTGAGTGTTCTTGACTAATCCAATAATATAAATTACGTTATTTCACATGTTAAACAGTCTTATAAATTGTCTCAAAATTTATTGTGTGTGTTAGGTACCGTGTGCAAATACGTGTACAAGATTCAACTGGGACATGCTCTTTGTCCCTTTTTAACGATGAAGTGCAAGCAATAGTGGATAGATCTGCATACCAGCTGTGTGACAAATACATCAAGGTAACGTGATCCATTTACAAAATATTAGTTATGAATATTGGAAAACAAATGTCTGATAAAAGTAATAAAATGTATTTTCTGCATCTTAACAGAGTGACGATAGTATTGTGCCCCCCGAGATTGCAAGTATGATCGGAACAAAACACGCCTTCAAGGTGTTCATGGATAAGTACAATGCAGCAAAGTTGTTGCCGATTTTTAATGTTTTGCGTATGTCTTCTGACCAACAAATTATTGAATCGCTTGAAGCTTCTGCTACACCATTAAAGGTAGTACCTCTGTTTATTCCTACCAACATATTAGTTTATTTTCTTCTGGATTAGAACATGCATTAGCTTAGACATTCAATTATATTTTTTTGCAGGCTGACAATGAAGCCGAAAGTGTCAGTGTACCTGTTGTCACACCATTTGTGAGTTTACTTACTTTTAAATTGTAAGAAACTGTATTTTTCAATGTTACATGCCTCTTCTGTGCTGACAATGTTTTTTCATGTGTCCAGGATTTGGAATCTCAGACGGATGACAACACCACGCCAACAAATCATGACAAATTTGGTGTTAAGAACAAGCGTCCTGCAGACGATGAATTTGATGGAAGCATGTCTTCCAATGGTAAAAAGCCTGTTGTGCAGATCAAGGTGGAAAAAGAGTAGTTAATGTGTTTGTGGCATTTCAGTTATGTTTTTGAACAATAGTCTTGATGAATAAATATTTTTAGACAATATTTTATGAATCTGTATGGTTGGGGAGTCCCAACCAAATTGACATTTTTATATGTTGCGAATCTATTATATCGTTCAATGTTTATGAATTGCCACTTGCTTCACTTTGAATGATCATTCACTTGGTTGTATGTTTATTAATTTGTGTTTTATTGAATGTTTATGCCTCAAAGTACATGTCTATGTTTCCTGTTAGTTTTTATGTCCTTATTAATTTGAGTACATTCACTTATTTACTTTTTTAAGGAATTGATGTCGAAGGATAACTATGAACAACCAAAGACATAAATGTTGGTAACAAGGATAACTATGAACATCCAAGTATCGTTATCATCGTTCAATATGGTCGTTATCAAACCTGTGAGTGCTAATAATCACATGTGTTTTACGGAATCAAGTTAGTAAAACAAATAATCGTTTGTAAACTTTTTTAGGTTAGTCAATAATACGTTCCATCATTTATTACCACAGATAATCAGAGTGTCTACAACCACCAACATGCTACGCGTTTGTTTATAAACTCCGATATCCCTGAAATACAGGAATTCAGGCACAAGTATGTGAAACATGTTTATCATATCTACTCTTACTTTATCCAAGTGTATATTTATTTTTTCAATAACGCATTTTTATATTTTGAAATGGAGGTTGATGCTTCAGGATCATGAACAGAAATATTGCTTCTAGGGTATCTTATAAATCTGTATTCATTTTCAATAACGCATTTTTATTTTTTCTTGAAAACACGAATTCAATTAGACCTTCTCCTTGATAGTTTCCATGGAACTAATCATTTTTGTATTCATTTTGTAGGAATCCTTATACTACCTCCCGCACATCGCAGAAATGGACAACGATACCAGGTATCAAGAGAGGAATGAAGATGGATGTTATTGGCAATCAATATGTAGACAGCAACAATAACAAGAATATGCATTTTGATCAAAAGAAATATTTTAGGGAATTTAGGAGCCACTATTGTCTTATCTATGTTTTAAACTTTGTAACTTATTATGGATTATTTAGTTAATATCAATGCATCATTTTTCCTTATCACAAATGAAACCAATCTATTGCAGGTTGATAATGTCAACGCAACATAAAAAACGAAAGCCATATCAAATCTAAGATAACTAACAGTTTTGATTCATTCTAAAATCATGAAGTTAACAATTATCAAATGTCATGTGGAATCAGTACCACAAAGCTGACCTTTCAACGAGATTGTTCACGTGGAATCAACTCCACGACACTACCAGATACCTTACTTAAATATTGTCACAACCATATGTTCACAACTACCGTTACCATAAACATTGTTCTTGAAGCAGCCACAAGACAAAAGAAAGCAGACACAACACAACCAAATGTTCACGATCAAATACCATACCCAGGAACTACCAAAAGGACTTACCAATAACATGTTTAACATATGTGGAAGATCGGGTAATGCGGGTTTTCACCTTCTGCCACATCCAAGTCTACGCCATTAGACACATACTTGAACCGTATCACCTTCGTATATGGGAAATGACAGGCTTCTGCTAACAGCTTCCACTTTCCGAACATGTTTACATGAGGGGTTCTGTTTGGTCTGTCTCTGTAAGGCTCAATTTTCACCCTCATGAAATCTCTGTAATTCTGGTGAACTACCATGGCTAAATTGTAGCTGTGCATCGGATGCTTGATCGGTTAAAATCAAGTCGTTATTTATTTCCAAAGAATACAGCGGAAGTTGTATTCCCGGGTCGTTATCCCCAACGAAGGCTGAATGGAATTTTGTGATCTCGAATCGTGCACGTGTTTGAATAGTTAAATAAAGAGAGATTTTTGGTTTTTACGCTAAAATAAGTAAACATATATTAAAAACGACTAAACATCTAAGAAAAACGATAACCTAAAGTGCACGAAAGTGAATACGTAAACGAAAGTTGAAAACGAACTAAACCGGGGAATACCCGAGCATAAACGTGAAAACGATGAAAAACTAAACCTACGAATTCCAAATTAAATTTCCTACATTCTAATCGATAAAAGAAAATTTTACGAAAACGAATTACATTTTTCTAATTAAAATCTAATTAAACATAGTTTAAAATAAATTAACTTAATAAGCAGTTACTAAAAAAAATACGACTAGCTCTACCCTATTGACCCGTTTGACTTTAAAAGTCAAAACAGCCTTACTATAACAAACACAATAACCTAATAACCAAACAATAACCACAATAACCAAACAATAACCAACTCAAACAAAACATTCAGTAACCAGCAACATTAACCATTAACATAAGCATTAACAACTAAACTAAGATAAACTAAACATTAACATAACCATTAAACCTAAGCATTAAACATTAAACAAGATAAACTAAGATAAACTAAACATTAATAGAATCGAAGCAACAACCACAAGAATTAAAATAGCAGAATCGAAGCAGTAAAATAAGCAGTAGACCATAGTTGACTAAGAAAAATAAACCACAAAGATTCAGTTCTAAGAAAAATAAACCACAAATACCAAACTTAACTACCAAATCCGATCTATATTAACTAAAAGAGTGTACTAACCATTCACTACAATAACCACAAATAAAACTCTTAAACCGATCCAAATCCTACTATAACCAAAACATTCACCACAAAACTCTAACCATCAAAGACTAACCACTTCAGCAGTAACATAAACTAACCATATTTTTTTCTTTTCTTTCAATCTTAAACTACGACTTAAAAGTTAACTTAACTTAACAGTAAACTTCAACTTAACTTAACAGTAACAATGAACTTAACAATGAAATTAAGCAATTCGCAACAAATAAGCTAAAACAGTAAATTTGGGATTAAAAAAAGAACTGAACTTAAATTAAACTAAGAGTAAAGTACAACTGGAAATTAAAATTACAAGATACCTTAAGAAAGCTAAAATAAAACCTCGTTCCTACGTTTAAATTATAACTAAATTACTGAAAATAAATTACAAGAAAATAAAAACATACCGAAAAAAAAAGCTAAATAAAACCTGAAAAAAATGAAAACTACTACTATCCTATTTATAAAAAAAAAGAAATAACTAGGGTTCCGTTGCTCTGTCTTCTTTCTTTAATCTTGACACCGTTGGATTGGTTCAAGTGATCTCAGCCGTTGATTTGATGAGGTGTAGGGGAACCCGTGAGTATGCTTTGGACTGAGGTGGGATTGATGGTGACGGGAGAAGGTTTGGGGAAAAGGAGAGGGATTTTTTGGCGGTTTTCTTCTTTGGGGAAGAAAGAGGAGTAGCGGCTGGTGAAGGATGGAGAATTAGGGTTCTTTTGACTACCAATTGGGGATTTTGACCAAATGAAAAAGGGGAATTTGACCAAATGCTTATTTCATCCGGTATTAGTTATTAGTGGTGTGGGTCGGTCGGGTTTTTGTGGTGGGATGGGCTTGGGCGTTTTTGTGGTAGTGGGCTTATGGGTTATAATGGTTGGGCCGGTGGGTTGGGTAAGTTGGTGACCGTGGGTGATGTTTGTTTATTTATTTTTTTGGTTTAAGGTTAATAAAAGGTGAAAGTTTAGGGACCATTTGTGTGAAGTTGTCAAAATCAAGGACCAAATCTGCCGAATCTTCAAAGCTAATCCAGGGACCAAAATTGCCAAGCTTATTATTCCAAGGACCAAAAATTTATTTTTTACTATTTTTTATTTTTATTTTTTTAAAGCTTGAGGGACTAGACTTGCCATTTGCAAATTTTATTTGTTTTTCAAACGTTTTCAATCATTTTGCATATGGAATACAAAAACACATCTCAAAGATATTTTTAACATTTTTTGATCGTTTTAAAGTGTTTTTGGTTGTTTTGACTCGAAAATTGGACGAAAAGATATGTGTAAAACGACACATATCAAATCCCCCACACTGAGCAATTGCTAGTCCCTAGCAATTTTTTATGAAAAGTTGATGGATGTATCTCTTTACCAGAAGCCATCACCTCTGGAGTAGCCAAATGTTTCAGTTCAAGTAAGAACTATGGTACACTGATAACCATATGATTTTGAGCAAATCACCAGCTGCCAACGGATTTGATTTGTCTTTACCAGAAGCCGTTTGCTTCTGGACTAGCCAACTCTTAGATAAAACAACTTATTATCTTTGGTGAGCTGATGACCAATTATGGTTTTCCAATGCCTTTACCACAAGCCATAATCTTGCGGGCTAGCCAACTCTTCATCTTTTTAGGATATGGTGAGTCGAATACCATACAATTTTTGGCAAATTGTAAGCCGTAAACGGATTTGATATATCTTTACCAAGAGCCGTTTGCTCTTGGATTAGCCAATCCTTTTGTGTGTTAGACATGGTGGACTGATAACCATTTGTTGTGTAAGTGCAAAACACTTACACCAAAGAAAAAAAATTTTGGCCAAAAACGGGGGAATTAGATGGTATATATACGTGATTAAATTCGTGAGAATTCCCCCCACACTAGAAATGAATATTGTCCTCAATATTCAAAGTACCGGCTGTTATGCCGAAACTGAGAACGTAAAAGGGAAATATTACGGGCCATTTATTTTATTTTTGTGGTTTTAAATTTTTTTTTTTTTTTTTTTTTTTTTTTTTTTTTTTTTTTTTTGAAATTTATGTACAACATCGGGGGTATCTCCCCCACACTAGGGTGGTAGAAAGTAGAAAGAAGTCAGAAATATGGGTGAAAACCCATATGGTGTGCTACTGTTTTTGTTAACCGAGTCGCTAGCTTGACTCGACCCCGAATTCATTTGTCCATGGGGAAGCAAGTGGAAAGCAATCTCAATCGGACTTTCATTCAAAATGTTTGGATAAACATTGAAGTACATGAAAGTTCCACTCCGATGAGATATATCCGGCTCTAAAGAATGATGAATGAAGATGCCGGGATCAAAAATGGTATCCTCACTCCCGAACGAGTGAAGAAGAAGAGAAATCACATCAAATGTGATGAAGGGGAAGAAGGTCATGATAACAATCATGATAAGCTCTTCATCATCAAAAGCAGATTTATCATTAAAGCTCTTTTGTTCAAGAAGTGACTCGGGCGGGAGGGTCGGGATTGAATCATCAATAAGCAAATTCTCATGATTGAGAATGTCTCCCCCCGGGTCACACAAAACATCTTTGTCTAGATCAAAGTAGAAGTGATCATACTCCGGCGGAGATATAATCTGAGTGAGTTCATCGGAGAACTCCTCATGATCAAGATCAAAGGTAAACGAATCATATTCCGGAAGAGAGAAATCAGCATGAGAAGTGGTACTGCCACTACTCGTCTCTTCCGTGAAATCAAAACTAAATGATTCGTAGGCCGCGAGAGAATACTCGGGATGAGAAGTGGGACTGCCACTACTCTCCTCTTTGTCATCAAAAATAAAACTCTCATATGCGGGAAAAGCATCCATGAGCTCGGGCTCTGGAAGGATATACGGAGGTGGGACATGTGCTGTACTTTGTGTGCTAGAAATTTGCACCTCGTCCATTATTGTCTCCGTATCTGACTCATCACTTTCACAATCCGAAATATCCTCAGACTCACTTGGGATTGAGATAAGGTTCTCAGCACTAGACTTTATGAATTCGTCCGATTCCTTTTCAGGAATAGTGCTAAGAGGCTCATCCCCCATGATAAGAGAGTCATTGGGTGAGAGTGATGTGATTGCAACAGACTGAGGGAGTTGAGAAACGCTATTGCTAACAGGAACAGTACTCTCCTCGTCGTCCTCATCTTCGTCATCGAGCATGCACGCCTGATTAAACAAGAAACGGTTATGTGCTGCTCGTTCTATGGCGAGTAAATCTTCCATAGACTCACCATGACGACTTTCGGGGTTGGTTTTAACAGCCAAATTTGTAAGTTCAATTCGTATCTCTTGAAGTTCTTGGAATATATCTTCAAGAGATAGCTGAGGCTGATTTTGAGTGGTTTGATACTGTGGAGGATAAGAATAATCATAATTGTTACAAGGGCCATGCTCATAGACAAGCGGGTACCTTGTTTGACAATCAGAGCTACAATGCGAACCTCCACAGTACTCACAACAGTAATACTGTTGTGGTGGTGAATAATATGAAGATGTGTCAAATCCAGATGATGTCTGATTGTTATAAGGGTTCTGCTCATAGACAAGCAAGTCTCCCGTTCGACAATCAAATTCCGGATGAGGACAACCTCCACAAAATTCACACAAGTATGTTTCCATCTCATGGTGCGAGGGTTGGTTAAGGAAATTGGTTGTTTCATTGTAGGGATTTTGGTCATAGACAAACCCGTTTCCCGTATTCACAATGCTACAACCTTGGCAATTTCCACCATTTGGAGGTCCCCCACACCATTCACAACCATAGTTGTAAGATGTAGACATAAAAAGAATCAAACGTGTAGAGGGTTAAGAAGATAGAATAAAACGTTTAGAGGGTGAGAAAAGGAATTAAACGGATAAGAGGGCAAAGAAGAATCTTTTTGGATTTTTAATAACATTTTGAAAAATTCCAAGGGAAAAAGGAAAATAAATTTTGAAATAAAAATCTTTTTGGTTTTTTAATAAGAAAATATTTACAAAAACACGCAACGACAAACGAGATTTAAAAATTCGCGTCAGCCTTCCCCGGCAGCGGCGCCAAAATTTGATCGGTTAAAATCAAGTCGTTATTTATTTCCAAAGAATACAGCGGAAGTTGTATTCCCGGGTCGTTATCCCCAACGAAGGCTGAATGGAATTTTGTGATCTCGAATCGTGCACGTGTTTGAATAGTTAAATAAAGAGAGATTTTTGGTTTTTACGCTAAAATAAGTAAACATATATTAAAAACGACTAAACATCTAAGAAAAACGATAACCTAAAGTGCACGAAAGTGAATACGTAAACGAAAGTTGAAAACGAACTAAACCGGGGAATACCCGAGCATAAACGTGAAAACGATGAAAAACTAAACCTACGAATTCCAAATTAAATTTCCTACATTCTAATCGACAAAAGAAAATTTTACGAAAACGAATTACATTTTTCTAATTAAAATCTAATTAAACATAGTTTAAAATAAATTAACTTAATAAGCAGTTACTAAAAAAAATACGACTAGCTCTACCCTATTGACCCGTTTGACTTTAAAAGTCAAAACAGCCTTACTATAACAAACACAATAACCTAATAACCAAACAATAACCACAATAACCAAACAATAACCAACTCAAACAAAACATTCAGTAACCAGCAACATTAACCATTAACATAAGCATTAACAACTAAACTAAGATAAACTAAACATTAACATAACCATTAAACCTAAGCATTAAACATTAAACAAGATAAACTAAGATAAACTAAACATTAATAGAATCGAAGCAACAACCACAAGAATTAAAATAGCAGAATCGAAGCAGTAAAATAAGCAGTAGACCATAGTTGACTAAGAAAAATAAACCACAAAGATTCAGTTCTAAGAAAAATAAACCACAAATACCAAACTTAACTACCAAATCCGATCTATATTAACTAAAAGAGTGTACTAACCATTCACTACAATAACCACAAATAAAACTCTTAAACCGATCCAAATCCTACTATAACCAAAACATTCACCACAAAACTCTAACCATCAAAGACTAACCACTTCAGCAGTAACATAAACTAACCATATTTTTTTCTTTTCTTTCAATCTTAAACTACGACTTAAAAGTTAACTTAACTTAACAGTAAACTTCAACTTAACTTAACAGTAACAATGAACTTAACAATGAAATTAAGCAATTCGCAACAAATAAGCTAAAACAGTAAATTTGGGATTAAAAAAAAAGAACTGAACTTAAATTAAACTAAGAGTAAAGTACAACTGGAAATTAAAATTACAAGATACCTTAAGAAAACTAAAATAAAACCTCGTTCCCACGTTTAAATTATAACTAAATTACTGAAAATAAATTACAAGAAAATAAAAACATACCGAAAAAAAAAGCTAAATAAAACCTGAAAAAAATGAAAACTACTACTATCCTATTTATAAAAAAAAAGAAATAACTAGGGTTCCGTTGCTCTGTCTTCTTTCTTTAATCTTGACACCGTTGGATTGGTTCAAGTGATCTCAGCCGTTGATTTGATGAGGTGTAGGGGAACCCGTGAGTATGCTTTGGACTGAGGTGGGATTGATGGTGACGGGAGAAGGTTTGGGGAAAAGGAGAGGGATTTTTTGGCGGTTTTCTTCTTTGGGGAAGAAAGAGGAGTAGCGGCTGGTGAAGGATGGAGAATTAGGGTTCTTTTGACTACCAATTGGGGATTTTGACCAAATGAAAAAGGGGAATTTGACCAAATGCTTATTTCATCCGGTATTAGTTATTAGTGGTGTGGGTCGGTCGGGTTTTTGTGGTGGGATGGGCTTGGGCGGTTTTTGTGGTAGTGGGCTTATGGGTTATAATGGTTGGGCCGGTGGGTTGGGTAAGTTGGTGACCGTGGGTGATGTTTGTTTATTTATTTTTTTGGTTTAAGGTTAATAAAAGGTGAAAGTTTAGGGACCATTTGTGTGAAGTTGTCAAAATCAAGGACCAAATCTGCCGAATCTTCAAAGCTAATCCAGGGACCAAAATTGCCAAGCTTATTATTCCAAGGACCAAAAATTTATTTTTTACTATTTTTTATTTTTATTTTTTTAAAGCTTGAGGGACTAGACTTGCCATTTGCAAATTTTATTTGTTTTTCAAACGTTTTCAATCATTTTGCATATGGAATACAAAAACACATCTCAAAGATATTTTTAACATTTTTTGATCGTTTTAAAGTGTTTTTGGTTGTTTTGACTCGAAAATTGGACGAAAAGATATGTGTAAAACGACACATATCAATGCTTCTCCAGGAAATGAGCAGGGATTGCCTGTAGGATTGTAATTTGCAGTTAGTATTAACCAAATGTTAGACCGTCAAAATATATTTATACAAAAATAATTAAATTCATGTACCAATCTGTCCCGGCATTGGATTTGGGCGTAGCTTTTGTAGAAGCTTCTGTTATACTCTCCATAATGGTCGGTGTGGAATGGCCAGTAGCAAATATGTTTCATTCTATCGTCATCTATTTAAACATACAAACGTAATAATTTATGGTATTAGGTAAATGCAGACAAATAAATGTTAATAATAGCAAATAAAACAGATCTTACTCTGTTCATTCCACTCCAACGGCAGTTGAATCTTCCTCAGAGTACAGGCTCCTTTGAACACTCCCTGCGTGATGATGCTCCCGTCATCATCAAACGCATCCAACCACACAGTATGTCCCCTGTTTTTTTGTGAAGACACATGTGTTTCCAGGCTCCAGACCAACAACGTTCACCAACGAACTCCATACATCACCCAACAAATTGTACACATAAGTGCCCGGTTTCCCACAAACTTCCACGCGACGCACATGACAGTCGAAATTATGTTCATTCACTTGGATAGTCAGCTCATCAAGCTCCTCAAATCCCGGAAGTAGTTGAGCGGTAATTGACTGTATTACAATATATCATCGAAAATTTTAAAATTTTGTATGCAAAACCTATTCTAAGTGAGATTTATGTACTTTATGATATGCAATTTGTTACTATATTAATTTTTATAATTGAATGTTTAATCTATTGTACGTTATATTAGTTTTTAGTACCTGAGTCAAACCAGGTTCCGGCAACACAAGTGTCTTGAACCTTGAATATGTTGCTCTGTTTACATCATACCCACCTACTTCATGCCCGTTTGGAAAGTATCCAGTCACATAAAAACAGTCATCCCCTTCTTCAACAAAATGCAACAACTCTACATCTTCGTTCAAGTAACTATTGCAGAAAGCCGTCCATTTTGGTCCGGTTAAATACCAAAGACCGTACCTAGGCTTGACTAACTGCACCTTAAAACGATACCCATCTGCTGATATTATGTATATCTCAGATTTACCGTTGTAATATTCGAGATTTTACACTTCCGGTAACACCTACAATATAAAGTTCAAATATATTTCAGTTTTAGATTACAACATCACTACACTTTACGTTACACTATTCTGGTATTTGTGTTTCAACTACCTGAAATTCTGCAAAGTGATCCTTATCTTGAAGTATAACGAAGTCGATACACATGTTCGCCTACACGTAAATATAAATCTATTAAAAGATTGTATATAACCTCACACAAACCAAAACAGAGTATTTTCTTAAAACCACTTATGAACAAGGATCGTAAGCATATACAATTCAATTAACCTACATTATGTATTGATATTCATCATATTTGAAGCAACAATCACTTGATCCTCATCATACCATTGTTTAACAATTACAATAAATAGATTTTCTACACCAATTAGGTGCGCCTTAAAGTATTAATACTAAAAACAACAAACAACCTTTGTTCAAATTATCTCACCTTAACAAAGGAGCTTTTCTATGATTTACAAGAACAAAAATATTGTTCAGCACAAATAAATGCTTCAGATATTCTCAACAAATTTCAAAATTTACTTAAAAGTACCATATACAACTACAGAGGATCACAAGTAACCGAATCGATACACACACCATAACATTAACTTTAACCACAAGTTATATTTCTTAATCATGTTTAACTATTATCCAAATTTACTCCATACAAAGAAGTCACAACAACAACTTATAATGCTAATTGTAACAGATATAATATATTTCTCTTACATAATCAAATCAACCTAAGCTAACGGCTATAACTCATTACAAGACATCAACCAATAATGATCAGAGGCTTCTTACTCTACATCAAGAATGGTGATAGTTTTTCGTATTAAACTCATTAATTCGTTGTATTTTCCTAAAACAATCGTACCACCATTCGATCTAACTAATATAAAATGTTCTTATAATGTAGTGCAAATTATTCATTTGATTATTACTTACATGCATATGAAAATGAGATGATCAATCGAAATTTTTTTTTTGGGTTCGAGATCATTACCTCTTTCTTCGCGCCGTTTATTTGACAGTTGATGATGAAGGATAATCAATGCGTTTCTGTGTTGAAATGTTATATCTGTCATTATAAGTGATTCTAGACAGGGCAAGTTGCTTAAATGTAGCAAGGCAATCATTACTTTTGAATATAACACTCCTAATATCTTTTACATGTTTAATATAACACTACTAAAATCTTTTACAAATTTAAGAGTTTTTGTGTCTTTGTTTTTATTTCAATGTTAAAAATCCCAATGTATCACATCTTTTACCATTTAAGTCATTTATTTAGTTTTACAAATGTTTATTTCATAATAGTGTTTCAAAATTGTCTTATTATTAAGGCCACTCCCTGGTCGTGATGTTTCTAATGAAGTGTGAATGGAATGATGAATTTCATTTGTGACCCGATGAGGTGAATAAGTGGACATTTTTGTGAATATGACTAAAATTATAAAGCATAAACGAAAAACTAATTAATAACCAAGTAGCAAGAGTAAGCGTAACACGCATTACCAAATACGCGATAAAACTACAAACCAGACCTTAACGTACCTTCAAACGAGCTAATAAAACCAAAAACTTTAAAAAAGTATCTAAGGAAGATTCAACGCAAATTCCTATAAATACTGAATTATATAAAATAATTTTACAAAGTTATTTTTATTATATTTTTATTTTTAACAACCTATTTGTATGAATTTAAAACTATATTCAAAAGAAAAATAGACAAAAAATTTTAATTGTCTATTATGTTACGATTTCTTGATTTATAAATTTGCTTTACTTCTTCATTTTATACGATTTTTTGGTACTTTTACATTTTGTTTCTGCTTTATATTTTTATATACAAAATTTCACTAAAATATCATTTCCAACTTTGTTTACTTTTCATGACTAAAAGAGCTTAAAATGAACTAAGGCTTAATATACAATCTCACAAGCTTTTGAAAGTTTGTGAGTAAAGTAAAATAACCTATAAAATAAAATAACCAATCTTAAAAGGTCAAAAATAAACTGAGTAACTAGAATCTCACAAGCCAATAAACACAAAATCAAAATATACCCATTATCATGTATGATAACATAACCAAACTTAGCATATAACCATACTAGAAAATTCTTGACTTTAATATTGATTCGAAACAAACAAACCACTGAAACCTTAAAAGAAAAGCTACGTCTTTACTTCAAAATATTTAATCAACACATATCAAATACTGGAATTAGCACCGGAAACTCAGGATCAAGTGTCTCCTCCAAATCTGTGATGAAGTCAACCAGCTTCAACCTTATCATTTTGTCTTTCGTGAAACGGCACTGCATGTTAATGTTCTTCCATTTTTCATGTGCAATCATTGTCACATGGTTATTCCTTATCTTGCGACTGCGTTTCCTTTTGTGCCTTTGTATTTCATGTGCAATCATTGTCACATAGACGATCCGTCCTATTTTCAAGAAAAGGCCATTCTTGCTCCTACTAATGAAGTGGTCGACAGCATAAACGACCATTTGCTTCATGCATTTCCAGGTGAAGAGATTTTTTACCTTAGTTGTGATAGTATTGATAGAACAGACCGTGGCACATCAATCGATGAATCTGTTTTCTCAACAGATTTTATCAATGGACTAAAGTTCTCAGGTGTTCCAAATCATAGGTTGGTGTTAAAAGTTGGTGTACCGATAATGTTGCTCAGGAATATTGACCAATCAAATGGACTGTGTAACGGAACAAGGCTTCAGGTTTTACGCTTATCCCGGTCTTCTATTCAAGCACAAATCATTAATGGAACACATTTTGGAAATAAGGTAATTATACCACGATTGAAAATTACTCCATCTGATAAACGTTTACCTCTAAAGATTGTGAGGAAACAATATCCCATTTCGGTGTCATTCGCAATGACAATAAACAAAAGGCAAGGTCAATCTCTTTCAAAAGTCGGTTTGTATCTGCCACGTCCTGTTTTCACACATGGACAGCTATATGTGGCTCTTTCACGGGTCAAAAGCAAAAAAGGTTTGAAGATTGTTGTTTCCGATGCGGACGGTAACCTATTAAACACAACTACAAATGTTGTATATAAAGAAGTTCTTCAAGGTTTATGATCACACTTTGATCAGGTATGTACAATAAACAAATTACATGTTTTTCGTATTATAACTCCCAACAATTTTTTGTTTACTTTTTTTTTTTACTTTGAAGGGTTGTTTAGGAGTATCCGAGGAATATGGAAGGAGTATCCGACGAAGATGTTTGGGAGTAACAAAGGCTATTGCAAGGCAAGGTTCATAGGATGAAAAATGTTAATACGTTGCAAAAGGTCCATCACGCTTTTGCAAAACAATGTCACGGTTATCTACAGAAGTATCACGAGGCAATGAACGTTTATTACATACATATTTACAACCATTGTATGTTTTAATATCATTCAATTATAACTTATTATTCCTTTATAACAAAATTTCATAGCGTTTACGTTTATTGTTCTTTATTACTTTATTCACGTACTTAATTTTTTGATACAAAAATCCTCTAAAATCCCGTGAATTTCACGGGTCTATAAGCTAGTAAATTATATATTAGTTAGACGTATGAATAGAAAATATTCATGTTACATAAAAATAAAATAAATTCTATAAACGATATAAAAGTCATCTAATGTTTTTTATTAATTAAGTTTGAGATATTTCTCATAGAAAAAGAGTAAAAATAAGGTAACAACAAAATAAATAAAATCTTTAACAACAAACACAAATAACATTTTACGGCGTTTTATAAAAATTTGATAATAAAAATAAAATTTTAAATTAACACTTATAAAATATGAGAAATATACTGCAAAAAATATGAAGAAAAAAATATATGAAATAAGTTAAGTCTTATTTTTTTTTATATTGAACAGATAAATGATCGATTGCTAAGAATATTTGAGTAAATAATATGTTAGATCGGAGTGATAAAATAGTTTAAGTATTATATACTTAATAGATATAAAAAACAATATGTACACTTTCCATATAGAATTATATTATTTACCAAAAACCCATATCAATAAACTCACGGTTTCATATACCTCACATATCCCAAAAACAAAACATATTACACTAAACCAACCATTTTCTTTCTTGTTCTTGGTTAAAAATGACACAATCCTTTCAAAAGCTAAGAATTTTAATCCACCGCAGTAGCTTGAATTCATTAGCACATTATTCTTCTTGAAGTGTTTTTTAGCTTGATACGATCTTGGAATCCCTAAAACCTTTTTCTTTATTAATAAGCTCATAGTCACTCCATCAATAACCTTTTTGACCTTATTGTGTAGTTAAAATATATCAATCTCCACAAAAAATGTTATTTGTAGTTAAAATTATAGTTTTGTTTGATAACACTTTTCAAAAGATGTTATATGACAGTTCTTTTATGATTTTTTATTGTTATTTACAAAGGCGCTACTCTCACTAATATTCTTGCATTTGGATTTAAATGAACATGTTGTTCTTATAAACATTAAAATTAGCAAATTTCTTTTTGGTTTTACTGAAATACACACATTTATTTATCACAAAGGCATTTTAGTTATTTCACTTTGAGTTCTCACATGGACGACACTTGCACTTTCGAAAAGGCAAAGACTGCACCTGCAGCTTGAACATACTAAAGGGACTATTTTTGCAATTAACGCATAAAAGTATATAAAATCAACTTGAACCGCAACTTATCTTAGCAAGTATCCCGCGTTAATTGAAATACCATTTTTGCCCATCAAAATAATCGAAAAACCGAGTCCAGCCGAACCGAACCGACCTTATTTGGCTCGGTTTTCGGTTTTGTATAATTATTTCGGTTTTACTCGGTTCGGTTTCTATTCGGGTCGGGTCAAAACACAACAATAAGATTCGAACTAGCTAAACCGACCCGATCCGAACCGAACCGACCTTACTTGGTTTGGTTCTCGATTCACGTTTTACCCTTAATCGCTTTTCGGATCGGGTCAAGTTTGCTCGGATAGGGTTTGACCCGTTACTCAGCCATAGTTTAGATGCGCATTTTGCTAGCCTTTTAATAGTCATGCCATGTTCACTAGGAACCCACTTAAGTCTTCACAAAATTCCTAATGCAGAAATAGTTCCCAACAAGCATATATGAACCCACTTAAGTCTTCTCATAATACTTGTGGAAAACGTAGAAGGGGTGAATACGTTCCCCTTTAAAAACTTAAATCTTTTGTATCAAACACCCGATCAAGTGTGATGCAATATGAAAAGTGTAAATTATATATCTAAGTAGATCACAGCACAAACATAACATAAGTATCATATTATGACACAAACAAAGTCAACACAATATAAGCAATAAACCACACAAACATAAATGCAATGCAAATATAAATATAAAGCGATAAATGCTAAAATAAAATGTAAAGAGATGAGTAAAGAAAATGCAAACCGGACACGATGATTTATAGTGGTTCGGTCACGAAGCTCCTCTTCGCCCTACTCCACTCCCCGAGTACCCAACTCGAGAGTTACTTCACTAATCAACAAGCTCCCTTCTCGGCGGAGAAAACCATACAACGTCGCTTACATTATTTTCCGACACTAAGCTAAATGTCGAGTACTAATCTAGCTAGTACCAATCTCACACACGATCTACTCGATCAACACGATCTATCCAATCAACAAGATCTACTCGATCTATACAATCTACCCGATCTACACATCTACCTGATCAACACGATCAACACGATCTACCCGATCAACACGATCTACACGATCTACCCTATCTTCACACGATCTACCCGATCTACTCACTATCAACACAAACTACACAAAATCTTCCCGATCTCTACAAGATCACAATGATCCACACAATCTAACTAGACAAGATGATAAACAACTTGATGTATAAAGACATGCAACAAGTACCTAACGAATGTTACGAGTGCACTACACTAACACTACAACACTTTGTGACAACCGACAATTTTTGGGGATTATTTTAATGCCACATTTTGCTTTAAAACGAATATTAATATATGGGCACCGGTTTGGGAACGTATTAGGGATTTGATTTGGAATATATATGGAATATTGCTGGAATACTGTTACGTGATATATGAAGTTTCCCCGTAGAACTCGAGATTTAGCACAACATTCATTGCATAACTCATACTTATTGTATCAGCATGATTCATATATATTTATTGTATTAACAATTAAGTCCATTTTAATTTACATTGTTGAATGAAGCAGCAAAGGATAATCAGGAGAATAAAAGCCTACGAGGTATTTTATCAACTAACAGAATTTATTGATTACTTAACACTGCTATAATGAGTTTAAAGGAACAGTGCTAAATTTCAAGTTAGTACTGGTGTGACATTATTGCTAAAGGAACACCACGTGTATGTTTAGGTTTCCAGATGTCATCAACAACTGCTTGGATACAAAATTCCAACAGCAACAGAGTAGGCAATCAACACCATTATATTTGATTAAACATGTAGTTTGGTTATTAACAATTAAATACGTATGGTTTTAAACATATTAAACATTCATTGCATAATTCATATTTATTGTATTAACAATTAAGACCATTTTAATTTATATTGTTTTATTAAGCAGCAAGGGATAATCAGGAGAATAAAAGCCTACGAGGTATTTTATCAGCTAACAGAATTTATTAATTACTTTGTATTTTTAAAATCACATAAAAATAAAGTCTCTTTAATAGATGAATGTTTGAGAGTGGCATACTTGGAAGTAGATATAGAAGTCATGGTTGAGATTTCATACTGCTATGGCAAAAAAAAAATTCAAAATGTTAGTACTGCCAGTTAAAAGGTTGATACTGGTGTGAATATATTTGTACTGCTAGATAGACGTTAGTACTGGGCCGAAATTACAGCTTTATTAAAATAGCCGTTGAGGAGTATGTTGATATTATTATTAATATTTATTTATCTTAAGGGTTTACTTTTTGGATATTTTTACTTTTAATATCTTATATTCACCTTTATTGAATCAAAAGTTATCTTTTACTTGAAGTCGGTCCAATAGAAGCCCTAATAAGTATTTCATAAAATCTCAATTCACTTTCTTCAACCTACTTTCTAACCTAAATTACTTTAATCCTAGCAGTGAAATCAATAATTTACTGACAATCATGGCTACTTTAGCCTTTGCCGATAAACACAACATGGTAGCTTATTTGGAAAAAGCAGAGGATGCCACCAAATTCCATCAGATAGTCGACTTTTTGAATGGTTCTCACATAAGGTATTCTTTAACATTAAATCCCATTATATATGTCTCCCAAATCAAAGAATTTTGGCAGACTTCTACTGTCAAAATATTTGAAAATGGTGACACCGAATTATCTACAACAATGGATGGTAAATCTATCACTCTTACTGAATCATCGATTAGGCGGCATCTCCGATTGAATGATTCAGATGGTATTAGTGCTATGCCAAACACATAGGTTTTTGAAACTTTAACCAGGATGGGGTACAACATTTATCACACTCTTTAACTTTTCAAAAAGGTGGTTTTGCCCCACAATGGAGGTTTTTAATTCACACCATCCTTCACTGTCTCAGTCCTAAGAAAACCTCATGGGAGCAGTTCAGTAGCAATATCGCGACTGCTCTCATCTGCTTGGCCACTGACAGAACTTTCAATTTTTCTAAACTTATCTTTGAAGGCATGGTTAAAAATGTTGATAGCAAATCAAAATTTTTGATGTATCCCAGGTTCATACAAAGTATTTTGAACAAAGGGAGACATCTACTTCTTCCTCATAAAAATGTTTATCCCACACCCAAACTTTCCCAAAAACTTTTCAGTAATATGAAGATGTCCTCAAAATAGTATAATGGGGAAGAGGTTCCTTTATTTGATTGTATGCTACAGGTACAGGGTAAAGGATCAGCAAGCCCAGTTGATCCCCATCACACACCCACAACACTAGAACAATCACCTTCACAACCAAACTCATCACCAGATAGGTATATATCCAGAGAGGGCTCTGTTGTTCCTCAGCACGGAGACCCTACAACTCCCCATGTAGTAGATGAGGCTGGCTTTGACAGTATAGAAAGGGCTGCTTCTACTGTCTCAGGTTTAGAAGCTGGGCAGGACAAAAGTAACGTACATAAGACCCAATCTATGGCAACACCAACAGTACCCGGTTCCTATGAACCCAGTACTATTGGTGAAATCCCAAGCCAACGCGAAATACTGGGTGGCTCAGAAACTCACCATATGGTGGGCAGGACAAAAGTAACGTACATAAGACCCAATCTATGGCAACACCAACAGTACCCGGTTCCTATGAACCCAGTACTATTGGTGAAATCCCAAGCCAACGCGAAATACTGGGTGGCTCAGAAACTCACCATATGGTGGACTATGAGTCTGTGCCCCATGATGCACCTCTCCATGAAGGTAACACATCAGGGAGTGCTGAGGGCAGACAGACACTTAAAGTATTGATGGAAACATGTACAAAATTGTCTCAGAGGGTTACTGCGTTGGAGTCTGATCTCACTTCTCACAATTCAAAATTATCTGAGAAGGTTACTACTTTGGAGGCTGATCTCACTTCTCACAAGAGGCTGTTTAGCAATGTTTATACAAAGCTGGTGCATAAAGTCAAGAAACTGGAAAAACAGGTCAAGACATTAAAAAAAAAAAAAAAAGAGGTCAGCTTACATGGTAGCATCTTCTTCATCAAGCTCATCAGATGATCAGGGTGCAGATAAAGGTGAGGGATCTTCCAAACATGGGAGGAAGATTGCCCAGATTGACCAAGATCCAGATGTTTCTATTGTTCAAGAGCAGTATGAGACTCATGGGAGGCAAGAAGACCAGGTGAATTATGATACTGCTCAGTTTGATGAAGGTACTGGTGGATTTGTTGAAGGTACTGCTGAGACAGAACAAGGTACTGTCAGTGTTGAAGGTACTGCTAGCCTGCAGAGTTTAATGGATGTTGGATATCAAGGTACTGCCAGTGCTTTTTATAGAAGAACACCAAGGAAATCAAAGGCATACAAGGGAAAAAGTATAATGACTGGGCAAGAACCATCAAGGTTTGTAGTTCAAACTGAGTCCAGCAAAGGTTTGAAAAGAGGAGCAGAGTTGCTAGGGTCTAAGGAATTTAAGTAGCAAGAAATTGAAGGAGAAAAACAGGATGAATCAGTTCCATTAGCGGTTGGTGATGATCAAGATCAAAGACAGACAGAGCAAGTTCATGAAACTCAGCGGAGGAAAATAGATTTTGATGAAGAGGTTACTGGTGGTGGAGATCGTGATGACATGGATATGAATGATGATCAAGCTACAGAGCCTGAGGTTATTGAAGAGGGTACCGGAGAAGACGGCTCACTTCCTTCCACAACTCGGGGTCAGTTATTTTATTTTCCTTTTATATTGTTATGTTATCATATTTATTTATTTAAATGTGCATATTTATTTAAATTTGTTTATTTTGTAGATGTAACATTACAAACTGATGGTATGGAAGAAGGTACTGCTGAGTCTTCAGAGTATGAAAGAAAGAGGTCAGAAAAAGGAAAAGCACCTATGACAGTAGAAGAAGCTGAGCAAGAATCTGAGCAACAAAAGAAAATTAAACCAATAGCACAAGTTCAAATGGATTTGGATGAAGAATTGGCAAGAAAGGTTCATGAAGATGAAGTTGCAAGCTTTATGGAGGATCGGAGATTGGAAAAGGAAAGAGTAACTTCAGATGCTATTGTGGCACAACAATCACATGGAGAGGAAATAGAACAACTGATAGATTGTGATCTAGTTGTGAGAGCAAAGGGTATAGAACTAATTGCAAATGAAAGCCTAACTGCTGAAGATAGGACGACCATGCTTGTTGATTTTATTAACTCAAGGAGTAATGAAGAAGCCTATGGTGAGATAATGCAGACTATTAAAAAGAATCAAAGTCAGAAGAGAAAGAGAAATCCAAGAAAGGCAGAAGTCATTAGGGGATGAAGATGTATCTTAGGAATCAAGCTGGTTGGAAGGCAGTTCAGTTGAAGGGAAAATCAAATGAAGATATTCAACTTCTGTATTACAATGCATACAGAAGAGCTCAAATTAAATTTCCTATGGACCAAGATAAAAGATTACCAAAAAGGCTTAAGACTGCTGAGAAAGAAACCTGCGAAAGTGGAAGCACGAACGGAAAGAGTAGAATTATCACAAGAGCAGGTGAGGAAAATGTTAGTTACTGTGCCAGAGATTCTACATGTTGATCCACTTCAAGTTAGACATCCAATAATGGACTGGGAGATTTACAGAGACAAATTTGGAAAAGCTTGGAAGGTTACTAGAGTTGGTGGCGAGACAGCAGTGTACAAAAATTTTGAAAATTTGCTGAGAGCTTGTGATAGAGAAGATCTGGATACTTTATGGAGATTAGTTCAAGATAAGCTCAAGACAAAGAAGAAGACTGGTGTGAAAGAGCAAGAGCTTTGGGTTGAATTCAAGAGGTTATATGAACCAGATCCTACAGATGTTTATTGGAATTTTCCTTGGTATGATCTATCTACTGTATGGGAGTTCTATGGTAGCTGCAATGTTCATCATTTGTCAACACAAGGTGGAATTGATATCTTTATGTTAGCTGAACTGGAATATCCATTAAGTTATGAAGTACTTGTAGTGATGATTTCTAAAAAATTAAGATGTGAAGAAAATTCTGAAGTAGTTACAAATCTAATTCAGAGGATATATGATCAGTTTGAAAGGAAGAGACACAAGGCCTGAAGTATAAAAGAAGGTGAAGTGTTTGGAAGAATCCCCCCATAATCATGTGGCGTTCACTCAGTATTGATAAGAGGAGTTGAAATTCACAGGCTGGAAGAAAAGGACTATACCCTGGCCAAGACTACACTTGATATGATGCTCAATGGGACTGTCAAGCTTTAAACCGAATGTTGGACTGAGATGGTATATCATCGTATCGCAAAGATGAAGAAGCAACTGTATGGAGCTGACTACAAGATAAAGAGACAATAAGTTTACATATATTTATTGTGTAAAAATATATTTATACTATATTTACGCTAAAATTGAAAATAATATCCTGGCTATTTCTGAGTGGTTTAATAGACACTATATATTGTGTAAAAATATATTTATACTCCATGTATGCTAAATTTGAAAATAAGAGCATGGTCATTTCTGTATGGTTTAATAAACACCATATATCTGTTTTAATAAATATAAAAAAAATCCTGGCCCAATAAAACCAGCCCAGTAATAACCATTTCGAAACAATGAAAAACTATATAATGAGTAAAAGAATAACATCCATCGACATATATTCCTCCCATGGCATCATCAAAGCCTAAAACCTTTCAAGATACAAACTCACGCGAGCCTCACAATAATTCAGAGTGCGAAGATCAAACCGTTCGTGAAAAAGAGAATGTGACACAACCAAATATTAAAGATGGAGTACGTGATCGACACAACAAAGAGCCAAATACTAAGGTGGATGATGCATTGAGATTTATTGCATCAGTCTTTGA
This sequence comes from Artemisia tridentata subsp. tridentata, assembly GCA_021014915.2. NCBI lineage: Eukaryota > Viridiplantae > Streptophyta > Magnoliopsida > Asterales > Asteraceae > Artemisia > Artemisia tridentata. The sequence goes on along the minus strand of CP139508.1, from coordinate 71,940,527 downwards.
AAAAGGTGGGCCTTCTCAAAGTAATAAAGGTATCGCATATAAGTTTTCTAATATTTTTTAAATAAATTTATGTTTTCATATTAAGTTTATTAGTCCATGTACTTTTGATTTAATAGATGAGTTAGACGAATCTATTTTCCTCGACTGAATTAAACTAAATGTCGGAGATCCTCAAGAGTCTCTACAAGTTCTCAACGGCGTTCAGTCGAAGGTCCTAAAAGCAGAAGCAATGATTAACGAACTACGTGTAGGGTTTCAAGATGCTGCTGCTCAAGTTTGACAATACTGCTCATGGTTCTTAATGGAAAATACACCAAGTATGATTCTGCTGCTCGGCTTAATCATTCTGCTGCTGGTTATAAAGTTCCTGCCGCTAGGCAAAATTTCCTACTGCTGCAACTATTGGAATCCTACTGCTTGGTTTGAAAGTAAAAGGGCTGTTTTGTAACTTGGCGCCAATAAAACCCTAATTAGATCCAAACGGTATAAAAACCCAATTTGATCTCACAATTAATTTTGTGCGCCCAAAATTCACTTTAATTCAAACCCTAACACATCTTTTAACCATCTGGTCAAAAACCCCCAAAATCAAAACCCTAATTTCACAATGGCGGTACGAGACTTCTCCGATAACCACAATCAGATTGCGTTTCTTCAAAAGGTCCCAGAAGCAGAGGGTTTTGCTGAAGTTATTGACTTTCTTAATGCTACTCATTTAAGGTATGCATTAACGGCAAATCCCACTATATACATTTCCCACATGAAACAGTTTTGGTCTACTGTTAAGATCAAAACTAAAAATGGGAAAGAATATTTGATAGCTATAGTAGATGAACAAAGCATAATTATCTCCGAGTCATCTGTAAGAGAAGCACTTCATATTTCAGATGATGAAGAAATAATTTGCCTTTCAAATTCTATTATTTTTCAAGAACTTGCAAATATAGGGTATGAGAAGAAGAATGACAGTTTAAAATTTTACAAAGGACTTCTCTGCCCTCAATGGAAATTTCTTCTTCACACCCTTCTCCATTGTCTAAGTCCTAAAACTACAGGGTGGAATGATTTCAGCACAACTCAAGCATCTGCTATGATTTGTCTGGCCACTGGACAACCCTTTAATTTTTCGTCTATGATCTGGGATGGGTTGAAAAAGAATATTTCTGGAAAGGTTTATGTTTACCAAAGGTTTTTGCAATTAATCATAGATAATCAACTAAAAGAACCTATGGCACATAAAAGGACCCATGACAGTCCTGAGCTTAAAAGCAAAATGTTTTCTTATTTGAAAAAGAATGGAGCTGGTTTTTCTGGGACTGTAACACCTTTGTCCCCATACATGTTACAATTGGCTGCTACTCAGGGTGAAGGTGTTGAAATCCCAACAGCTACCCATCACACACCCACTCCTGAACATTCAAATGAACAACCCCAAAAGACCCAATCCCCTAGGATCTCACCAATCAAGAACACTGAGCAACCTCAGGCCAGTGTTAGGATGGAACCAGATGAGGCTGTCACAGGTGATGTAGGTGACATGATGGGAGAGGCTGACACTATTGATCCTGGCTTAGCAGCTGGATAGGACAGTGTCAACATAAGTAAGACCTCAAACATGGCAACATATAATGCAGAGGGTTCTTTTGAACCTGAAGCAGGTGATGGTAACCCCAGCCAAATGGCTAAAAAGGGGGGCTCAAATGATCAACCCAGGGTTGATACTGAGTCAAGGCCTATTGATTCACCTCTCGGACCAGGTAACACAGGTCGAAGTGATGAGGGCAGAGCTGAGACAATTGAATTGATGGAAAAAAATGTACAATATGCCAATGTCTATGATTCACCTCTCAGGCCAGGTAACACAGGCCGAAGTGATGAGACTAGAAAAGATACTGAGGAATTGTTGACATCATTCACTGTATAAAATGACAAATCTGATGATCCACCTCTCGGGTCAGGTAACACAGACCGAAGTGGTGAAGATAGTATGCAACTAATTAAGGAATTGATGGAAAAATGTACAATATTGTCCAATGAAGTACTTGGCCTCAAGCAGGAGGTTCAAGAACTTAAAACTACTCATGGTGCTGAAATCAGGAAACTTAAGCAAAGGATTAGGCATCTAGAGGGAGTTTAGAGACCAAGGGCTTCTACATCTGCAAGAACAAAGCCAGAGAAGGTTTATTCCAAACCAAGTTTGGGAGAGGATGCTCCCAAACAGGGGAGGAATGAAGACAAGGATGCAGGGGAGGTAATAAAGGGTTCGGGGGAGGTTGAGAAGAACATTGATGAAGATGGTGCTGGTGATGAAGGTAATATGGTTGATATGGATGTTGATGGTGGTAAAAAGGGTAAAAGTAGTTTGGGAGATTCTACTGCTCAGGTTAAAGAGGCTACTGTTGTTGAACATGTGGAAAAAGTAGCTAAAGGAGATTCTACTGCTGGTTCAGGGCATCCTGCTGCCGGGGTAAATAATTCAACTGCTGAGCCAGAACAAGAACCTACTGCTGAGCAAGAAGTTGAAGAATCAGATGATGATATTATCTTGGCTCAGGCAATGTTACAACTTAAAGCTAAATCATCAACCTCAAAGCAATCTCAACCACAACCACAACCAGAACAACAACCCAAACAAACAACTCCACCACCTGCAACAAAACAAGTATCTCCAACACCACCTCCTCAAAGGGTTCCTGTAAAAGGTGTATCAATTAGGGAACCCAGCCCATCTAAGAAGCCCACTCAAGTTCATTCATATACTGGCAAAGGGAAAGGTAAGATTGTTGATGAACTTAAAACTTATCCATTTCATCTTCCCTTTGAGTTTTGGCCTCCTGATCTTCAACTCAAACATGACAATGAAGAGGCAAAGAAACTTGCAGCTCAGTTTGAGGCAGAGGAACAAGCAGAGTTGGAAAAACAAAGAAAACTTGATGAAACTGAAGCAAAGCTGGATGCTTGGGATGAGGAGAGAGTTAGGTGTGAAGCTGACATGGCGTTGAAAAGGCAAGTAAAAAAGGAGATACAGGAAACGTTTACTGATATGGAATGGTTAGAAAATTTCAAAGAAAATCAAAGAAAGAAGTTTCAGGCTGAAAGAAAGAAGAAAAAGGTTCTTAGACCACCTACTGCCAAACAAATTAGAGACTATCGAATAAGGTATCTCAAGAGTATGAAAGGACTTACACTTAAACATTGGGCATGGTATTCTGATGAATCTCTTCAACAAAAGTTTGAAAGTGCTAAAAGAGAATTTGAAACCTTTGTACCTATGGGATCAGAAGGAGAGTTTGAAAAGTTCAATAGGGTTAATAAGGCAGTAGTGGAAGAGAAGGAAAAGGTAGTAGAAGCTGAGAAGGAGAAAGAAAAAGAAATGGTGGAAGAGAAGAAAAGTGAGGAAAAAGATGTGAAGGTTGACTCTACCATTGGTGTAAAGAGGCCTAGGAGAAGAATAAAAATGAAAGCCAGGAAGAAGAAAAGAACTAAACCAGTGGTGATGAGTAGTTCAGAGAGTAGTGCTGAATCAGGGAATGAAAATAAAGGAAAGTCTAAGGGTGAAGAAATAAAGCAAAAAGAGCAATCAAAGAAGTTCTACAAGGAAACAATTGAGTTACAGCTAATGACTTAAATTGTAGAAGATGATGATGATATTTTTGTTGATACTGTTCCCTTAGAAGCTAAGACTCCAGTTATTAGGTGGAAAACTGGTTATGAAGAGAAAGTTCCTTGGTTTGAGCTACATAGAGTTGGTGGCAGAGTTCAAAGATTTAAGCATTTTCATCAAATGCTTAAAAATATGGATAGAGACGATTTGGTTAACCTATGGGGCTTAATGAAAAACAAGTATGGAGCTTCAAAGCCACAAGATGATTTGGATAGAGTACTTTGGGAAGATTTGATGGTCATGTTTGAAGTGTGTCCTCAAGACAGAGTGTGGCTGGAACAGGGGAGGAGTACACAAATTCATCTTTGGAGATTCTATGAGTCCTGTGGAGTTCATAAATTAGTACTGCAGGGGGCACTTCGGATGTATATGTTAGTAGAGAAAGATTACCCTCTGGCTGTGTCTACACTCAAGATGATGGTTGAAGGAGATATAAAACTTATGGTTGATCATTGGAATCAGACTGTTATTGATCTTATCAGGAAGGTTCAAAGAAAACTCTATGGGCAGGATTTTGCTAGGAAGAAGTAGTAAGTGTTTGGGAGCATCCTCCTGGTGTTTGTCTATGCTTAAAGGAAACTTGATAATTTTGGAGTAAAATATCAAGTTTAGGGGAGGATTGTTGGGTTTCAAGATGCTGCTGCTCAAGTTTGACAATACTGCTCATGGTTCTTAATGGAAAATACACCAAGTATGATACTGCTGCTCGGCTTAATCATTCTGCAGCTGGTGTGTTTATTCTACTGCTGAGTTACTGAGGAAGATCAAGGAAATAGGCCAAGTATGATTCTACTGCTAGATATCGATGATCCTACTGCTAGAGTAAATCATTCTAATGCTTATTAGATAAACGTGTATAGTTTGTTAGATAATTATGGAAAAGATACGAATAGATTTTATCTTGTATAGAAAGTCATTGTAACCGACTAGGACTCCTTAATCTATAAAAGTCAAGTAAATAAAATTCTTTTCGTACTTATCGTATGCTAATATTTTGTTGACATATATGTTATTATATAGTAATAGATAAATATGGTATAGCGAATTTTGTTTAAATTTAAAATATATTCATTATAGATTATACAACTTTTCACCATCTATAAATGCTAATTCAATCTCATAAGCAATTAAACATCTACAACCCTTTTTCTACTTTCGTTTAACCAAAAAAGGGAAAAATTTCCAATGGGTCGTGAGTTTTTTTCCCCATCAACGTCGCCAAACAAACGACCAAGAAGTGTTCCCCAACCAAAAGAACCCTCACCAGATTCAAAAAGAGACCAAGGGGTTGTGAGGTATTTCCTACCAATACGATATATTGCTCAGCTTAGGCGACTAATAGCAGTGATGGAAGCAGAAATCGTAAGCGACGAACAAACAATATTGGAATGTAAAGAGGCTATTGATCAACGAAGGAAAAAAATATTAGAGTATCAAGAGAGGATAAGCGATGTTAAGAAACAAGTGGATAACTATTATTGTTTGTAGTTTCTTTCGTATACAATAATATTTGTTAATTTTTTTATTTATTTTTTATTTTTTTAACGTTTAATGTTGGTAGATTTCTGACTACATTCATACCATTTTCAGTTACGTTTGAAATTATTATAAATTTATTGCTTTGCATCCAATATATGTGTTAAATAGTTACATAGTTGATTAATTGAATAGGCATCGTTGTTGATTGAAAAATATAGCGATATGAATTTTAAAAGGAGCAGTACAAACATCAAAGTTGGTACTGCTATTTATATTCAGCTTATTTATGGCTTATTTAAGAAATTTTAGAAGAATTGCATTCATAAAAATAAGCCTATATCGGCTTTTTAAGTATCTATTCATTTATTTGCTATACTTTTATTGAACTGCTTTTGTAAGAAAATTAATAAAGAACATGATATGTGGTGTTATTATGAAAATTCTATTGGGTTTGTTAACCCATAATGTCGAACAGTATTAACATTTATACCAAGCAAATTAAAAAGATATCGATGTATTTTTTTTTTTTTAAATATTATCTTTTAAATTCATCCTAATTCATTGAATGCAGGTTGTATTTTGGAATATAAACAGTTTCTTTTTTTTAATATTTAAAACGACGCGACTTTACAATGATTATAAATACAATCCTTTAAAAAACAACTTCTATCATATTTTCACTATTTAATTATATTCTGATTTCAAAGTATAATGGCTTCATCATCTTCAAATACTGATTCAAAGAAACAAAAACGTGAAAGAGATACTCCTCCTCCTTTTATACCTTCGAAATACCAAATCTTTGGCATCACCAAAGCTATTTGGAAAAAATGTAGTTCTGGTCAATTTGGAACAGAAAAACTTCTTATTGAACTTTATAATGACCGTATCAAAAGGCTTGAAGAAAAAAACAAAGAAGATGAAGCGATTATATTGGTGCATCAGAAGAAGATTGAAGATCGTAATAAAGTCATAGAAGAAAACCGACAGAAAATTGCTGGAGTTTGTAAAAGTATTGAAGATTATTCATCTATTTAAAATGTATGCACTATAAGATTTGACAATATGTGATGTTGGACTATGATTGATTTAAATTATATGTAATGTTTTTTATATTATGTCAATTTAAATTTGCAATTGCCAATCTATTTTGTAAGTTTGATTTCTGATACTTTAATGCAAGATTATGTTGGTTTGTAAAGTTATTTAATTTTCTTTTCATAGAAAATTTGCACACAAGGTTCATGCTATTCAGAAATTGTAATGGGACACAAGGATCCTTTGTACTGATATCAACAATACGTATATGTTAAGTTGTACAGCTGAGATGTCGCCAGTTTGTTTTTATATTCGTACTGCTACGCTCCCAACTTGGTACTGATATTATAAGGAGTTCATAAGAGTTCTATTAAAACGCATTATCACTTTAAATAGACATACTCCATTGTTTTTATGCATCATCAATTCTAACAATATCTTTAAATGTTTATACACAAAAAAATTTTGATTTTAATTTAAAAATTCATAACAGATAAACATCTAATTAAAAAAAAAAAAATTATTCTATATATTTAGAAGATTGAAAGATATCAAACTTTTAAATATTTTACAATTTAAAAAAAATAATTACTTATCGTTTACAAAAGATATCAAACTTTTAATTCAAGTAAAAATTCTTCTATATATTTAGAAGATTTAAAGATATCAAACTTTAAAATATTTTATGATTTAAAAAAAATTAACTACTTATCGTAATTACAAAAGAAGTTAAAGCATCATCATTATATTCACAACTTGACTCTTCAAATATACACTTTCCAATGTGAAATACGGCTGCACTGTTCATATGTCATATCGGTTATAAAATTTTATATAAACACCATTGTATAATCATATTTGTAAATCTAGCTTAAAAAAACAATCCTAAGCTGAAGGTACTGTTGATCAAAAAAATGTCATTTCCAAGAAAAAGAACACTAGAAGTTGCAGATATTGAAGACAATCAACAAGATCAACCAAAGTATGTTAAAATCTTTACAGTATATGTTATCCTATATATTTAGCAACTAAATGTGTTTGATATTTTTGTTACAGACAAGCCAAACAAGAAGAGAATGAGGTGTTATGCACTGAAAATCAATCACTTGCAGAAATATTAGAATCAGAAGAAACAACTGAAGGTATTTTGTTAACATAGTGTAATTAAGGGTAAAAACGATCTCATTAAACTGATATGGTATCTAACGACCATGTTTGATTTATATTTATTCATTTATTAGAAGTTGAGGATTCTGAAAATGATGATGAGACAGAGACCATAAGTTCTATTTATGATTGGTTGATTTCTGAGCAATTAGCCAAGAGAATGAGAAGCTGGCAACAGAAAAAGGAAAGGGATGAAAAGGCGAAAAAAGAAAGACAAGATGCCAAGAAACTTTTGGAAGAAGTTGGTGGATTTAAGAAATCAATAGCCAAAAATGAAGAATTTGATGTTGCTCAAGATGAAGACAACTTTGACTCTGAAGACTTTGAAACTTTCACTTATGATGAATTGCATTTGGCATACTCTTTTGCTTCAACACCCTAAATTATAATAGTTATTAGGTTTGATTTATATTGGCATGCCACATGTTTGGCACTTTTGTATGTATGCCACTATGTTATGTAGAATAATACTTGGTGAATCTGATTTACAATACTTCTTGATTAATTGGTATGAGTGACTTAGAATGGCTTGCCAAATGTGTGACAATTTGTGCATATGTTATCTTTCAGTTATTGTTTGTGTAATCACTGGAATGAAATATCATGTTGAGGAGCTACTTAAATTGGATGAATGCGCTTTTGAAGTCTTTCCACACCGTGTCGTTAACCCTATGTTATAATTTGGGCATGAATTCCTAAAACAACGTATAACAATTAAAAACACTTAAACTCCTTACTTAATATGCAATCCGAAAAACAATTCATAACAAATAAGATTCCTAAATATTAAGCAAAATCAAAATTTCAATTTTTAATGAAAACAGTTTTAGAAGTCGCAAGTGAACAATATCGTATGAATATGTGTTTCATAACGTACGTATTACATATCACATAGGAATCACATATTATATGTTACCCTAAACAAATTTATCCATAAATAAGCGAAACCCAGCCAACAGTACTAAGTTGAAGTTAGTACTGCGCCTTTAAAGTTAGTACTGGTACAATACTTGAGTAACAATAATGATTTATAGGTAACTATACATTTAGCCGCTCAAGATATAATTACGAATCCTTAATTTATTTTTATATAATAATGTTATTAAAAGAAAAAAAAAACCCCCACAAAAAAAAAATCCAACCAAGTGAACCACAAGTCGGTTTGGGACTTTGGGTTAACAATAAAACATGCAAACCAACTCTCCCTATATCCCACCCCATCATAATTATTCGACCGAATCTCCTCCTTCATCAAGCTTCTATCAAATCTTGGAAAATCAACAACTCCTTAAAAAAAAAACTTCGGGTAAGCACGATATTTAATTTTATAACAATTTGTAAATCTGATCATGAGCTAACAACTCACCCATTATCAGTGCAACAACTTTTTCGCTTTATATACTGGGTTTGTTAGTATTATGTCCCAGTTATTTTAATGTTAACAAAAGGTTTATAATCGTAATTTACTGTTCAATCGTAGTGGCGACGATTATATGATAATCAACTCTCACAATGTTTAACCTGTTACTTATACTTTGTGTTTTTTAATATTATTATCGCAGTCACAACATGTTTTATGTTGCAAAGTCGTACCATGTAACATATTGGTTAAGATTCATATATATGTGTTTTGGGATTTATGTTTAAGATATGTTAACACCCAATTTTACCCCTGTCATAATTGACACATTTTTCTTTTCGATGTGTATTAAACCTATATTCATGTTAAAATTAGGTTAATCATAGTGTGTTATACTTGACAATTACTTAAATAATTACCAGTCCAACAGTAACACTGATAAATACTATTAATGGATTTGTTAGTATTATGCCAAAGTAACTTTGATGTTAGGCGAAGGTTTGTAATCGTGATTTGTTATTCTGATGCGTGGTTTTGCGACCTTAAAACAGGTTTTACCTCTCGAGGGATCTCAAGAGGCTTACAACCCCACCAGGCAGTGTACCTGACCGATGTAGTATAGTGTAGTGGTAAGTACGGGGGGATTGATCGTTCTCCACAGGGAATAGTGTTCGTTAGGTATGAAAAACTACTCTAATAGGTCTAAGGGTGAGAGAAGATTCTTTTTATGTTTTTATAATTTTATGAAAGCAAGTAAAATCTCGGGTTTGAAAGAGTGGGCGGAATTAGTTGCTAGTCAACTAACCCAAGTTACTACGAATGCAAATAAAATAAAATAACAGAAAATGAAAAGGTGGTAAAACTTATGTGGAGAGAAATGTGTTTACTTAGATTTCCTTACTCCCTAACTATCTTTTACCGGTTGATTAGTGTGTATTAATTGCGTGGATGACGGGTGTATTCCTTAATACCAATCGTGGGGTGGCGTACGTACTTCCCCAACTCTACGAGCTCCTGCTTCACTCCTATGTCGAGCCGGCTAGGAAGCTCCTAACATGGGATCACTAGAATTCGCTTGTGCATTAAATACAACCATAAAAACCTTAGTACGCATTGGTTCATGTTTCTTAAGACGTTCAAGCAAGTTACCGAATAGGAAGTTAGCCAGTTTTCTTAAGCCTAACATAGATAAACAATCATCCAATACAACTAATAACACACTAATAACCAATAATCAATAGCTAGGTTTCATTAGATCTAAGCAAACACAAGATAAATCTAGCCTAGCATGTTAAACAAAAGACAAGAACAAGATAGAATCAAACAACACATAGACATATTGAATGATTAATTGATAACTTATCTTCAATGTAACATGGAAGATCTCAAGGCAAAAAGCCTTGAAAAAGCTGCTAAATTCGTCTTAGGGTTTTCACACACAAAGTTCCCCAATAAGTTCCACACTAATGACAAAAAATTGCAAAACTATATATAGATTTTCAGATCTGACGGCGTCACGTTATGGAGTGTGACGCCGTCACCTCGCCGCTTTTAGGGTTCCCGGATGGCCTTCTTGACGCCGTCCCTCTTTAGCTCTCCAAAATCCGTTCTGGCTTATCAAGGCTTGACGCCGTCAGAATTAGGGGTGACGCCGTCCCTCTTTAAATTAAGCCTTGACGACCTTGATCACATTAAAGCGTGACGCCGTCAGAATTCCATGCAAATTTCTCTGGCTTATCATGAGTAATTTTCACATCCACCTTTTTCTTGCCAAGCCATGACGCCGTCCAGGGATAATTCTGACGCCGTCAAAGGTAACTTTTAGCCGATTTTGAGACTTTGTCGTTTTCTTCACTTTTATGCTCCAAAAACGTCCAAAATGCCTCCTTTTCCAGATTTCTCCTCAAAAGTACCTAAAATGACAAAAGGAACGATTTAGGGCAATATTTGATCAAATAAATACGATTTAGGGCTTAAATGACCCCTTAAAAGCGGTACACTTTTCGCTTCATCAAATACCCTTACACTTGAGATTTGCTTGTCCTCAAGCAAATGCGCTTTTATTCTAATCAAAATACAAGTTAGGGGTCATTTAATGCTAACATAAAAGTAATTACAACAAATATTCGTTCCACTTTAATCATAATAAGCACGGAGATTACAAACTAGCACCTCACAAGTAGTGTTTAGATACTCACATCTCTCAAGTGTCATCAAAATAAATCTCATAAATGAAAACGGATAATATCTCTCACTACCTGTCATAGCAAATAGATTACCATAGGCTTGGGAAAGGATCGAAAACCTCCTCCACTAGGCGTAAGCACCTAAGATAAACTATCAAAGAGGGCTTTTAAATGGGTTATAACGTTAGGTGTAGGGAAAAGGAAAACACGGTTTTGTTGGATAAAGGATATTTTACTGGTGGCGAGTTAACGATCTTGATCAATTACATGTACTATACAATGTTGCTAAGCCAAGACTCGACTCAATCTTAAGCTAAAAACAAAATAACAAAAACATAAAATAAACATAAAATGAAACGGGATGGTAGTCCGTATGATTTTTCTACTTTTCTTTTTCTCATTTTTTTTGTATTTTTCTTGATTTTTTCGATTTTTTTTTTTTTTTTTTTTTTTTTTGTGCATACACTTTTGCCCTACCATCCAAAATAATACATCATAGGGGCGTTGCATTCCCCTTACACTTGAACTTTTACATAACTTTACAAATTACTATTCTAGTGACTCGAATTAAGATAATTAAAACACTTGGAGTACTTTTAAAATATTTAGCACATATGGGGGTAATAAATGATGTTCTTCCCCATTACTCCATTACACTAGTACTTTACCCATGAGTCCCAATCGTCCCAAAACAATATGTACAAGGATATGACTCGACTTAGCAACCATGTAATCAATTAGATAATTAACTTGGGTTTAAACAAATGTTGTCACAATAATGCACTAAAGATGAGTGCATACAAGGTAGGCTAAGGCGATTTGGGTGTACATTTAAGTGGGGTGTAACAAATTCTTCCTTTAAGTAAAATGCTTAAAGGTCGAAACGAAAAGATAGGCTCTGAGGGTGTACTAGGGGTATCGTGTACTAAAAATGAGTACAACGCAAAGGGTGTGGGAGAATTACTTGACCAATGTAGCCAATGTAATTATAACAAAAACACAGGTGTAAAACAATGGGTTTATCCTAATGCCTCTTATCATGTAGTAAATCTAACTACACGAATGTAGTCTCACTTGTGGCCTCGGAATGGTCCTAACGCAAGTTCTAGAATCTAAGTGCTACCGGTACACACATCATAGCATAAATGCTTTTCCTACCAATTCTAGGGGCGAACCTCACATATTTGGGGGTGGAAAATTTTTTTAGTGGTACGGTTTTTGTGCTAGTCATATAATTCCTATCCATGAGACGCTTATTAGAACTAAAGTTTCACTCCTAAATGTTGTAAAAAATTTTAAATTTGGCACTAAAATTGCCCTAACAAGTATTTCTCTCAGTTTTATTACACATCTATTATTAAACAAACAAAAATCAAGCGTAAAAGCATTCTCTGAAGTATCGTACTTTTACCCCCCCCCCTTACACTTAAGATGAACACTGTCCCCAATGTTCAAATAACAAGATGTAAAAGAAAAAAGTAAAAGAATGAAATCAAATACTCCCCTGATTCGCTCGGTGGATAATGAAGTAACACGGTTAGATCTTCTTCCAAGGTAATGTTGAAGCTCCATGACTAATGCATCGCCAAAAGCTTGATTCCACATACATTTCCTTGTCCAAAATAACCTGTTAATCCTGAGAAAACAAACACGAAAACCTGCATAACATCGGCGGGATAAACTCTATATATAAGGATATAATGCTTGTGGAATGATAATTTTGCAGATTCCTGGAGATTATAAGTTAGAGATTTAATAAAAACTTTTTATGAAAACAAAACTTTCAAAAATTTTCAGAAAATTAAACCTGACGCCGTCAGGTTGTAAAGCCTGACGCCGTCAGAAATAATCTGACAGAATTCTCATGTTATGTTTCCGGAAAATTTTTGGAAAAACCTATACCTTACTTCCTGGAAATCCTGCAAAACATCATTATAACTCGATACAAGCATTTGACTCAAACAAATACTAATATGTATGTTCATTTAATATTATTACGATTCATGTTCATTTGTGTTCTAATAAACCGATTTAGATTTCCCTTACACTTAACTTTTGCAAAATACCTTTATATGTAGTTAAGACGAAGTTAAAAACAAGATAAAGCATTTTCACAAATTAGTTTTTAACATGAATCAATAATAATAAAACTTAAACACACATACGGAAACAAATAAAATCAAACAAACAAATAAATAAACACACAAAGCAAATAAAACTTGGGTTGCCTCCCAAGAAGCGCTTTTCTTTATTAACGAGTCTTGTAGCTAGACTCAAAGTCACGTACATTACGTGATTCCATCATTGGTCACGGTTTCTAGGTCATCCTCATGTCCGGTTCTAAATTCCGGTCCTAATTTCAAACAATCCTTGTAGAAACCGAATATCCTTCCCATAACATAGTCTACTCCTTTACTTCTATCTCTATCATTCCTATAGTAGACTGCTTGCTTAAGCTCCTTCTCAACATTTGACAAGTGTTGGAATTGTTCTATCTTATATGGCATTTGGTAGTTTACCTCATCGGTCTCATCCTTAAATCTAACTATCCCTAAGGAAGGTTCATAAGTCATTCTAGAGACCTCAACAAATGGTTTTCCAAAAACCACTTGAGTTAAGGATGCATCGACTATTGGGCGGATATCTTCTACAATTACAAAGTCGGTGACATAGGTGAAGTTTCCTACATAAACCGGTAATCCCTTAACTCTTCCCGTGAAGTTACTCATCCAACCCTTGTCAGGGAACATCCTATACCCAAGTTGATTTTTCATTATCAAGTTGTAGTGGGCTCTAGTCATGATGTTTATGGGTGATTGATGCGTATGCGTGTCGTAGTATAGTTTTAGCAGTTTTAATGCCTACTCAAGTTTTAAATTTATATTTAGCCGACTTATCAATAACACACACACTTAACGAGCAGTGTACCCGGTCAGTATGAATATAATGGTAAGTAGAGTGTCGATCACTAGGAGTGGAACGTATTATCTAGTTATTCTAATCAGTATTTTAATATCCTAACGCAAGGGGGTTTCAGCCTGAGAGACTGGCACGATTTGTTTGCAATTAAATAATAAAATAAACCAATAGGCACGAATCAGCAAGTAGCACACACGTACACAGATAGATACTCGAGACAATAAGAGGGCTGTCCTTATGATTAAGTAGATTGTCACTTGTTTTATTGATAGCTTTATATGAAGTGTATGTAGTTAACCCTTTCTCGTTGGTCCTATTCTTATCGGCGAGTAAACCCTTAATGATTACTTATGTCTAAAAGTTATTCCTAAGTGATCAATTTAGTAATAACCGTGGGAGCCACATTATGTCCCGCAGTCAAATGCCCGCAAGCCACTAATAAACACAGAGGTTATCAATGCACTAATAAGTAGTAACCAAAGACATCAACATATAAACTTTAATTGATGGGAAAGCAAGTATTAAAGGGAGTGCAATCTTTCGTTGTCACATTACACAAGCCACCAATCCTGATGAATTAAAGTTTGCTAACACAATAAAACAAAACTACTTAATGAATTAAACACATGCAACACCTTCTTACAGCTCTTGTATCTTTGATTTAGGTGTGTCTTGTGCTGCCTCCTTGACTGAATTCGTCCTTGGTTTCTGTTCGGACTTAGGTTATAATGTTCGGAACCCTTTAATTCGTCTGGTCTACGGGGTATTTATAGTTTCTGTCTGAGGGAAGATGCGGCGCATCTACTAAGTAGATGCGGCGCATTGACTTAACTTCGCGTGGGGTCCAAGATTATAATATTCAGGAATATTCGTACACCGCCAGAAGATGCGGCGTAACTCCATGATTAGATGCGGCGCATGTCCTCTTGTATCTTGGATCGTATCTGGTGATATCTTGATAGAGATGCGGCGCATGTCATGAGTGAGATGCGGCGCATCTGGAGCAGATTAGTCTTGATCTTCTTCATTTCAGTAGACTCTTAACTTTATGCATGTTTTGCTCCATAATCAGTCCAAAATCGCTAAGTTTCACCAAATGCTTGTTTTTACCTGAGAATTACAAAAGTAAACGATTAAGTATCAATCCTCATACATAATATAGTAAAACAAGTCAAATTAATAGGATAAATGATAGTAATAAAATGTACTTATTTGAGTTCATCAAATATCCCCCCACTTGAACTTTACTTGTCCCCAAGTAAACCTTAGAATTTCTCTTATGAAAATGTATCCTAAAAGATGTTAGGATTTATTTTTATATTTAAGCATGTATTCGTTTTTGTCATAATCACACAACTAAACACTTAACGAATTAGAAGTAAAATAAAATAAGTTGATAAAAGCAAATCTAATCGTTTAACTGTCCAGTCGTGACGAATATTCTATCATAAGCTTGGCAAGTATACACATCTCCTCCACTAAAGCTAAGGAATAACAAGTCTAAAGCGGTAAAAAGGGTTTTTTAGGCTTAAGGGTTAATTATTCTTATTCACTATCGATCTCAAATTCCAGAAAAGGCGACAAAATCACAAATACATGATCGAATCCACGAACACGATACTTGCAATTGCTCAAATCCTTAACTCGAATAGGCTAAAGATAGGTCCAAACTTCACCAATAATAATATATCAAAAAGGGCGACAAAATCGTAAATACATAGCCGAATCCACGACTACGATACTTAAGATTGCTCAAATCCCTAATCTCAATAAATCAAAGGTTCGGTTGGGAAAAGAATAATAAAGGGTATGGATAACATTTGGGATATAAATTGGTGTAAAATGAAAAATGAACAAAATAAATAAATTAAAATCCTAAGTGTGGTTAATCACTATCCCAACCATCCCATGAATAAGACTCATATCATCGAATAACTCACGCTTTAACACTTGAAACATACGCTTTAGGTAGACACGAATTATACTCAACAAGATCTTAATCAAAGAATAAACCTTAATTGGCGTTCCCATAACTGCCAATTCCCATTCAATCCATAGATATAGTACAACAAATAGTGGTGATATCGACCACTTACATAACTTTACATAAGTTGGTTAAAAATATCTTCCAACTTTTCTTTCTTTCTTTTTCTTTTCTTATTTTTTTCGATTTTTTTTTTTTTTTTTTTTCAAACATAAACATAGATGTGTAAAATTTCACCACATCACTATAATGATAATTCTGGATAATTTTTCCATACTTTTCATACTTCAGAAATAACGATAATAGTGAAAGTAGTAAACACACGAAAAATAAACTCAAAGATATATAATATTTACTTTCACTCCAATTGCATTGTGCAATTTCCCGACCTAACCAAAGATAATGAATTACGCACGCGAACACATGTAATGTAAGGAAACACACTTTGCCTATAGCAATTAATCAACCACGGATTCTAATCTACAGGGTAGGCTAAGGTGTAAGGGTGTAACGAAACATTTTAAAACATAGGTGTAAGAAACGAAAGGAATGGCTCTAAGTGTTTTTCTAGGGGTATCTTACTCTAAAAATGAGAGTAACAAAAGGTTTATACGGGGGTTAACTAACCAGTGTAGTTAGCTAATAACACATAACATATAATAGGCTTTTTGGGTGTAATCCTAGAAATTTACCAATTTAGACAAGTCATTCCAATTATATAAATAATACTCATTATGGTGGTCTCGAATAGTATACAAGCCAAGTTCTAAAGTTTACAAGTCACCGGCACACTCATAGATTTGTGAATTTTGAAAAATCACAATTTTTGAAAATAACGTCATGTGTGCAGCTATGCAACTTAGATCTTAAACAAAAACATGCTAAAAAAATTTAAGTTTGATATATTAAGCACATTTTAAGCATAATTTTTGAAAAAGTTTAGGACAAGTAATTGTTAAGTGTTCTAATTCTCCAATCCCCCCACTTAAGTTAAACAACGTCCTCGTTGTTTGTATAAAAGGTTAAAAACTGAAAAATAAAAGAATTAGAACAGAAAAAACTCCCCTGAGATTTGCTCGGTATGATCCTCCATTAGATAAGAGCAAAAATCATCTTTCTTGTGGATTAGAACGTTAAAGCTTCATACTTGATGTATCCACAGGAAATCCAGGAAACTATAATACCACCAACACTTTAAAACACACCTAAGATAAGAAAGGTTCAAACTTGCATAATACATTAGTGGTTAGGAAAAATAAAACTTAAAAATTAAAACTGAAAATCATCAGGTCAGTCGATGCGCCGTATCTTATGGAAGAAGATACGCCGTATCGAGCCTGGAATAAATACGCATCAGAATAAAGATGCGCCGCATCCTTAACCAGGGATGCGCCGCATTAAAATAAACTGATAAAGAGTTTTAAAGTCGGAAATAAAAAATGCAGAAAAATTAAAATAAGATATGACCATTGCAGGAGATGCGTCGCATCTCAGAATTGAGATGCGCCGTATCCTCATGCGGGGCTGACTGACTCGACACAGAATTAGAAAATAAAATAAAATAAAGTAAAAGATAAGCATGGGTTGCCTCCCACGAAGCGCTTGTTTTTGTTCGAGTCACGAGCCTGACTCCACCCTTATTTACTGTGTAATAGGGTGTTGTTCCCTCCACTTAGGATCAAGTGCGGGTGATAGTAGCAATAAACACGAAAAGAGTGTAAATTTGCTAGTAAGGATGGAAGAAATAAATAAAGATCATACCTTGGCAATACATGTACATCTTTCCTATTCATACCCGGTTTGGTTGATAAATTGGACGACTTGACCACTTCCTCTGAAAGAGTAGTATGTTGAGGAAAAATGAGTCTCCTTTCTTCTTGGTTAGTCTCTTTAGTAATAAGGCGTCCCTTGACTTCCGCAGAAGGTGAGAAAGGGTCTTTGGCAAGTAAAAGTTCGAGTTCCTCAATAACCTTCATAGGGTCGAAATCATCGTCATCTTCGATCATAGCAATGTTTAAGAGCTCATCACCAAATTCTTCTTCGGGCTCCACCAAATATGGGTTAATCACAGGTGCTTCAATAGGTAGTGTAATAAATTTCACCTCATCATCTTTTTGTTTCGCAACCTGTTCAGGAAAACTAGCAAGATTATTAGTAACGGGATTAATAATATTAAATAAATTTGTACCACTTTGTGTTGTAAGTGACTCCAATTTATCTTGTGAATCTCCATCTTCAACTAGTGGTTTTTCAATTTCAGCATCGTCCCGAATTTCCTCCTTAAATAAGTAATCCCAGATTTCTTCAAAATCCCTCGTTGGGTCAAAATCTGGTTGAGGTTTGTCATCATAAACTATGGCGTCAAATGGTTCGAAATCAAAATTAGAATACTTTTCATCTTCATCCGTTGGATTGTCTAATGGTGGTAATACGATTGCAGAATATTCTTCAACGTAAGGTTCCGTATACACATCATCTTGTGCAATCTCCGGAGAAAAAGTACTACCAAGAACAATTGCCGGAATTGGTTTTACGGTATATGAATCTTCTTCATCATCACTTGGCATACACCAGGTGTGTTGAAATGGCAATTTGTTTCTTTCTTTCCTTGACTTTTCTCGTCCAAGAATCAAGTATTCTTCCATAGTGATTTCTTTCGTATCAATGACTTGTGCACAATATCTTGCTCTTTCCCAATCATAGATCCCATTATTGCTCAAGGCTCGTTCCTCTCCAAGTCTGATATATTCTTCCATTGTAATATCCGGATCGTCCATCTTCCTGAAATAAAACTTACTCGTGCAAAAGAAGGGTGAAACGATCAAAGTAAAATAAAAGTTGCTGATATCAGCTGACGATGCGCCGTATCCAAAAAGTTGGATACGCCGTATCTTATAATCGTTAAAATTTAATCAGACTTTATCCAGAAAATAGATACGCCGCTTAGAATTTTGAATGCGCCGTATCGAATTAAATAATCAAAAATCAGCTTATCTAATTAAAATTAAATGCGTCGTATTAACGAAAGTTAATGCGCCGTATTTTCGTTACGTTTAAAAATAAATATCGATTTTTGATTCAGAAAGATGCGCCGTATCGATATAGATCGATGCGTCGTATCTGTTTAATAATTCGCAAACTGTTTTTAATTAAAATAATAGATACGCCGTATCTACGAAAGCAGATGCGTCGTATGGCGTTAACGTTTAGAAAATTTTTTTTATCAAAAACAGATACGCCGTATCTGCTAAAGCAGATGCGTCGTATTACTTTATCGCTTTTAAAAAAAATTTCGTATTAAAAACAAATACGCCGTATCTTGGGGAAAAGATGCGTCGTATCGAATTAATTAAACGCGTTGTATTTTTTAAAAATTAAACGCAATACGCCGTATCTGAGAAATCAGATGCGCCGTATCGTTTGATTTAGCACAGTACAACGATAGCAGAACAGAAAAATACGAAAAATAAAAACAAAAAATAAAAACACACAAACAAAAATAAACACACAAAAATAAAAGAAAACAATTAACACACAATACAACAAATATGCAAAATAATACAATGATGCAATTAATCTAATAAAAAGAAAAACCTAATTAAAATACTAATCAAATTAACAGATAATAACAATTCACTCCCCGGCAGCGGCGCCAAAAACTTGATGCGTATGCGTGTCGTAGTATAGTTTTAGCAGTTTTAATGCCTACTCAAGTTTTAAATTTATATTTAGCCGACTTATCAATAACACACACACTTAACGAGCAGTGTACCCGGTCAGTATGAATATAATGGTAAGTAGAGTGTCGATCACTAGGAGTGGAACGTATTATCTAGTTATTCTAATCAGTATTTTAATATCCTAACGCAAGGGGGTTTCAGCCTGAGAGACTGGCACGATTTGTTTGCAATTAAATAATAAAATAAACCAATAGGCACGAATCAGCAAGTAGCACACACGTACACAGATAGATACTCGAGACAATAAGAGGGCTGTCCTTATGATTAAGTAGATTGTCACTTGTTTTATTGATAGCTTTATATGAAGTGTATGTAGTTAACCCTTTCTCGTTGGTCCTATTCTTATCGGCGAGTAAACCCTTAATGATTACTTATGTCTAAAAGTTATTCCTAAGTGATCAATTTAGTAATAACCGTGGGAGCCACATTATGTCCCGCAGTCAAATGCCCGCAAGCCACTAATAAACACAGAGGTTATCAATGCACTAATAAGTAGTAACCAAAGAAATCAACATATAAACTTTAATTGATGGGAAAGCAAGTATTAAAGGGAGTGCAATCTTTCGTTGTCACATTACACAAGCCACCAATCCTGATGAATTAAAGTTTGCTAACACAATAAAACAAAACTACTTAATGAATTAAACACATGCAGCACCTTCTTACAGCTCTTGTATCTTTTATTTAGGTGTGTCTTGTGCTGCCTCCTTGACTGAATTCGTCCTTGGTTTCTGTTCGGACTTAGGTTATAATGTTCGGAACCCTTTAATTCGTCTGGTCTACGGGGTATTTATAGTTTCTGTCTGAGGGAAGATGCGGCGCATCTACTAAGTAGATGCGGCGCATTGACTTAACTTCGCGTGGGGTCCAAGATTATAATATTCAGGAATATTCGTACACCGCCAGAAGATGCGGCGTAACTCCATGATTAGATGCGGCGCATGTCCTCTTGTATCTTGGATCGTATCTGGTGATATCTTGATAGAGATGCGGCGCATGTCATGAGTGAGATGCGGCGCATCTGGAGCAGATTAGTCTTGATCTTCTTCATTTCAGTAGACTCTTAACTTTATGCATGTTTTGCTCCATAATCAGTCCAAAATCGCTAAGTTTCACCAAATGCTTGTTTTTACCTGAGAATTACAAAAGTAAACGATTAAGTATCAATCCTCATACATAATATAGTAAAACAAGTCAAATTAATAGGATAAATGATAGTAATAAAATGTACTTATTTGAGTTCATCAGCGATCTAAGGTCGATGTAGGCTTTCCACACATGCAAATGTCCGATGTTGCATGGTATGTTGAGATTAGAAGGGTCGCCTATTTCTATGATTGGTCTACCTAGGAAGTATGGTGTCTCGGGGTCATCGAATAAGTTTGTATGATATGCGCGCTCTTCCTTAGTGGGTAGCCTATTGAAGTAGTCCTCATCATTATCTACTTCTTCAATCTCACTTTTCCTAACTTCCTTATCAACCTCGACTTTCTCAACCTCATCCTCAGGTTCACTATTATCCTCATTCCTATCAATCGGTTTGATAGTGACAATGTTGACGAAGTGGACATGTTTGGATGAAGAGGGGTCTTTTACTTGGGGTCCGCTATTTGTGTTCCTAGCGTCCTTATGTGGAGGTGATAGCATTTGGTTATTGAGGGCTTTCAATAAGTTGTCAATTTTATTGGTCATCTCCGTTTGTTGTTGATTGAATTCGGATTCAAACTTAGCTATACGCGCTTCTTGAGATGCCATAAATTGGGACATCAATCCTTCAAAGTTATTGGTACTACCATAATTGTTGGAAGGATTGTTATTGAAAGTACGGTTCGAGTTGGAACCGCTTGATTGGAAACGATTAGGTGGGTTGGAAGAATTGGTTTGTTGTGCGTTTTGGTTTTGTTTCCACCTAAGGTTCGGGTGATTTTTCCATGAGGGGTTGTATGTATCACCGTAGGGGTTTGGCTCGGGTTTGAAAGTGTACCACTTGTCTCCCGCTCCGTCGGTACGCGAGGATGCGTAGTCCGCAAAAGCTTGTTCGGGGAGTTCCATGCAATCATGAGTGTCGTGGGGACCACTACATAATTCACATGAAGAAGTGATTTTGTTCACTTGGCTTGAAGGTTTAGGAGCCTCGTAGGATTTCATGAGAAACTTGACTTGGTCTTCAAGTTCTATGATCCTACGGTCGGAAGTGCTTGAATTGTTCGAAGGCAAAGATATTGCCTTGACCGTTTTATTCAAATCACGGGGATCACTCCAACTTTCGTTGTCATAAAGAGCAAGATCCTCTAGGAGAGCCCATGATTGTTCCGCACTTAGATCACGTAGCTTACCACCAGCCGCTTGGTCAATGGTTTGCCTCGTGGAGAGATTGACATGGTCATAAAAGATTTGGACTTGGAGCCAAAGTTCTAAGCCATGGTGATGGACTTTTTGGAGTAAGTCTTTGAATCGAGTCCATGCCTCGTAGAGGGTTTCGCCTTGACGTTGTTGGAACATCAAGATATCATTCCTTAGCTTGGTAGTTCTTCCCGGTGGGAAAAACTGAGCAAGGAAACGAGTGGTGAGATCATCCCAAGAGGTGATGGATCCTGCGGGTTGACGCTCTAGCCATTGACTAGCTTGGTCCCGCAAAGAGAATTGAAAGAGACGCAGTCGGGTCGTCTCTCGAGTGGCAACATCAAGGTCTATAGAATCAACGATTTTGAGAAACTCCTTGAGATGTTGATTAGGATCTTCAGAACGAAGTCCATGTAATGCGCATCCGCTTTGCACCAACCGGATGGTGTCGGATCGCAAGGGAGTGACATTAGCTCCTTGAGTGAGCTCAATGGTGTTTCGATAGCCATGGTGGCTAGGACGGGAGTACTCTCCTAAAGTACGGGCTCTAGGAGGTGGTGGTGGTTGTTGTGGTGGTGGGTTGTTGGGATTAAGGATATTACCACCTTCCATGATGTCGGATGGTAATGGTTACGAACAAAGAAACGAAGAAAAAAGATAGACTAAAGAAAACCTAGAAAAATAAAATAAAAATCTCACTAGAAAGGAATCTAGTGAGCAGACCTATAAAATAAAAATTCAACCTAAACAATAACTATTCCCCGGCAGCGGCGCCAAAAACTTGATGCGTGGTTTTGCGACCTTACAACAGGTTTTACCTCTCGAGGGATCTCAAGAGGCTTACAACCCCACCAGGCAGTGTACCTGACCGATGTAGTATAGTGTAGTGGTAAGTACGGGGGATTGATCGTTCTCCACAGGGAATAGTGTTCGTTAGGTATGAAAAACTACTCTAATAGGTCTAAGGGTGAGAGAAGATTCTTTTTATGTTTTTATAATTTTATGAAAGCAAGTAAAATCTCGGGTTTGAAAGAGTGGGCGGAATTAGTTGCTAGTCAACTAACCCAAGTTACTACGAATGCAAATAAAATAAAATAACAGAAAATGAAAAGGTGGTAAAACTTATGTGGAGAGAAATGTGTTTACTTAGATTTCCTTACTCCCTAACTATCTTTTACCGGTTGATTAGTGTGTATTAATTGCGTGGATGACGGGTGTATTCCTTAATACCAATCGTGGGGTGGCGTACGTACTTCCCCAACTCTACAAGCTCCTACTTCACTCCTATGTCGAGCCGGCTAGGAAGCTCCTAACATGGGATCACTAGAATTCGCTTGTGCATTAAATACAACCATAAAAACCTTAGTACGCATTGGTTCATGTTTCTTAAGACGTTCAAGCAAGTTACCGAATAGGAAGTTAGCCAGTTTTCTTAAGCCTAACATAGATAAACAATCATCCAATACAACTAATAACACACTAATAACCAATAATCAATAGCTAGGTTTCATTAGATCTAAGCAAACACAAGATAAATCTAGCCTAGCATGTTAAACAAAAGACAAGAACAAGATAGAATCAAACAACACATAGACATATTGAATGATTAATTGATAACTTATCTTCAATGTAACATGGAAGATCTCAAGGCAAAAAGCCTTGAAAAAGCTGCTAAATTCGTCTTAGGGTTTTCACACACAAAGTTCCCCAATAAGTTCCACACAAATGACAAAAAATTGCAAAACTA
The DNA here is from genome assembly GCA_021014915.2 of Artemisia tridentata subsp. tridentata. Taxonomy (NCBI): domain Eukaryota; kingdom Viridiplantae; phylum Streptophyta; class Magnoliopsida; order Asterales; family Asteraceae; genus Artemisia; species Artemisia tridentata. Next base: position 71,916,900 of record CP139508.1, on the reverse strand, counting down.
TATATAGACTTTCAGATCTGACGGCGTCACGTTATGGAGTGTGATGCCGTCACCTCGCCGCTTTTAGGGTTCCCGGATGGCCTTCTTGACGCCGTCCCTCTTTAGCTCTCCAAAATCCGTTCTGGCTTATCAAGGCTTGACGCCGTCAGAATTAGGGGTGACGCCGTCCCTCTTTAAATTAAGCCTTGACGACCATGATCACATTAAAGCGTGACGCCGTCAGAATTCCATGCAAATTTCTCTGGCTTATCATGAGTAATTTTCACATCCACCTTTTTCTTGCCAAGCCATGACGCCGTCCAGGGATAATTCTGACGCCGTCAAAGGTAACTTTTAGCCGATTTTGAGACTTTGTCGTTTTCTTCACTTTTATGCTCCAAAAACGTCCAAAATGCCTCCTTTTCCAGATTTCTCCTCAAAAGTACCTAAAATGACAAAAGGAACGATTTAGGGCAATATTTGATCAAATAAATACGATTTAGGGCTTAAATGACCCCTTAAAAGCGGTACACTTTTCGCTTCATCATATTCTATAGTAGTGAGAACAATTATCTGATAACCAAGACGCACAATGTTTAAACTGTTACTTATACTTGGTGTTTTTTGATATTTTTATCACGCTCACTAAATGGTAATGTTGTCTAAAGATTTTCACAACATTCAAGTATTACTTTTTAAAAATACATGATTCACATCAGTTTACATACCAGATTCACTTCAAACAAGATGGCTCAGCAATTTCTATTCGAATACACGCACGACACATTTGAAAATCAACAGGTAAACTTTATTGATACATATTTATGTTACATATTAATGCATATACAGTTATGAAAATTAAGTTAAGGAATAAAAAAACTTTATTTTTGTTACAATTCTCAACAATAGATCTTGCCGGATGTTTTTACCGACTACTTCAAGAATGAAAGAAACATGGTTTACCTGAACGGCACCGACAGGTACCGGTACAAAACAGAGCTCCAAAACAGAGACGGAAAATGGGTGCTATGTGACAAAGAGTGGTCTGCGTTTGTTGCAGCAAATGTTCCTCGCATTGCAACTACAATGCATTTTGTTAGGATCGGACAAGACGACTACTACGTGACAGTCTACGACATTAGTGGATCAGAGTGTGCGGGTTACGATAGGCGAAAAATAGGACCAAGAATGACCAGGTGTTTGGCAACGTATGCTCCAGGAATCACGGTAATCAAATATATATTTTTTAATCATGCTCTCGATTCAAAACTAAAATAAATATTGTTATCAGTGTATACCTTAATTATGAAATCCGTTTTTCTATGTGTAGTTACTACCGGGCGATTTCGTACAAGATATCTGGAAAGACAATTTCACCCTCATGTACGCAGGAATGGCTTTCCATGTTCGCCACAAGTGGGTTAAACCTTGGGAGGATAGGCCCGTCAGGATGAATGGGTTAACAGGTTACGGGTGGGACGAATTCGTTTTGACAGCGGGGATAGAGTGGGGTCAACAACTTGTCTTTAAAAACCTAGAGAGATACACATTATCAGTTGTGGTCATAGGAGGCTATGATGGTCTTGGACTTAGCAAGGAAGACATGCGAACTACTTTGCTAAAGAAACCACCTAGGCCAATTCTTTATCGAGATTGTAATGGTAAGTCAAAGTATCTGTTTTTTAGTTTTTCTTATAATTTAAAAACAAACGAACTTATCCTAAACATCTATTGTCAAACTGCATAACAACGCAATCACAATATTATTGCAGACCTGAGAATGCATCACATTTGCACATGGTACCATCACAATGCTCATGTAAATGAAGATATGGTCGTTTACACACGGTTCCACCCAGAAGTTGGATATTACTATCCACTGGTAAGATACAAACAATAAACGATCAAACCAAAAAACGTCGAGTATATGTTTTGAAAAAACAGAAATAACCCTATAATCTGTTTTACAACACAGGAGATCGAATCAGAGATCTGGGACAACTTGAAGTTACACAAGTACAGGAAAGCAATCATCATACATAGGGAATAGGCTTACTCAATCACCCTGTATCAAGTTTTACACACAGACAACCCTTTTAAGATCAAAGCCATGGTGATGGCAGGGAACTGGTATCAGTTTGGACAAGACTGCGGCTTTCAACAACAAAAAATGATGCGTATAAAGCTGGTGCGTTATGAGGTTCATTCAGAAGAAGGGCAACTACAACGATTCCCAATATTCCATGTTTGTTAATATTCTATCACATGGTATCAGCTTATGACGCCACAAACAAATTAGGAAAATTTGTATTTTGCTTTTTTGGAAGTAGGATACTTACATCTTAACTTTATGAACCTTATAATCTATTTATACAAAATTATATGAATCGTAGGATGAAATGCTTATATACTTTTGAATTTTGTGTTACGAAAAAACTTTAACAGTACTAAATTTAAATAACCAGTACTAAAATGAATTATAGTACTGCTATTATGAGTTTAAAGGAGCAGTACTATCTTAAAAGTTAATACTGCCTAAACAAAATTATTATAGTATGTATGATTAGGTTCTCAAATGTAAGTAAAAACTGTTTGTGTACAAATTTTCAACAGCATGTGATGAATTATATTATAGCATACACCAAACAGAAAATTAAATCAAAAATCCGTGACGACTTGAACATGTACAATTACACACAAACGAGATATCATACATAGAAAACGGTGTTATCGAGCCAACCTTGATGCGGTTTTACACGGACATAACCATATTGTCTACAAAACCCATACAATCCTGAAGCATGTAATTACAATCAATTTACCCCAAATTCAAAATAAGTCCATCAAACACTACTTAAGTAACAACTACACCATAAGTTAACTCTACAAAAAACCAAAGTTAAAACTGTCGTCAACACACAAAACATCATACTAGCATCATCTTACAATTTCAGCATACATCAAACACAGCCACCAACGGAATAGGCCCATTAAACAACTGAACTTCAAAGGCCGGATCGACTGTTGTTCCAACCATCTGGAATCTGATCATTTTGTTCATTGGAAACTGGAAATCTTCAGCCAAAGTCCTCCAATTTGTCCTAAAGTTCATATGATCGTTTCTCCATGGCCTATCAGCATGATGCTCAATTTTCATGACTACACGGCGTTCACTGTCCATCCTCCTTAGAAGCGCATGGGTAAATTGTTGCAAATTGTTATCAGAAACAAAACCGCTTGGTATAGTCTGAAAGCAATTATAACAACTTATTAACTTCAACCCTTTTACTATTAAATATTTATTAAAACTTTCACACTACGTAATGTATATAAAGTAACAACCCTTACCATTCTTCCGCAATCGACCACAAACGGGAAAAGCCTTTGGTAGAAAGTATTCTCTTCGGACAAGTGCACTCCATGTTGGAACCAGTTACACCCGTGTACCAACCTTACATCTAGCGAATACCAGCAACAAAGTAAACGTTACATAGTCACAAACCAATACAACTGATTCACCTCAAATTAACACATAAAATTGAATATATATTACAAAAAAACATAATACTACCTGACTCATTGGCATCATGTCCTTGAACAAATGCAAGACGTATGGGGTAATGCTGTTCATGTATGAGCTGAAAACCATCGTCATCAAACCTCATCAATGCCAATCGCATATCAGTCTTTTTGGTCAACACAACTCGCTCACCAACCATTAGATTTGCACGATTAACAACCGTGTTCCAGTGAACATTAAACTGGAAACCAACGCTATCCAACGTCCCAAGAATAACACCCCGGTTTGCAACCACATATATTTCAAAATCCGAAAATTCAATCACAAAATCATTACGTTCAACGCCTTGAAGGAACTCCACAGGAAACCACTAATAAAACAAAATTCAAAAGTATTAAAACAAACTTTATAAATTCCAATAATTTTACATATATACAAGTATAACATAACTTTACCGGTGATGAACTTCGATCAATCCCAACTACAGCAATGCACCTAACCAGCCTGTTCCGTGTATGAATTCTCCCATAACCACCGCTCTCACATCCAACTCCATCATATGCGGTAAAAAAAAAGGTGTATGCAGCCTTCTTTACGAAATGCAAAATCCTAATATTCAAATAGCCGCTTTGCTCTATGAAATTATTCCACCTTGCACCGGATATACTCCATTCTTCGCTACCTCTTTCCCGAAAAAGAAAAACTTTCCTTTTAACCCGATTATTATTAATCAGGTACACATAGTCATTATTGTTATAGTAGTTAATATGACAGTAATCAGGGAGTACCTACATACAAAAAATAAACAAATACATAAACAAACAAACTCAAAGAACGTGTATAAGAAGATTATTATGGGAATATAATTCCATAAATACTTACCAAAGTTCTCATATCTTCTACATGATTATAATCCTTGATGAATTGTGTTGTCATTGTTATACAACCAATCCAAAAACACCTAACATTTAGCAAACATGAAAATACGAATCAGTCCTTCAAATACAACTAAAAAACTATTATAATACCGAACACCAGTACAACATGTCTGCAATAACAGCCAAACAAAACATCTACAGCTAACAAACATCACTTTCGCAACATATCATAGTAACAGGGTTGATTCATTATACACTAAAACAAGTATCAACCCCACCAAAGGATTAAGATCATTCAAAACAACTAAAAATTACCTTGATCCACAGTAACTCATAACAGACTTCAATTACCTCCTTACTCTGTCTCGATTCCTTTTTATTTCCTTTCTTCTCACTCCCTCGATTCTTCTTCACATGAGCATGAAGCATTTTGTAAAATATATATTGCAACTAACTTTTCAAGAATGAGAACCAATACCATAACTAAAGAAAAATTGGTATTAATTAATAAAAGCTATTCATGTTTAAGTTGGAGACACTTGTGTGCTTCTTGCGTGAAAGAAGATAAAATGCTTCATATTCATGTGAATAAGAAAGGAGAAAATAGTGACGATAAAAAACAATCAAACGGAAACAAAACATGCTGAACCGGCATGAGCTGAACCAAAATTACTCGCTTCAGTTTTCAGTTTTATGTAATATCATATCTTAATTAAGGAAGTTCCATCAACTATACCATTTTTTCACAAGATGCTTATAAACAATATTTTGATTTCAGCAAAACAATTAAGTTACCTACAAAGATAACCACTGTCACCTTTACCTTACTCAACTAATCTAATTAAACAAATACCTTTATTTGCTCATTAACAAAAAAAATATATATTTATTTAAAAACTATACTAATCAACAAAGCTAAACAAATTAGCTAAGTTACACAATATTTGATGTCATATCTCATATATATCTTACAAACAACAAAACGTGGAACGCCATTACACAAAATTAGATCAGGAAAGCATACTAATCAACAATGTTATAACAAAAACTGTTTAGTCTTATTCAACAAGGTAATCTAATCGTAAGTAACTTAACAACCTTAGAGTCTAATCTAAAAAATATATATACCAACAGTATCAGACATAACAACAACTAAAAACATGTTAATAAGTAATTAGCAGTAAATATACAACACCATAACATTTTTTATCAACATTCAACCAAAAAACAACTAACTACCAAAAAATTAAAATCATTAAAAACAACCATAATTTTCCTAATCCTGTTCCTAAAAAACAAACACAATGAGTAATCAATTTAAAAAAAAAACAGCCAGAACATAAGATCAAACAAAATAAATACATACAATCAAAAATCGTGCACTTAAATATTTTTTTTAAATAAATGAAAATTAACACATCACAAGATCTAGGGATTCAACTTCTCAACAAATAAACCATGTAACAATGATAAATAAACCGTAAATACAATTAAAAGATCAAAATTTAGACCTTTACTTTTTGTTTCTCCGGGAAGAGAAATTATGACACAAGTAATGTTATTTTCGATAATGTAATCATGTCTACTTTGAAGAGAGTAAGAAAATTAAATGTGAGGAGATGAAATGATCAGGAGTAGGCTAACTTTCATGAGTAAGCTATACATTTGCCTTAGTATTAAACAAACACAACTTAATCCATAACAAAATAAAAAAACCAAAAATTGTTTACTTAAAAATACACTTACATAAAATAACATACATTCTAAATAAGTTAAACGTATAAGAAACATCAAAATATTGTAACAAAAATTATAAGTTCAAGATTGTATATTTATTTATTTTTTATCTGGATAAGAATTTATAAATAATAAATAATTGCCTCTATTTTATTGTATTTAATATAACAAACTTAAAAAATAATATTAAGTTACCTAAAACAATCCAAATTATAATTAAAAGTCATGCCCTTTTATATGTCATTAACAATTGTAATAAAGAGCGTGTAAATTACAAAAAGTAAAATCACAAAGCGTGCTGGATAAGAATTTATAAATCATAAATAATTGCCTTTATTTTGTTGTATTTAATATAACAAACTTAAAAAATAATATTAAGTTACCTAAAATAATCCAAATTATAATTAAAAGTCATGCCCTTTTATATGTCATTAACAATTGTAATAAAGAGCGTGTAAATTACAAAAATAAAAATCACAAAGCGTGCCCGCCCATTGGGCGGGCTTCGACAACTAGTATATATATATATATATATATATATATATATATATATATATATATATATATATATATATATATATATATATATAATAATCCGGTTCCATTGAGATGACTTTTAGATTGAGAAGATTTAGAAGAGATCTTGGCTATCCAATTTGAATTATTTAATTAATTAATTAAAATAATGATAAGGGTAAATAGGTAATTGAATCAATGCATTTAGAGAACAAAATATCCCTACATTTTTGCTTTCCAAAAATTTAAATTTGGCAATAACCAAATCGTATCACAGATTTTTTTTTAGCGTGATTTCAGTTTCTCTAAAATTTGATACATATTATATTGTTCACTGATTCAATTCCGTCTCAAAAGTTCGCATCATTTTTTTGTGAAGATGAATAGAAAATCAAAACAACTACTACAGAAAACTCGGACTAACAAAGGTTAGAATTTTTATTTTCTTTTGAATCACGTTAATTAGTTTATTTTAAATGTATACTGGTGGTACTTTTTTTGTTATTGTGAATCATTGTTTATGATAATGAATCGATTTATCTCTTCATTTTTTAAGTAAGTTAATTAGTCATTCGTGATTCTCATACCAACAACCCATGTTGGTTCAAGATATTCTTCTTAATATTTGAATCATTGTACAAATTTTTGCTATTTAGGTTTGAGATGATATAATCTTTGTTATGAGTTCTAGTATCAAGATCAACCCATGTTTATGAATCAATGATCAATGATCCGTTTATTAGTCCATGATGTATGAAACATGCATGTTTGCATGGCAAACAAATTTTTATATCATGTTGTATGAAACATGCATGGCCAGATTTATAATTTTTATTTGTGAATCAATGATAAGTTATATCTTATGTCGTAAAAAAAAGAATCAGGTATGAAAATTATATCTTTGTTTTTGAATCATGTTGTATGAAAGTTGCATTACCAGATGTTCAAGCTTTGTTTGTGAATCAGATATATCTTGTTTGTGAATCAGTTAAACTTTGTTATGAAGTAAGCATGTTGGTATTTGTAAATTTAATACTTATTATGGATGTATGTAGAAAAAGTTGTGAAGGGCATAGCAACATTCAAGAGTTCAGAAAAACATCAGTATCCTAGTGATTCAGATGATGATTTTGTGAAGTCGCCAACACGACCTAATTTGATTAGCCCTAAAAGGAAAGCGAGTGGGTTTAAAAATGAATCGAAGAAGAAGCAGAAATGTGATAATGATAGAGATAGTGCAAAAAAGTATGGAAAGAAAGGGAAAACATATCTACCTGTGAATAGGCGGCATCCACCAAAATGTTTAATTGATTCGATAAAAAATTTTAAAAATGCGCAACGGGAAAGGGCCAAAAATATGGGATTCGAACATGTGTTGTCTCTAAAAATTGAAAAGATTCCAAAAAAACTTGGTTATTGGCTATTAACCAATTACGACCCTGAAAATAGTAGCTTAAATATTAATGGCTGGTCATTGTTGATAACGAGGGAGGTGATTCATGATGTTTATGGGGTTCCGATGGGAGAAGTGTCGATTAAAAGTTTTAAGAAATCTAAAAAGCTTGACAACGTTATTGAAGAGTGGAAGAGACAATTTATCATCAAACAAAATGGTAGAATAAAGGTAAGTGATGTGATACCGAAAATGTTAGAAGATAAAGAAGGAGGAAGAATGTTTCAGTTGAACTTCCTTGTGTTGTTTGTTACAGTAATGATTGAGAGTATTAGTAATGGACCGGTAAACCAAAAGTTTCTAGCAAACATTGAAGCAGATACGGTTATTGATAACCTTGATTGGTGTACTCACACTTTAGATTGCTTGAATGAAAGTAGAAAGGCATGGAACAGGTTGGACCCATCGAACTTCTATACCGGTCCATTGTTGTTCTTAGTGGTATGATCGATTCATATTTTGCAGCAATCAAATTCATTGAACCATTAATTTATTTGAGACTATATGATGTAGTTTCATTTGTCTAAATCATTATTGTTTGCAATTGTTTTTAACAACGACGCAGGTATTTTACATGAAGTCTACAATGTTAAATGGTGAAGATTCAGTTTGTGGAATCATTCCGAGCATGAATGGTTGGACAACAAAACAACTAAAAGATAGGCAAAGTAAAGAAGTTAAAAAGGTTGGGTTCAGAAAAGTGGCATTTGCACCTAACGTTCTATTTGTGGATGATGTTGGATATGTTGAAGCTAAACATCATGAAGTACCAGAAAAGCGAGTAGATACCCCTGTTGTAGCTGTTGGAAATACCATAACTGAAGCACCTTCCATTGGGACATGTAAGGAAAGGATACATGAATCAAAATCTGACATGATAGTTATGATTCAAAATGAAAATACATACCGTGATGGGTACTACGACGAGCACAATGATTATTCTACGCAAGAATATCGTGATATGTTTGAAGATGATGATTGGGGTAATGAAGAGCCAAATGATTGTGGTAATGAAGAGCCAAATGATTGTGGTGATGAAGAGACGAGTCTCGAGGTAATATTATTTCAATTATATCATGAATCATTATGGATGTTTAATGACGTAATAATATTTTATCAAATCAAAACAATGCAGGATATTGTGAATGAGGTGAATAGGAACTTTTCAGTCATTGCAAATGCAAAGGCATTAATAAATGAGAACATTTGCAAGGGACTTGATTTGTTCCCGAATAATAAGGATCTCCTCACATTGGAAAAACAGTGTGATGTACTGTTTGGTGTATCTTCTTCAGGAAACTCACATGATTTTATGTTTCAGCAAGATGATAATGCAAACAAAGAAAATCTGAATGATTCAAATGTTGAAGTTCCAGGCATTATAACTCAAACTCTTACTGATCATGTAATATTTGATAAGATATTTCAATCATCAATAGCTAAAGCGTCAATGAAGGAAGGAGAGTGCAAGTATAAAGGGTTGCAACCAATAAGCATTCGTTTTCTAGAAGATGGAGATGAAGAGAACAATGGTAATGTTTGTGTGCATGATATTGATTCAGAAACTAAAACAGGTGAAGTCACTCCCGAAATGGTTCAGGACGTTGTTAGAAAATTGGACGCAAGTAAGTTTAAACCATTTCAAAACTCATTAGATTCACATAATGAAGGTGATGGTCAAAAACCAGCAGGTGATGGAATTTCAATGAAAAGTATTAGGCCTCGATCATTGAATGAAATAGTTTTTGAAAAGATAAGGGCTAAAAGGGAAGTAAAGATATCTAATTCACTTAAATCACCCTACATAAATCGGATTGTGGATTGTAAAAGACGACTTCATTCATATGAGAAAAAGGTTTCGAATTGGTTATTTGCATGTACCGAAGATGAAAAGTAAGTATTTTAATAAATACATATTTTATTTTTTTTAATGATTGGTGGAACAATAATAGTAACGCTTTCTATTGACAGTGAAATAATATTTAAAGCACATGGGAAATTGATTGGATACAAGGGTATCATGGAGAGCCTAATGCCTGGCTCAAAAATTCATGCTAGTGTGGTTGATATATGGGTAGCAATTCAAAACGATTTGGAAAAAAGACGATCCACTAGTGCACGTTCGAGGGTCTTTGTACATTCTGACATCATGGTAGCTATACTCATTCATTGCGTTAATGAAATATTCTAAATATAGGTGGATTAGCAGTAAATGACTAATCATTTTTTTTATCATCTTGAATTGGTAACATGTTGTTTGTATAATTAATAGGGTGAGGCAATGATGGATAAAAAAATGTCGAATGCTCGTAAGTGCGATTTATTTAACACAAACTTGAAGGCTTGTTTGAAGCTTTACAACCATGATAAATTGAAGAACATCGAGTTGGTATGGAAATGATGCACATACATGTTTAATTTTTTAATGATTCATAATATGTTGTGTTGTAATCACTCATGTTTTTAACAGGTTTGTTTCCCAATCGTCCATTCCGACCACTTCTACTACATCACGTTCAACTTGATGAAGGATGAGGTTCATGTTATTGACAACTTGGCAATTTGTCCGGGATACAAAGAATTGCCTAAGAAATTGGTAAGTGTACACATTGTTTGGTTAATAATAAATATGAATCATAAAAAAAGAATAACTGAATCAAATGATTTATTTGTTAACTTGTATGCTCGATAATGAACAGATTAGTAAGTTTGCTGGATACTTGAGTAAAATAAATCATCACAAAGCTGTTGCCATTGGGAGAGTTAAGCCCGTCCGATTAGAGTTTAGCTGGCAAACTAGATACAACTGTGTCGATTGTGGGGCATTCTTGATGAGGCATATGGAGATATACAAAGGCTTAAACAAAATGGAAGATGGTTTACCTCCAGAGGGGGCTGGTCAACAAGAGCAGTTGAATAAGCTTAGAAGAAAATATGCGACAAAAATTCTTCTAGCAGATATCAACAAACACAAAGAAGCGTTGAGGAGGAAAGTGGACGTATTTGATAAACTTACAAAAGAAGATAAAAATATCTTGAACCAACATGGGTTGGTGGTAGGAGAATCACGTGTGGCTAGTTTTGGGTAGAATGATTTGTTGATTTTAAAACCTGATTCACAAACTCATGTTTTTTAGTTCAAATTCTTAGGATTTTTTTTTAATTGTCTCGTTGGATTTTTTTTAATGGATGGTGCCTAGAATAATGATTAAAGGAACTTGATGTTATAAGATTATGGAATTTTGTTTGATTATGATTGATTATAAAAGTGTGAAAATATTGAATCATTGGGCATGAACTGAATCATTCAGAAATTATGTGATTGTTTGATGGTTTTTGTGCATACAATGTGTTAACTGTATTACATTAAGAATAATTGGACGCAAGTAAGTTTAAACCAATCTCAAAGTGGTTACAATGTGCATACAATGAATGATTCAGAATAATGACCAAAGTGCAAATAGCAAAAACAATCTCAAAGTGGTGTTTAGCTGATTTTACAGCAAGGAACCAAGTGTACCAACAAAAACCATCTCAAAGTGGTGTTTGGCTATACCTTTTTTAACCAAAGTGCAGCAATAAAAACCATCTGAAAGTGGTGATTGGCTGTTGATTTTTGGAAAAAAAGTGCAGCAATAAAACCATTTGAATGTGGTGTTTGGCTATTTATTTTTTGCAACAACAATGAACCAAAGTAAAAACCATATAAAAGTGGTGTTTAGTTGCTGATTTTTAAACCAAAGTGCAGCATCATAAACCACCAGATAAAGTGGTTATTGAATCATTGGCCACGAACTGAATCATTGATGCACTTTAATCATTGGTTGTTGATTTTGAACCAAAGTACAGCAGGTGCAACAATAAAACCATCTAAAAGTGGTGTTTGGCAACGGGTCAAAATGGTTAGTGAGTAAAGTGTTGCACTTTGGATGTTGATTAAAAGTGCTGCTATTAGTCCTGGTGTTATCAAAGTGGTGTGTGGCTATAGCTTTTTTTTAACCAAAGTGCATACTTGGCAACTTTGACCCATTGCCTTGTAAAACCGTTATTGTAATACAACATTTTGCTACACCAATTCAATATAAACACTAAAGAAAGTACCTTGTAAAACAGTTAACACATTGGATAGCATTGATATTGTGATAAAACAATTTGACCCGTTACCAAATCTTACCCATTATTGGTGTTTGGCATAAGTCCAAAATACTAGTTATAACAGCCCAAATACCGCCTTTTACACCAAATTGACACATTATAAAGCATTAATATTGTGATTCAACAAATTATTAATGTATACAACGTGTAAAAAAAACATCAGTACCTTAAGAAATAGTCATAACGCTACTGATTCAGAATAACAAACAAAATTGATAAAAAAAAACAATTTAAATAACAATTTAGTCTGTTGAACCAGATGTAGACACTTGCTTTTGTGGTTCAAGTTCCTTCAGTTTAGTCTGTTGAACCAGATGATGCACGCTTCTCATTTTCTTCCCTTTTGTTTTTGTGCTTCAAGTTCCTTCAGTTGATCTTCCTTCTTCTTCGGACAATTACGACTATCATGATCTGTCACATATTCTTCACAGTAGTTGCATCGCCTCCCATTTGGTTTTTGAGATTTGGCAATTGCCTGGTGATGAACTCAAATAAGTACATTTTATTACCATCATTTATCCTATTTATTTGACTTGTTTTATTATATTATCTGTGAGAATCGATATGTTAATGTTTACTTTTGTAATTCTCAGGTAAAAACAAGTATTATGTGAAACTTGGCGATTTTGGACTAATTATGGAGCAAAACAAGCAAGAAGTTAAGAGTCTACTGAAATGTACAAGATCAAGATCATTCTGCTCCAGATACGCCGCATCCTACTTATTACATACGGCGCATCACTATCAAGATTTCACAAGATATTATCCAAGACGGCAAAGGACATGCGCCGCATCTAAGAATGGAGTTACGCCGCATCTTCTGGCTGTAAAACACAAAAATCTGAAACATGTAAAAAGACCAAAATGCCCCTACAATCTTAAACTTTGATTAATAAACGTATAAAGTACCAACCGAATTCCAAACTTCGGGAGACGATCAAGATATGAAGTAAAATTATTTCTTTTACCACATTTGACATTTTGGGAAATACAAACATTACTTATACACAATATGTATGCCGGAAATCATTTGTATTTTACAAATATTATTCAAACTTTATAAATTAAAATAAAAACATTTAAATGCTAACTAAATTAAGGAAATCAAGCCCAATGATTTGGTCCATAATTAGGGCCGAAATTTTGGTCCCTCCCCCCTCCTTATACACGGCATTACCCTTTTTGTTTCATAAAAATCCCTAAAAACTCTAAAAAGATAATACCGAATAACAAAACACACACAAAAATCCCTAGAGCCTTCATACGAATTTCTGGAGCTTGGAGAGTATTTTTCTGGTGTTGTGCAATATACAAGAAAGCTAGGAAAATTGGTCTTGGGTTTGTTGGAGCCTTGGTTCGATCGGAGTGATTTCTTTGGGTCGATAGTCCATCCGCTAAGGTTAAATTCTTTTCTACTCATCCACACGTCCTAAAATTGGGTTGGTATTTTTCTTACACTCTTTATATCCTATATAACCTAAATAAAATGATAAACAAGAATCATGCACGTAAAAACCATCGAATGGGAATTATATGTATAAAACGTGTGGTAAATTATAGATCGGGTTATATGAATTTTCTGGGCTATGTTCATATTTTTTTTGAGTCTCTTAATCATCATAAAGGTCTGGAAAAATGTTTGTTTGATTTTTTGTAGCATGGTTTGATCGTGGTAATTATTGAGGACTAAAACGAGTTTAAAATCTAAAATACCCTATACGAATTTTCTGGGTGCAAGGCCTATTTTATTTGGACCCTATACGACCAGCATGACTCAGGAAAAATGGGTGTTCGATTTTTGGAAGCCTAAAACACTTGTGTCGAATTATTGTTCTAATCGGATTTAAAGGAAACAAAGAAATAAAATGGAAACCCTAGAAATCGAATTAGGGTTTGGGATTTTTGGATTAATTCTGGTATAATAAATGATGATTAATGATGTTTCAATGATTGGGTTATAATTGGGAATTTTAGAATTAGGGTTTAGTATTTTAAAGGGGTATCGATTGGGTTTTAAAATATAAGGGTGTGTTTTGTAAATTCTAAAACTCATGGGTTATTTTTAGAACTTTAATTGGACAGGGGAAAATTTGTATAAAATGTAACTTGAGGGTGTCATGTGTAATTTTTTGTATTTGAAAGGATTAAAGTGGTTAATTAAGTTATATGTATTTCGATTTGTAAATTAAATAAGTAGAGGGACTAAAAATGTAATTTCTAGAAAGTTAAGGTGGTTTCGTACATTTAAACATGTTAAGGGTATATTGTGTAATTTTGAGGGTTTAATGGCCTAATATGTAATTATTAATAATTAAGGATGTAAAATGCAAATTAAAGGTTTAATATGTAAACTAATTAACTTGAGGGACTTATTGTGTAAATTATGGATAATTGAAGGAGTGATCGTACCACTTATTAAATTAAGGACTAATTGTGTAAATTTGGTAAACCAAAGGTTTAATGTGTAATTGTTGATATTATAAGGTTTAAAGTGTAACTTAATAATATAAAGAGTGTAAATTGTAAATTGAGTAAACTAAAGGACTAAATGTGTATTTCTGGATAACTTAAGTATGAGAATGAGTTAATTTAACTATGATACCTCAATCTTACTAAAGATGAAAACTTTCTAATAATGGAAACTTACTAAATATGGAAACCTGCTAAAAATGGAAAGTTACTAAAAATGGAAAGCCGACAAAAATGAGAACTCTGATTTGAGTAAGTTATTAATGATAAGCCGAACATTGATTCGTGTAGATTCGCCGAAGGAGGAGTGATTTCTTATCCTTATGTTGTGTTTCATTGGCGATTAAGGTACAGATATTCTGCTCTTTTGATAAGGAGCCTTCGGTCTCTATTCTGATTCGTATTAGGGATTCCTATACCATTGCTATGTTCCCTACACTTTGATATGAACCTTTGATTTCTGAACCTCTTATATGAACCTTTGGCATTTGAACTTTGACATATGAACCTTGAGATTTGGACTATGATTATGACATATGAACCTTTGCTTTGATTTGGACCTTTGACCTTTCACCCCAGTTTGATACTACGAGCCAAATTTGTTTCCTAGCCATGAAGGTAACATGGCCGTGTCATTGATGCACCGATGGCATGACTCTAGTGTGTTCGAGTGATGTTACACACCGTCCCCATTTTGATTTGATATGTGCACACTACATGATTATGGCCGATATATTTGTTTGGGGGGCGTATGGATGCATCCTAGATTTGATTTGATTAGTGAATATGATATTTGTTATTTGGTGACTGATGATGGGTGCAATCCACGTCTTCACATATTTGGGAGCTGATCACTCCACTTTGATACATGAGGACACCCCTCATATTATCCGGTTATTTGAGAGGTATCCCCTCTAGATTTGCTACAGGATTATGATTTGATTTGTTTGGGCTCGTGGTGGATTACTGTCCTAAACCTTACTCTTTATTTCCTTTTCATTATGATATGTCTGTTCATTTCCATTTGATTTTGTTTCCGTTTATTATATATCTGTTCACTGGGCTTTTTAAGCTCAGCCGCATTTCTTTTCCTGCGGCAGGTTTTAGTAGGAAGCCAGGAGCTTGGGTTTGCTTTGGGATGAGAGATTAGCTTATGAAGACGATACCTTAGTTTTAGTATTCATTTATGTATGACTACGTAGATTTGGTATATTTTCCTTTGTAACATTGTAAACCATTTGTATTATGTAAGTCGTATGTTATGCTTGCCTTTGATATGTCACCATTTGCGTGACACTTCTACCCTTGCCGGGTTGGGGTGTTACACTGGCGGTGTACGAATATTCCTGAATATATTAATCTTGGACCCCACGCGAAGTTAAGTCAATGCGCCGCATCTACTTATTCAATGCGCCGCATCTTACCCTCAGACAAAAACTATAAATACCCCAAGACCAGATGAATTTCGAGAGCCTAGTTTTAGAAGACCGAAGACCAGAAAACCCTAAGGCCGAATTCAGTCGAAGTAGCAGCACAAGACACACCTCAAACGAAGATACAAGAGCTGTAAGAAGGTCCTGCATGTATTCAATTCATTAAGTAGTTTTGTTTTATTATATTAGTACACTTTAATTGGTCAGGATTGATGGGCTTGTGACATTGATTTTATCATGCACTTCAACTCCCCTTAAAATTGCTTTCCCATTAATTAAAGTTTATATGTTGATGTCTTTGGTGACTTTTATTAGTGCATTGATAACCTTTGTGTCTAGCTGAGCATTGCTTGGGTCGCCATGCCCCTTCCTCGCCTATTTATTAGATCGTCTATGCTTTCTATCGTCTGTAGAAAAGTAGGAAGAAAGATAAATAGGATAGTCATAAGTAATCATTAAGGGTTTACTCGCCGATAAGATTAGAGCCAACGAGAAAGGACTTAATCTCGGTGCGTTGCATCGAACTATACACTTCATATAAAACTAGCAATAAAACAAGTGACAAGCTACTTAACTATCAGGACAGGTCTTCTTATTGTCTCAAGTATTTATCTGTGTACGTGTGTGTTATTCGCTGATTCGTGCTTATTAGTTTAGTTTATATTTAATCATAACCAAACCGTGCTAGTCTCTCAGGCTGAACCCCCTTTGCGTTAGATTAGGTTGTATAGCTAACTTAAGATATTAAAATACTGATTAGAATAACTAGATAATACGTTCCACTCTTAGTGATCGACACTCTACTTACCATTATATTCATACTGACTGGGTACACTGCTCGTTAAAGTGTGTGTGTTATTCATAAGTCGGCTAAATATAAATTTAAAACTTGAATACTGCTAAAACCACAACGACATACCGTGGGTATAAATTAGAGCACTACGCACACGCGCATCAAGTTTTTGGCGCCGTTGCTGGGGAGTGAATTGTTATTATCTGTTAATTTGATTAGTATTTTAATTAGGTTTTTAATTTTAATTCTAACCGCTAACTCTGTTGTATATTAGATAAATTGCATTCATTGTATTATTTGCATATTTTCTGTTTTTGTGTGTTTTTATTTTCTTTTATTTGTGTTTCTTTTTGTTTGTTTTTATTTTTGTTTTTATTTTTCTATTTCTTGTATTCTGCTATCGTTGTACTGAGCTAATTCAAATGATACGGCGCATCTGTTTTCACAGATACGGCGTATAGCGTTTAATTTTTATAAAATACAACGCGTTTAATAAATTCGATACGACGCATCTTTTCCCAAGATACGGCGTATTCCGTTTTTAATAAGAAATTTTTCTAAGCGATAACGTCATACGACGCATCTGCTTTAGCAGATACGGCATATCTATTATTTTAATTAAAAACAGTTTTTGAATTATTAAACAGATACGACGCATCGATCTCTGTCGATACGGCGCATCTTCTGAATCAAAAATCTTGTATTTTGAAACGTAACGAAAATACGGCGCATTAACTTTTGTTAATACGACGAATTTAATTTGATAAATATAGTTGATTTTTGATATTCACTTTGATCGTTCCACTACTCTCGTGCGCAAGTTGGTTTACTTTCAGGATAAATGATGACTTAAGCATCACTATGGAAGATTACATTCTGAGCCCGACCATGAGATGCTAGATGGAGTAATCATACCTTTGATGATTGTAAGGCTATAATAAGACGACAAGAGTGGAGGAGAATTCAGTACTGATGGCAGTACCCGAAGCTGCTAACAGACATCCATGGCTCCGCTTTGAGACTTTTGGACTTACTCCTGATACATTGGATGACTATTTGAGGAGGCTTAGAGCTATTTACTTCAGGAGGATTTTCAGGGTATCGGTTTTGGATGTTGCTGATGTTGGGTTGATTGGAGGGGGACATGCAACTGATAGTTTGCATCGTAGGTTGGAGATGGTGGTTACTGATGATGATGATGAGGTGGTATTTAGATCTTTTGCTTGGGAGAGGTTGTTCGGGGTAGACGAGCCTCTAGTGAAGGAGCTTATGTTGGAGTTTTTCAGTACAGTTTACTATAGGGAGACTGATACGGAGTTGGACACTGCTGACACTTTGGTTTTTAGGTTGGGGGGAGAGCACAGGCAGATGTCGATGAGACAGTTCATTTTGGCTATGGGCTTGCATACGGTGGAGGAGATTGAGTCTGATGGTTTTGCTAGGTATTGGGATGAGAGTTTGAGAGTGGTTCCTGATAGGGGGTTGCTAGGAGACTACTGGGAGAGGATCTCTTCAGGGGGTGATTCCACCACGGGCACCCCATCTTATACGTTGATCAGGGAGCCCATGAGGAGGTTGTGCCACCGCATGATAGCTTTGACCATTGCTGGGAGAGGTCAGTCACCCGAGAAGGTGACTACTCTTGACCTCTTCCTTCTGAGGAGCATGGACGAGGGGTTGTCGGTGAACATCCCCACTTTCTGGCACATTACCTCCATCGGGCAGCTGCAGAGAGAGACAGGAGGAGTCAGATGACTGGCGGGCATTTTGTGTCTAGGCTGGCCCGCCATTTTGGAGTGATTGGTGACGAGATCCCTGCCGGTTTAGAGGTCGATGTGACTAGGCTGCCAGTTATTGACCGGGCCTTTTTGGTGAGGATAGGGATCTGTCAGATGACTTTGGGGGATTACTTTTGGGTGGCATTGGGGCCCGCTAGACCAGCAGAGCCAGAGGCGGAGCAGGGAGGTCCTCAGGGAGCTCCGGCTGCTGCTCCAGCCCATCAGGAGGAGCCACAGGCACCAGTACCCCCGCCAGCAGCTGCACGTACAGTGGGACAGAGAGTTGAGCTGGTCGAGGCTGAGGTTAGAGGTTTGAGAGCAGACCTCGCTAGTGTCAGGAGGGACTCGGAGTGGCTTGTCACGAGTGTGAGCCGGCTTTTGGAGCATCAGGTTATTAGCCACACTCGCCCGGATGGTACTCAGGTTATAGGGGCGACACTCGCAGAGTCCGGGCCAGGACAGATGGTGCCAGCACTTCCGGGACCTGCTCAGACGACCCTACTGACCCATGATCTCCGAATTTGATGTGTTTATTGACATTGTTCCACGTATATTATTATTATTATCTTTTTGATTGTACTCATTATTATTATCGTATATATTTGATTGTACTCATTATTATTATCGTATATATTTATCATGCACTTCAACTCCCCTTAAAATTGCTTTCCCATTAATTAAAGTTTATATGTTGATGTCTTTGGTGACTTTTATTAGTGCATTGATAACCTCTGTGTCTAGCTGAGCATTGCTTGGGTCGCCATGCCCCTTCCTCGCCTATTTATTAGATCGCCTATGCATTCTATCGTCTGTAGAAAAGTAGGAAGAAAGATAAATAGGATAGTCATAAGTAATCATTAAGGGTTTACTCGCCGATAAGATTAGAGCCAACGAGAAAGGACTTAATCTCGGTGCGTTGCATCGAACTATACACTTCATATAAAACTAGCAATAAAACAAGTGACAAGCTACTTAACTATCAGGACATGTCTTCTTATTGTCTCAAGTATTTATCTGTGTACATGTGTGCTATTCGCTGATTCGTGCTTATTAGTTTAGTTTATATTTAATCATAACCAAACCGTGCCAGTCTCTCAGGCTGAACCTCCTTTGCGTTAGATTAGGTTGTATAGCTAACTTAAGATATTAAAATACTGATTAGAATAACTAGATAATACGTTCCACTCTTAGTGATCGACACTCTACTTACCATTATATTCATACTGACCGCGTACACTGCTCGTTAAAGTGTGTGTGTTATTGATAAGTCGGCTAAATATAAATTTAAAACTTGAATACTGCTAAAACCACAACGACATACCGTGGGTATAAATTAGAGCACTACGCACACGCGCATCACCTGGTCTTTTAAACTGATCAACCTTTTCTTACCTCGTATTCCACCCATTTTGGAATGCTATGGGTCAAGACTTTGTACTAACACCTTCACAATATATTAGAAATGTCAAGTCATGTATGTTTCCAAATGAATATGTAGTTGTTATGTGCGTTGAGTAAAAAGTGTGTATTGGAAATGGGTTAAAGAGGGTGTTTGGCATAAGCGTGTTTCTACCCATTTTGGGTTGTAAACGGGTCAAATGATTTTAGAAACGTTTTAACATGTTAAGTTAATTATGTTGGCTAAGTTTGATGTAATATGGAAGTGGTATAAGCGGCATATTGTAAAAATGGGTCAAACGGCATGTTTTTGGGAACTGCAGGTCCCAGCCGGCGGTTGGGTAGCCCAACTGGCGGTTGGGAGAAAGTGTTTTTGGTCAGAAAGTTTGAGCCGGGGCGGTTGAGAACCCAATCGGCGGTTGGGAACCCAAACGGGCGGTTGGGAGTCTTGTCAATTTAAAAAAAAAAATCATATCTTTTAAACCGTAAGTCGTCACGGATCGCGTTACTTGACGTTTCGAAGGTAATTGAGTCTAGTTTCATGTAAAAATAGTCTCAAGGTCTGAATGTTTATAGATTTTTGTAAATGGTCAAAAGAGTAACAGAATGTCTGTAAAAGTCAAGTGTTTCCGCGTAAAAAGTCATAAATTTTGGTCTAAGCGGGCACGGGGTGTAACACTAAATTAAGCCGCCACTTCATCAAATAATTTAACCATAAGCAAAACCCATATTGGCTTATTCAACATAAAAACTTTTGACCATTAATTTACAAATTTAGACTAAAAATTGATGAACATAAAAAACAAAGTATTAGCTCAACCTACGTTTTGTTTATTACTTTCTGACCATTATGACAACTAGACGAATACTCGTTTATAGCAACGAAATTTTTAGCGGCAAGTTTTTTAACGGCAAATTTGAAATATGCATCTATAAGTCAATAAATTTAAAAGTTTCAAATATAAAAATTCTTTTCATCTTATCATATATACTCGTAATAGATCAAAAGTCAAAAATCATTTGCCAAATTATGGAAACTATTAACTGGGGCATGAAAAATTTCATGACTTATTAATAAGAAATTAAAGATTCAAGATTGACAAAATAATCCGTATCCTATGGTAGTAGATGATCTGATTGATGTCTTACATAATAAATGTGTTCGACTTTGATAAAATGTAAAGTAAACAATTCAGCATGGAGTTTGAATCAACGTATATTAGGGCTATGTTTGGTATAAGTAGCAGTGAGCTGTGAGCAGTAGCCACAGCTCACAGCTTTTTAAAGAAGCAGTGTAAAAATGAGATTTCCTAAAAAATAGTAAAGCTCACCGCTCTTTTGTCAAACGAACAATAAAAATCAAAAAGCTCATTGTCCACCGCTCATCGCCCCAAAAAGCTCCAAAAATCTCCACCAAACATAGCCTAGAAGTGTGAGTTTTGTGCATGTCGTATAAACGATGTTGTGTTGTGTAGTTTGTGGAATAGCTGAATGCCTGAACGTGTTTGTAAAACGAGACCATATAACCAAATTGTAGGACTCTAATTTCACCTAAAGGTTTTTATACGGTAAGCGTATTTGGTTCATGTTTTTGCATTGGTATGATATAACAAGTCAACTTCCAAATATTGTTGACCGAAAATTACACATTGATTATGATGTTAGCTTGACAATGAGCTTTTACTTTTACAAATTGCATGTACGGGTAAGAGCATACTTGTTTAAATTTTATCATTATAACCTAAAAAGATACCGAACTGAAATAACCAAAATTTGAGTGTTTCATGTCGGCCTAGCATTTTAAAAAGTTAATTAACAAAGTATGTATTTTGCAAAATATTTAACATGATAGTTATCTCTTTTATTCTTACAAAATAAAAGAACTCATATGAAAGATGAGTTCTTAGCAACCAATCATGCGTAGTCTCAACGATCGAATTTAAAATAAAAATGATTCAACTGATGAAAATAAAAATATCAGTCATGGTCCTCATTTCTGACGTCCTAGTCATTGCCGACTACGTCTTAGTTGACGACGGCCGACACGATTCCGAACGTCATCACTCGGAGGAATCACTAACAAGCAAACAAAAACATAATATTACGATTAAGTAAACACGCCGTACAATGTTTGCTTGATTGACTTGGTTTCTTCACGTCATTTTTTGACGCCTTTGAGCAAATCAATACACATGAAAGATACTTTCCTATTAACCTTTGTGAGAAATATTGTTTTCAAATTGTTCGTTAGTTTTTTATGATATTACCATATTGGGTGTTGTTGGTTATATTGCTTGCGAATCAAAATAAACGTAGACACTTGATTTTGTTGACGTCGGAATCGTCAAAAGAGCACATAACATTCCTCCATGTGATGGTGTCGGAGTCTGCAATGACTTGGACGAAGGAGATGATGACGTGAGGTGCGACTATGGTTGCTCAAAATAAACGTAGACACTTGATTTTTTTGACGTCGGAATCGTCAAAAGAGCACATAACATTCCTCCATGTGACGGTGTCGGAGTCGGCAATGACTTGGATGAAGGAGATGATGACGTGAGGTGCGACTATGGTTGCTCAAAATTCTATCTTTTAAGAGCTTTTTGATTTTATAAAAAGAAAATAAAATAAATAAATGTTATGTTAATTAATATTGTGAATACATAGTTTGTCAATTATTTTTTAAAATATCATGATAATCTAAAAAACTCACCAAAATCTACCCAAAAGATATGGTTTCTTACTTAAAAGAAAATATTACTTTCAACCATATCACAAATTTTCAAGTTACAAAATGTGTTCTATTATTAGATTTACAAATTTGAATAACCTTCAATAATTGCTTTTCAAGTCAAGTCAAGCATGTAACATGCGTATGATAAGTTAAATAATTAGCCATACCCTTGTAACCACATGTGCACTTCATGTCATCACATAAAATTGCACATCAACCAACAAATCAATAGTTACACAAGAATGGAACAAGTGAACAACAATAAAAATAAAATGGTTAAATAATTACAAAATCAGCTTGAGTAATCAGATCAAAACACTTAAAATTATGTGATGATTTGTTTCTTTCGTTTTATTTTTTGGGCAAAACCGTACACATACAACATGTTATAAACCTTCTTGGAGCTTGGGGAGGGGTTTTACCCGGATTTGAGTCTCGCAAGTGATAAAGAAGATACGGATTTTCCTCTTAGTGCGAAGCCGTGAGTTCTAAAGGTTTCCCTTCGCGGGTCTCTCCTAGTGGTTCGGGTCCCGAGGCCTGGCCTTTTGGATGGTTTAACTCGGGGGTCGGATTTCAAGTGCGAGGCCTGCACGGGTCACACCCAATTTTAAGTCACGAAGTGTAAATTATTTTTTAAATATGTCTTTTCTTGTTACGTGCAATCTCTGATTTTTGCTAATAAAATTTTTGTGGTTCAACTTAAGTATTTATAATTATAAACAAAAATTTGTGCAACACTTTTTAAAATTTTTTGACTCTGTCTTTGATTCGCTATATAAATACTGTCACATACCAATAAAACAATGTTTCACATTGCGAATTTAATGTTACTATTTGATCACGTAAAGTTCTCTTGAAACTGTTAGTCGTATTATTTACAAAGTCCATTAGTTGTTTGTGTGGGCTACGGCCCGATAGTATTATGTGCTAGAGTTATGGGTCTATATATTGTATTTTCGCTACTGTGCACAAGTAGTATCTTAATATACGTAAAAGAAAACGCAAATCTGCCGTCAAAAAACTTAAAAAAGACATCAAAAATATGTAAATAGAATAAAGATAGATATGTTGACATAGAGAAGCCAGTCACATAAACGCACGTGTTGAAAAAACAGAGATATGTGATAGGTAGACTAGCGCTAGTTGTACAATACTCCGTCGTACGTACCTCACAAGTCACAACATCATAAACAAAAGTAACAAACACTTGTGTAGCAATACTACCATCAATGATTGATCAATTCGAATATGTGTATGCAATATAATGGCATTTCGCAAGTATAATCAGTCAACTTGAATTTCCTTCTCTATCAAAAAACTGAAAAAGGACTTCAAAAATATGTAAATGGAATAAAGATAGATACGTGGCATGCATGTAGACAAGACCATAAGATAAACGTTTTGAAAAAACAGATAGACATGTGGTAGATAGAGAAGACCACATCCGTTTATATGTGGTGGGGGTAATACCACATCCGTTTATATGTGGTAGGTAGATAGACAAGACAATCAAATAATTACACCTGTATATATGGTGATCTAACCCGAAATTCACGGGTGATCAACCGGCCATTATCATAATAGATAATAATGTCTATAAATAGACTAGCGCTAGTTGTAGTAGTACCTCACAACATCATAAACAAACACTTATCTAGTAATACAATCATAAAAGATTGATCATGAACAATATGTATGCAATGGTGTTGTTTGTCGTTGTTATCACGAGTACGAGCTCAATTTTGAGTGTTTCCTCGAATAATGATGGCGATCAAGAGATTTTCATGGTTGTGGACGATCCAACGAGCATGCATCATGCGGGAATGGGGATGAGTAAGGTACGTACGTTACATGCATTGTAATGTTAGTTACTCTATAATATATATATAGAAATTGATTAAACTAAAGAGAGATGCATGCATGCGCCAGCTTAACATTTAGTGTTTCATATATATATATTATTAGCAAACTTCCTTTAAAATTGAATTATGTCCTATTGTACCGTCCCTTTGTGCAGGTCAAACCGGTTGAAATTGGAAAATTCCTTTTGGAAGATGGGAAGGTATTCACACTTGCACGGAAATCATCTCCGAGTAGGAATTGCGTTGGTCTTGGCCAGCCGTGTGGGGCGCTTGATTGGTGCTGTGACCCGTACTATTGTGAAGGTTTCTTTTATCCAATTTCCGGAGAATGTGTTAAGCCTGGTTGGTAAGCACATGTCTGCGTGCATGCATGTGAAACAAGCCGATAATATTATGTACATGTGTGGTAATTAATAAGGCATGCATGCCGATATGGCATGCAGTGTGCCATCTACATTCTACAATAATACAATACATATCGATGATGTCACAACGACGTTGATATGGGTTTGAATTCCCGAGGTGTGTTTGTTATTGTGTTTAATTAAATGTGCATTGCACTACCGTTTCTATATATGGGTTATTAGTGCTTGAACCTTGCATGCAGTAGTCTCATCAACAGCAACAATTTACTAACTTATTAGTGCTATATATGGGAACAATTGATTCCAATTTTATAAGTAGTTAGGTTTCACCATTTGATCACTACACCTAATCAAAATGTAGAAGTATTTAGATTAATTAATTGGGTCAAAGGATAGCGTAGCATCTCACTGTACTTCGACCTTGGATTTTCAGAGGGCAAATATTACTCTTTTATTTAAGAACAAGGTGGGCCGTGGGCGACGGTCTGCCTCGTTGCAGCGTGGCTGTTTCATGTCGTTGATCATTCAACGGTTTTTTTTTTTAAAGTAGATAGTGGGCTTTTTTGTGTGTGTGTGTGTGTGTGTTGTGCAAGCCCGTTAAACAGAAAAGAGGTTTTGCAGGGGCACTTTCAATGTAACGTTTCCAACTTCCTTTTCTCCAACATGCCTGCGAACTCGTATTGAGGATGCAAAAGCAAGAAGCTTGTTGATCCCAGTTGAGCACTTGATCGAATCCATTAGCTTGTAAAGGCTAAGTAATATTGAATAGATCCAATACAACTTATGTAGAAACTGTCTTTGATTGTATTAAAGTTTATGCGAAATCTAAACTTTAATCTAAAATACCACATCCGTTGATTTGTTGGTTGATGTGCAATTTTATGTGATGACATGAAGTGCACATGTGCTTACAAGGGTATGACTAATTATTTAACTTATCATACACATGTTACATGCTTGACTTGAAAAGCAATTATTGAAGGTTATTCAAATTTGTAAATCTAATAATAGAACACATTTTGTAACTTGAAAATTTGTGATATGGTTGAAAGCAATATTTTCTTTTAAGTAAGAAACCATGTCTTTTGGGTAGATTTTGGTGAGTTTTTTAGATTATCATGATATTTTTTAAAAATAATTAACAAACTATGTATTCACAATATTAATTAACATAACATATATTTATTTTATTTTCTTTTTATAAAATCAAAAAGCTCTTACAAGATAGAATTTTGAGCAACCATAGTCGCACCTCACATCATCATCTCCTTCGTCCAAGTCATTGCAGACTCCGACACCATCACATGGAGGAATGTTATGTGCTCTTTTGACGATTCCGACGTCAACAAAATCAAGTATCTACGTTTATTTTGATTCGCAAGCAATATAACCAACGAAACCCAATATGGTAATATCATAACAAACTAACGAACAATTTGAAAACAATAATTCTCACAAAGGTTAATACGAAAGTATCTTTCATGTGTATTGATTTGCTCAAAGGCGTCAAAAAATGCCGTGAAGAAACCAAGTCAATCAAGCCAACATTGTACGACGTGTTTACCTAATCGTAATATTATGTTTTTGTTTGCTTGTTAGTGATTCCTCCGAGTGATGACGTTCGGAATCGTGTCGACCGTCGTCACCTAAGACGTAGTCGGCAATGACCAGGACGTCGGAAATGAGGACCATGGCTGATATTTTTATTTTCATCAGTTGAATCATTTTTATTTTAAATTCAATCGTGGAGACTACGCATGATTGGTTGCTAAGAACTCATCTTTCATTTGAGTTCTTTTATTTTGTAAGAATAAAAGAGATAAATATCATGTTAAATGTTTTGCAAAATACATACTTTGTTAATTAACTTTTTAAAATGCTAGGCCGACATGAAAAACTCAAATTTTGGTTATTTCAGCTCAGTATCTTTTTAGATTATAATCATAAAATTTAAACAAGTATGTTCTTACCCGTACATGCAATTTTTAAAAGTAAAAGCTCATTGTCAAGCCAACATCATAATCAATGTGTAATACCTTTGAAAGGTTTCGGTCAACAATATTTGGAAGTTGACTTGTTATACCATACCAATGCAAAAACATGAACCAAATACGCTTACCTTTTAAAAACCTTTAGGTGAAATTAGAGTCCTACAATTTGGTTATATGGTCTCGTTTTACAAACACGTTCAGGCATTCAGCTATTCCACAAACTACACAACACAACATCGTTTATACGACATGCACAAAACTCACACTTCTAATATACGTTGATTCAAACTCCAAGCTGAATTGTTTACTTTACATTTTATCAAAGTCTAACACATTTATTATGTAAAACATCAATCAGATCATCTACTACCATAGGATACGGATTATTTTGTCAATCTTGAATCTTTGATTTCTTATTAATAAGTCACGAAATTTTTCATGCCCCAGTTAATAGTTTACATAATTTGGCAAATGATTTTTGACTTTTGGTTTATTACTATATATATTAAAAGTCATTTAATACGACGTCGTTGATGCTACAGTTGCCACCGCCCGTTTTCTTGGCCCAGCCCATGTTTTCTGGCCCATTTGAACTTTTCTGTATGTGCAGGTTTTAGCTTTACACCTGTCAATCATCGGTATATCATGTACTATTCCGGTTATATAAAAACTTCAACGCCTCTAGAATCTACCAGAGCTTTTCACCGCCTTTACACACATAAACCTAATTCACAAACAACATGAAAGGAAGATCGATCTTTAATCTTGCCATGTCTAACGATCAAAAAAAAAACCAAACGAAGTATTCACCTTATCGCCTGTCTCCCCACTTTCCAGAACACACATGATAATCACACACCCACCGGCTTGGTTTTTTATCATGTTTTCTTATCCAGTATCAAGGTGGTATGAGATGGTGAAGGTGGATGCATAAGGGGTTAGGCGCGTTTGGGTTTGTGTCATTGTTGATGGTGGTTCTTCAATTTGAGGTATCAAGTTTTTTTATTTTTCCATTTTCTTTGGTAAAGAAAAAAAATATATTATGTTTTTGTTGAATTTCTTATTTTATGGGTGATGATGATGGCTTCTTTGTTTACTGTGTGTTGCTTTCTTAGACCCGTATGCAAATTATGATATTTTGTAACAGGGAAGATGAGGAGTTGAAAGGGTTTCTTTGTGAATATCAATAGAAAGTAGATACGGAGATGGCATCAATTTAAGGTATTTTTTGTTTGTAAGTTGATTTAATTGTGGTTTTCTATTATCTGAAGTTTTCGAATCAGGCTTATGTTTTTAGACTTATGTTTACCATATAAGATCAGGCGCGGAACAAAATGAGCTATAATACTTCGTAACTTTGTGAAGGATAAGTTTGCAACAGCAAAATTATGCGGTTAACGATGAAAAAAAATGGGAAAAGGGCCTTAATTGTTGGTTGATAATTGTATGCCATTGTCTGATAAAGTAGTTATTATGTTTTTGATATAACTAATAAGATGTTTTGAGTGTCTCTATAGTGAATAGAAGCGAATTGATGATGGTTACATAATCATTCGATGTTTGTTACAGTAAAAGTCATGTGAAATTCCTTAGGAAGTTGCAGACGGTTGATGTTTGTCATAGGTTGATGTGTGAAATTCCTGTTAAAGTAATATAGTGTATTATTAGCTTTTAAATTTTATGAAATATTAATATGACTTGAGTGTTATCATGATGCTTATTTGCTTAGTATAGTTTATAAGTTAAGAGGAAGTTTTCTTCAAAGAAACAATATCATACTCAGTGCAGTTCTTATTGTTATGTTTGCAGACCATTGTGAAAGAATGAGGACCAACCTAATAAAGATTACGTACTACGACCGAATCATTAGGAAGGTAACTTAATGAAAGTCATCGCATATTTTTTATTGTAAAAATGCTTATCTTATGTTGCTATCGTATTTCAGGCTATTGTTTCTTTGAAGGGAGAGACATGCTTGCTGAAATATGGACGTAGAGTGAAGGCCAAGTTCTGTCCATTTTGCCTTTCCAACGTAAGTTACATTGCGACATATATAACGATTTGATATGTTTCTGCAATGAGTATATTTTTTTCTAAAATTTCAGTGACATTAAAGACATACGTACACTTGACTGTGGAAGAAGAGAAGCCTGTTGGTGACGTGGCCTGAAAGCTTATCTTTTTAACGACAGGTTTACATAGCCATTTGGTTCGTGGTGGAAAGGTACGCCTCTTTAACATGGTTTTATATGCAATTTTATATTTGTATAATATTAGATCTTCAGTCTAAAAAAATATACCAATAGCTTACAGTACCAAAAAATGGCCAACTTCGACACCCATATCTTGGTCTGGTAAGCGCAGGTAGGCTATGATTGCAACCATTACGAGTGCTTCGTGCTGTTCCCACATTTGTGTTGTTCCTTTGTAAATCAATATTTTTTAGTT
Organism: Artemisia tridentata subsp. tridentata; assembly: GCA_021014915.2. NCBI lineage: Eukaryota > Viridiplantae > Streptophyta > Magnoliopsida > Asterales > Asteraceae > Artemisia > Artemisia tridentata. The sequence goes on along the minus strand of CP139508.1, from coordinate 71,887,391 downwards.
CTTGATGAAAGTGGGAGAACCCTTCACTCGACTGCATTTATACACTTTGATGTAAAAAAACATGGATACATGTATCTTGGCTGGGCACCTACATCTAAACAACGGCTGCAACCATGACAAGTGTTCCGTGTTCTTCCCACATTTTTAGATCTCACCCTGGCAACTTCGTAAGATATATGTATACACTATGTTGCTCTTTTATTAGTTTCTCCAAAAACTGGAATTTGTGGTTAAGTACATGTTCATCATGGCTAATCCATTGTTATCTGAACCTCTACCAACAATTTACAGATAAGGTGATGGTTTTTCAAGCGCCAATGTTTCACGATTGAGTTGCAAATGCCCCTATCGGCCGCGATTAATTATTGTAAGTGTTGCGTTCTCTTTCATTTTATTGGAGATGTTACATTTCCTTAAACTTCACGGTTGAATATTGTTGTCACCACTATGCTTACAGTCTATGCAGTAGTGGGAGATATGGGCAAAGTAATACATAAATCGCTAAAAGATGCTGACAAGGTATGTACCAACTGCCCGCTTTATTATACAGAGTTTTCGGATTTATTCGTTACTTCAGAATGCGTGCTTAAAATTCATGCTGCAATTGAAACTTGGAGCGCACTAAAAGAAAAGGTGTCGTATACGTAAAAAAAAAAATTGCTCCCTGGGTGGATCTCATATTATGCCTAAATTAGTCGAGATTTTTTTTTTTTTTTTCAAGTGTTATAAGTCATTATTTGTTTGAGTTTACTCTAATGTTTGCACGAACCAGTTTTTTTTAAGCAATATAGCCATGTGATGAGTTTCTTCATATAATTTGTTATATTCTACTTGATTTGGTGGCAGATTCCGGTTTTCATAAACATGGCTTGGTTCTGATTTGCTTTACTGAACAAGTTTGAAAGAATCAATGGGGAGCAATTGAGTCTAGAGTGTGTGAAATACGCGTACGGCAACGGCACTGGTCTTAAGGAATATGGAAATCACATTTCCCCAAGTTCGGTATAACAAAAAAGTACAAAGAATTTGTAAAATGCTACTAACGCAACAGAAGACTTCAGCCGGTAAGATGTTTCGGATTTGTTTAGTCACTTATGTATGAAAACAACCATAAAGTAGGATTCTGTTTTAAAATTCTAAGTATTAATCATTCAGTGACGTGGTTGTAATTATGATGTAACACTTTTTAAAAACATAACTGTCTTAACACCGTTGGAATCTATCGTGTATGTTCTTGGATTCCAAGTAGAAGCTACATTTACGTGTATTACAGTATCATAAACCGGCAAACTAAAACGCTCCGCCGCAACGCGGCGGAACGACGCCCAACTCGTTACGAGTATATATGATGAGATGAAAAGAATTTTTATATTTGAAACTTTTGAATTTATTGACTTATAGATGCATATTTCAAATTTGTTGTTAAAAAACTTGCCGCTAAAAATTCCGTTGCTATAAACGAGTATTCGTCTAGTTGTCATAATGGTCAGAAAGTAATAAACAAAACGTAGGTTGAGCTAATACTTTGTTTTTTATGTTCATCAATTTTTAGTCTAAATTTGTAAATTAATGGTCAAATTTTTTATGTTGAATAAGCCAATAAGGGTTTTGCTTATGGTTAAATTATTTGATGAAGTGGCGGCTTAACTAAGGAGATAAATATAGTGTAGCTTATTTTTTATAGTGTTGCGGCTTAATTAAGGATCTTGGTCTCATCACATGTGATGGCTTTAATACCATTTAAAAACAAACTACTATCAATAATTAGTTGGGTTAATTCTACAAATAGGTAATGAACTTTCAAAAATTTCTAATATTAGGTAACGAACTTTCTAAAATACTATTACTCCCTCCGTCTCAAAATTATTGTCATGAGAGAGAAATCACAAAGTTTAATAAAAATGGTGCCACTATAAATCTCAATCACTAAAAGAGAATATTCTACTAATATATTCTCTAGTTTTTACTTAAAAAAGAAAGTGGACAATTATTTTGAGACATCCCAAAAAGGAAATGTGGACTATAATTTTGAGACGGAGGGAGTATTACCTATCAAACTTATTGCAACATTCAATGTTAGGCTATATGACCGTTTAAGCTTATTGGGCCTACATGTGACGACAGTTAACCACTTATATCACCCTTTTCCCTCTTTTTCCCCCTCTTTCTTCCTAAACCCTAATTATAACGGTATTATCCCAACTCACTTAATTCTTTCAAAAATCAAAACTAATCCCAAATCAAAATCAAATCAAAACATGTCTTCTTATCTTTGCAATGAAAACTGCAAATGTGACAGGCCATCAATGGTTGTAACGTCTTGGACACCCTCCAACCCTGCTCGACGTTTCATTTGTTGCCAAAACCGCTGGGTAAGCATATCAGATACGTTTTCTTTTAAAGATTATTAAGTTCAATTATTTACTAGACTCTAATATTTGATTGTAGAAACCTGGTAAGAAGAAATGTGATAAATGGGATTGGTACGATCCAGAGGAGGAATGTGATTGGTACAAGATGCATTTGTTTGAGATGTACAGTCAACTTAATCCTAATCAAAGGCGTGAGGTTCAAAGAGAAGTTACACGTCAAAGAAGGATTGAAGAATTGGAGGTTGAATTGCAAAAAGCTTTAAAAAAAGTCAGTATTTGGAAGTCAACCCTTTGTGTTTTTGCAATTGTTGTTTCTTTGGTCCTTGCACTCAAGTAGTCTTAGAATAGTATGCTGGATTGTGTTGTTTTTGTTGTTGTTTAGGGCATTAGTGTTACTAGTGTAGGTTACTAGTTTCAACCTTGTAAATACAATCTATTGTATGCGGTCATGGTTATATGCAAAGTATGGTTTTGCACCTTTATTTGTTACTTAAGCAAGAAACATGGCATTCAGAATATGGTTACAACTGTTTTATTCTAGGGTGGTTTAAGTCATATACTTAAACCACCAACATACATACTTAACCTGCAACCAAAGCCTGTTGAACATGAAAGTGCTTCTAAAGCATCCATTTTTTACCCTTTCCTTTTGGATCTTTGGGATTTTTGACAAGAAATGGTTTGAGACCAATATCTTCACATGTTTTCTTATTTGGCAGCCCTAGGACCTTAATCCTTTCAGCAAAAGCATTCTTTGCAAGTTGTTTTGGTGTCAGATTAGTGCTAGCTTCCTCCTTTTTTGAACTTGAACCCACTTTAGGTTGATAATGATGAAACTCATCATAGCTTGAATCAGAGGTTGAATGTTGAGGCTTAGGAAAATACTCAGACCATGGCGCTTCAGAACTGTCACTGGAAATGGTTATGACTTCTGCAAAAAAAAAAAAAAAAAAAAAGAGTCAATGATTTGTTTTGCAGATCTGATATATGAGTTATGAAAAAGATTGTTGAATACCTGGATTTCTTTTGGAACCCATTTTGGCAGTTGTTGATTTTGTTATAGTTGTGTGATGAAATTGCCATGGTGATTATTGCTTTATATAATGGATCTGATGCAAATTCATATCTTCACACAACAAACCCAAAAACCAAGACTAGTTTTCTTTATTTTCCACCTTCACAACTGCCCATGCTATTGGATACATCTGATTATTAGCATCTCTTCCTATAGCAACTAGGTGACTTAGAACTACCCTCACCATCTTTTGAACAACCCTCACCATCTTTTGAACTACCCTCACCAGCCTTTTTCTTCCTCTGTTCTGCTCTTTTTTTTTAATGTGGCAGTCCCAACACATCTACCTGCTTGCACATCCCTACCACAGAAAGCTAACACTTGCTTCCAATCATTTCTCATAAACCACAGTTGATACCCATTGGCTACCCCATAATTGGCTAAAGCAAGTTTTAGTTGTTCATGGGTCTCAAACCTCATTCCTAATATAGGTTCCATTTTATCCCAATCCTGTGTAGGATCATGTCTTGGATAAATAATACCTGGCTTAGCTCTATACTTAGGATCTATATTATCTGGGTCTTCTAACACTTCTATTACATTTACATTGACTGATTCATCAATGAAACCTCTAAAGTGACCATTATTAGAGCACAATTTGTTAAGAAATGGGTCTTTGGTAGTGACAATCTTAATTTCTACATTCTCATCACCTTCAGTAAACAATTCCACATCACCTAAATCTTCATCATCACTAGAACAATAAGCATCACTAGATTCATACCCCAAATCAACTTCAATGGATTCTGATTTGTCCCTAATATCTAAAGCATCTTCATCAAGATGTTCAGCATACAAATCAACTACCCATTTTGATTCAAAACCAACAGTTAAAAATGCCTCAACATCAGCATCATTTTTAATTTCTTTAATGCCTAATCTTAATGGGGTTCCTACTTTGCAATAATAAAGCCTCCTAAGTGGATTATGCACTAAATGCCTAACTACATAAAAAAGATCAACACATGACATACCTTCAAACTTAAGATCTGTGATTTGCTTCTCATCTGCGTTCATATAATCAAAAGGTTTAATTGTAAATAAACCATCGTGTTTTAGGTTAACTGTGAAAACACGATTCTTGTCGGGTTTACCTTTACCCATTTTGATTATTACATAGATTAGAAAATTATGTTGTGGAATTGGGAATTAGGGTTGTGGAATTGGGAATTAGGGTTCTTGTGGAAATTGGGGGGAAAACGTTTTTGGTAAAGTTATTAGATGAGTAACGTTATTATATGTTTGGTCAAACTATTTTAATAAAAAAATGATTTTTTTTTTTTAACTTTATTAAACGGGCATACAATGGTAACCGGTTGCCAGTTGCAAAGATAGCCCATTTGGGTAATATTTGAACAAATGCAATAAGTTTGATAGGTAATAATAGTATTTTAGAAAGTTCGTTGCCTAACATTGAAAATTTTTGAAAGTTCGTTACCTATCTTTAGAATTAACCCAAATTAGTTTTATAACATGATCTTTTCCCCTTTATTTTGGCTGGAAGCAATATACATGCACGGTTAAAAATTACAATTCAAGAAGGTACTTCTGTGTAACATCATATTTTTAGCCATGTTGTATAAAGGTTATAAGAGCATCACATGTAGTTACTTAAGTCAAAACATACAAAGAGTATCACACGTTTCAGTATTTTCCCTTTAACGTCCTTTCTCACTCACACAGTCAAAAACTCTCCCTGGTTACTTAAGCCAAACCTCACTTTTGAGTCTCACTATAACCAATTAAAACACAAACTCAACACAAAAACCAATTAAAACGAAAAAACAAAAAACTGCTCTTTGGCGCAAGGCAGTGGCTTCACTCGCAAGATGGTGCATGAAGGCCGGTAGGGTGGTGCCGGCTTAACACTGTGCCACGTTGGTTTGACGCTAGTGTTGTGTGACTGCACCCGATGCTCTAACACCACATCTTCTATGCTATCTATAAACCAAAAATGGTCAAAGTGAAAAGTCAAGAAAGTGAAATGTTGAAAAAAATAAAATGAAAATGTTGAAATTAAAAAATGAAATGTTGAAAACATATGTTTCAAAAGGAAACTAGTAATACACATCGAAAACCGGGTTGCCCAGGGATGCTTCAAACCCGTCGGGTTGACCCGGTTTAATTTGACTAATTTTTTCGACCCAACCTGTTGGGATGACCAAGTTTGAATTGACCCCTTTTTTTTATAAGAACGGTTCAACCGGTTGAACCACCCGGGTCGAACCGGGTTTCAAAACATTATGTTTAATCCTCAAATCCTCAAACTTTTACCATTTTTCGTTCATAACCCATAAACTTTTTTTATCAGTAAAACTATCCGCCGCTAAAAAATCTCATTACTATAACGGGTACTCGTCTAGTTTATTTGAAAAACTAGACCTGTCCACTGCTCCACTTTACATTTCCATGTTGTTTAGCTAATTAAATATTGGCCTTTACATTTGATTCTTTATGAAAAAACTTAAATACAATAACACAATATTTTAGTGCTCCAAATAACATGGAAGTGTAAGGTTCACGTACCTTCCGTCAGCTGGATATTCGGATTTTATTATCAGCATCTTTCTTTTCTAGTCTAGAAAAAAATAATTAAAATCCACTTTGTGTGGTCTCTAAACAGGTATTTGGTTTACCTAATACAATTAATTATTCGATAAATCACAAAACTAGCCATTTTACCACACATTCACAAAATACCTGGAAGTCTGACGTTTTACAAAAATACCAATAAAATTCGCAAATGTTGCGAAATTTGCCTTACCTTGCGAAATTAATTCCTTTTAACCCCTACAATGATTTCTGAACCTTTTCTTTTCTTTAACCCCAACATTCCTGTATTTTATAGGAACGAGATGTGCGTCGAACCGCTGCGTTGCGGCGGGGCGACGAAGTGTTTGCTATGTTTGTCGGTTGTTCTGCTGTGTTATACAGTTATACAACGAATCTTGTTCTAAGTCAAACAACATATACAAATGGAAGTAATCGGAATTTCGGGCCTGCTTTGGAGCAAAGTCTGATTTTGGTGGCTGCTCATGAAGATGAGAGAAAGCTGCAATAGCCTTGGAAATTGGATGCCGAAGACCGCCCCATATTCTCCCAAAGGCATTACCATGAAATCAGTGGCCGATTCCATTGACTTCCAGTAAATCTCCATTAGCCACAGCCACCTTAACGGCCTTTGTCTGTTGGAGGCTGCAGTCTACCTCTTTTTGAAATACTGCAATCAATGAAATCTTCACTTCATCTTCCTCCTTGTCCCTGCCATCCTTTGTAGTGCTTGCAAGATGGAGTCTTTCATCGGAGGGCGCTATTGTGAGGTGGTGGAGTAATCTGTAAATGGCAATTGTATAATTAGAACAGGCATGAGTACCCAACAACAAAAAAAATTTTTTTTGATTACCTGATTTAACCGAAAGTAACACGATGTCTGTAACTGCGAACGGCCACCATTAGGAAAACAAATAGAAGGTTCTGTAGCAGCTACAAAAACATGTACAGAATACATATCAGAAAACATTATAAACACTAAACGCTTAAAGATACATAATTAGAAAGAAACTTACAACACAGTGCTTTAGCATCTAATTAGAACAGGTATGAGTAGCATATAAGGAAAGCAGTGCTTCTGCAAATTAACAAACGAATGGAAATATCATTAGATAATCAATGTGAAATACTTAAGTTTGCAGTAACTAATAAGATTAGCAGCTCCCATGCACTAATTCATTGCAATAACTTACTTAATCACTAAAACCAATGAAACCAAGCGAGAGGTTCATTAGCAAGGAATAAAGAAATGATAGATAAGATATATTGTTAGCATTTGTTTGTTTATTTCTGGCCACTTTTAAGATCTTCAGTTCAATAATGTTTAATGCTTTGAAAAAGGCAAGGTAGAATAAATTAGTCTATAGTATGTGGCTGGAAAGTTTGGATACCTGTCAAGAATCTGGCATTTGTAAAAAAGTCTGTGAGCATAAGTACGAAACCTGCAAAACAGTAATGTCCAATTATGGGTGAGTAGATGTCGGCAGTGTGCATTATAGATATGGGCATTTTGTTTTTTTTGTTTTTAGAAGAGAATCTCGTGACTGTCTGTCTTGGATCTGGTTTTCCTATTTAAGATAGCTGAAATGGACATTTGTTTTCATAACTCATTTGATAAGTGTGTAGGAAAATAAAGAAAAGAAAATGTCTAGGCATCCTAAGTGTGATCAGCTGAGAGTTGAGGCCAATTCTAATAGTTGGTCTGATATATTAGTTTTGTATTGTCGCCAAGCTAGTATCGAGGATGTTCATATGGCACAGCAACTGAGTGTGATTTGTGATAGGTTGGCTAGTGTTAACCGTGACAGGCTTTCTTTTATTCAAGAGCTTGAAGGTGTTGGAAATAGTCATGCTCAGAAAACAGCAGAGTATCTAAGAGAAGTGATAGCAAAAGATGAACAAAAAGTCATGCAGATGCGCTTGATAGCAGCTAAATTTGGGTTAAATGCACGTAACAATGATGTGTTTATTATGAAACTTCAAGGTGCAATGCGTTTCTAATTGTGTGGATGCAATTGGAGGATGTTTTATGGTTAATGCTAGTCGATTGTAAGATATGTTTTTCAATAAAGGCTAGTTTCTATGTGAAGCAAATTTATGTTGATTGTAAGATATTTCACTAAATAAAATTAAGAATTTAAGTCAAGTTATAGTGTGGTACTTACGTTTTTGTTTTTAATCCAAATAGGTTGGGAAGAACACAGGAATCCATACAATTTGTAATTTCGTGGAATGCATAAATTCCCTGAGCATTAAAATATATAACATATTATGAAAAGCAAGTGAATGTGTAGTACCAGATGGTGCAGATGTAACATATCTTTGATCAGCAGGTACAGTTGACCATGTGGCTATATGTTCTGGTCTTAGTAAGGCTCAGATATGTACATATGTAATCAGCATTAAGTGCAAGCTGTGGCTGCAACTTAAAGTGCGGTTGCCCTGCCAACGAACATGCAGCTGGGAAAATGGAGATGTACAAACTTATCATCATTGCCTAAAGAATGTAGCTGCAAACGGTTGAGATACAGGATTATAGTTAGAAGATGCAGTAGGAGCAGGGTCAGTTTGAATCATGAAAAGAGCAACAAACATTAGTTACAGTTAAAAGTCTCATATAGCAAGAAAGCATAATTAATACTACCTGTGTGTTGGCAGTTAACATGAGCTCTGTGTGTTCTGAGTGGCTGGCTAGCATTCGTTACAGGATTTGTAACTGTTTGACAAATGGCAGCAGTAGTAGATAACTGTGCATAATTCGCTGGTATAAAAAAAAGGAAAATAAGTTAAGCGCGATAGCAGTAATGGTTAGAATGTTTAAGGAGATTATCTATGCGAACAGCAATTGCATTTTAAATTTACCATAGTGATATAAGTAACACTTATCTGTTGGTCGTAGGCAATAAAATATACTGAGAATGTGAGTATCGATTATTTGACAGGACAAAAATGGTAACAAAATATCAATGATGGATGCAGACACCATGCAAATACGTCAGCAGCTATGTTCGGTGTCGGTACATCCATCACTGATATTCTGTATATTTTTGATTTTCAGCTTCTTTTTATGAGGATGTAGCTTGAATAGAAGTAAAAAAGGAATGCAGGCAGCTGGTTTGAGAATCTGTACAGGCTGTTTTGTCGTTTCGAGTGTCTTTGCACAATTGGGTGTACCACAGGATCTTAGAATAAGCGTCTATGCTGAAATGAATAGATAGTTTTTAATATAGGAGCATATAATTAGTAAATATACATTGGATCATGAAATGGTACAAATGCAATATACCTTGGATCAGCAAGCGTAGTTGAGCGACGGGCTATATGTTCTGATCTTAGTAAGGCTCAGATATGTACATATATAATCAGCATTAAATGCATGTTGTGGCTGCAACTAAAAGTGTGGTTGCCCTGCCAACGAACATGCAGCTGGGAAAATGGAGGCGTACAAAGTTATCATCATTGCCTATAGAATGCGGATGTAAACCATTGAGAAAAAGGGATTTTAGAAAGTAAGAAAAAAGAAGAACGTAAAATAGATGAATGCAATAATGGGAATGGGTATGCGAACCTGAAGAACAGGAATCATCAAGTTCATCGGGTGACAATATTCTCTTATATATAATGTAGCGTCGAGTTTTGCTACAGTTTTTGTAGCAGTGTTGGGCCCGCATTTGGGTTGCAGGCTCTTGTTTTGTGCCTTTTGTTTGTTCCATCTCTTCTTTTAGCCTTTCCCAGACCGCTAATCATGTGGCACACAGGTAATTTTTTTCATTCAAAAATTTAGTTAAATTTTCTAAATCCCCTTACAGTTCCATTTGTTGTTTCACCTTCCTTTGTGCAACTGCTTGCACCAAGCGAGCTGCTAGGTTGTTGAAAGAACAAAAGGAACTGTATGGGAACTTAGAATGAGTAACTATGTTTAAGTTCCAGACATTCTTTTGCCTTATCAAGTGACAGTTTAATTGCAAGGCATTTGCTAAAAAAAGAATTTTACCATAAGAAACAAAGGGCATCTATTACTTCTTTTTTTTTGGTGATAGTAAAAGTTGATGTCATGTGCATGCGAAAGTTAACTTGTTGTTGCCTATCGACAACTGGAGGTGGAGAAAAGATGGTGATCAGCAGTATGGGTCAATTATCGAAGAAAGATGGGAAACAAAAGAGGATAGTGTATAGAAGTAATTTGTGCCAAAGTATATGGCACACTATCCTCTCCGGTTTCCCACCTTTCTTCAAGAATTGTAAACATATGACATGTATTATTACTATCAGCAAAAAAAAAAAAAGTACCAAATAGTCTTTGTTTCTTATGTTTTTTTTTTTTTATTATTTTAATCGACATATAGGTGGAAAATCTGATCTCCACCTCAAACCCCTTTTGTTATTGAAATAGTCTTGAGACAATAGTCTGCACCAGACATATTGATAGACGATTAAAATAGCAAAAGGAATTCGAGGTGAAGGTCAGATTAATAATCCTGATTGTATTAATCTGGTGTGCGTAGCGGTGCTGCTGAATACATGACCTGTTACAGATATTCATAGATGAAAAAATGTGGGTAAAATGTATATAAAGTTACGATTGATGGACAGCAAATGGTTACTTTTAGATAAATAAATTCAATATACCTCAGATCAGGAGCCGTAGTCGAGCGAAGTGCCACATGTTTCAATGTTAGCAAGGCTCAGATATGTACGTTTGTAATCAGCTTGTAATGTACGCTGTGGCTGCAACTGATACTGTAGTTGCCCTGCCAACGAACGCACAGCTGGAAAAAATGGGAATGGACAAAGTTATCATCATCGCCTAAACACTGCGGCTGCATACCATTCAGAAAAAGGCATTTTAGAAAGGCACAAAAAGCAATAAGCTGTATTGAGGAAAAATTATTGTTCGAAGCAACAGATAGGAGGAAACATTTTCTTTACCTGGTAAAGGACGGATACAAAAGGTTTATGTTATGTGCCAGTAAAAGGTAACATTTTTTTTTTGCACAGGCAGACGTGTAGTGACAGAATTGGTTCTGGCCAAGAATATGTTTCAAGTCTGAAAGAAAGATGGGAAACGGAAGAGAATGCTGCGAAGAAGCAATTTGGATCAAACTACTTATCATACCATTCTCTTCCGCTTCTCATCCTTCTTTCCAAATTGAAGTATATTTTTTACCAGAAGCATTTATGTCACTACAGTTATGAGTATGCAAAAAAGAACAATGTATGGTTGCTGCGTAAGTTCAATTGTTAATATCTGGAAATAGAAAAAGACGCCATATTAATAGGTGGTAGTATTCCTGAAGCGAAAATTGATGGTAAACCATAATGAATATTAACTGTTGTTTTTTTCTTAACTTAATAAAGGATATTAGCAATCAATTGATGGATAGTAAATGGTTACCGTCAGATAAATCAATCCAACATACCTCAGATCAGGGGCCGCAGTTGACTGAGGAGGACCTAGACATTTTGACAGGCTCAGATATGCACGTTTGTGATCAGCATGAATTGTGCATTGTGGCTGCAACTGATATCATGGTTGCCCTGCCAACGAATGCATAGGTGGAAAAATGGGAATGTGCAAACCTATCATCATCGCCTAAATACTGTGGCTGCAAACCATTGACAAAAAGGCATTTTAGAAAGACAGAAAAAGGAATAGCTTCTATCGAAGAAAAATTACTGCTCGAAGCAAGACATAGGAGGGAACGTACAGTGTTGGAGTCAGTGTTGGGCTGCGGGTTTGTTTTTTACCCGTTACTTGTGTTTTGGGTTTTTTTTTACTCTGTGCGAGATATGCATTCCTCTGATCAAAATTGATGGCTAATAATATGGACGAATTTTAGAAGATCAGTGAGAAGCAAAATAGCATAGTGTAAAGAAGTAATCTGCACCAAATCATTTCTAAGACTATACTATTTTGCTTCGCATTGATCTTTGATAATTGTAGTCAATTATCAGTGACCGTCTTTTGTTATATATAACATGTATTAAATAGATGCAAACTTTTTTTTTGGCACATATCTTTGTTATTAATTCTTCTACTAAAAAGTATATATATATATATTATATATATATATATATATATATATATATATATATATATATATATATATATATATATATATATATATATATATATATATATATATATAGTGTTAGTGTAAACCTTTTAATAGAATAATGAATAACAAAGATATGCACCCAAAAAAAAGTGTGTATGTATTTATGTATTTTACATGTTATATATATAGTAACCTGAAGAATAGAAAAAACTGGTCAAAATATGTACATGAATACAGTAAACATAAAAACAGGTTGTGAAATATAACTTGCCCTTAACTTCTGGTCATCGCCATATGCAAGAACAGAAACCTGAAGAATAAAAAAATATAAATAAATTATGTATACGAAGACAATGAGTACGCAAAGATTTAAAAAGTATGAATGTTGAGTGTAAATACCATGTAAATATAGTGGTAGGTGAAAGGAGGCAATTATATGCAGTGAGACAGTTCAGTGTAAGAAAAATGTTTGGTACAAAAAACAACAACAAAGTATCAATGATGGATGTATACACCATATGAAACTGGGTATAGCTGCATATGTGCAGTAACCGTGACTGGTTGCCATACATCCATCACTGATATTCTGTCTGTTTTTTTTACAATCTTTAGTTTTACATTATCTGAGTTCGACCTGTAGATAAATTCAGAAATCGATATCATTGGATTGATATTAAAAACTGATTGCAAGAAATAAATATACCTGGCACAGGTGCAAATCTAAGAGATTGGGTTACCAAAAGCTACATATTAACTTCTTTAAGCAGAGTAACAGGTTCATGACAGGCTATGACAACCAATAAGTAACAAAGTTAAACATTTTAGCTGAGGTCTGCGAAGAAGGTATCAGTTTAATATCATTGGATTGATATTAATAAGCGATTGCAAGAAATAAACACACCTGCGACGGTTGCAAATCTAAAAGTTTGCCCTGCCAAGTGGCAGAACTCATCAGAGGCTATTGTGCAAACATGTACGTGCGTTCATCATTTGATATGAAAATCACAACATTTGTACAGCAGGCATAAAAAGTTTACAACGAATAAGCGACAAACTGAAACATTTTAGCTCAGATCTGTGAAGAAGTTATGAATTTCATATCATTGGACTGATATTAATAAGCGATCAGAAGAAATAAATATACCTGGCACGGCTGCAAATCTGAAAGTTTGCCCTGCCAAGTGCCAGGGATTCATTTCTTAAATCAGGGTCACAGACTCATCACAGCCTATTGTGCAAACATCCATGCATGCTAATTATCTCATATGAAAATGACAACATTTCTACAGCAGGTGTCAAAAGTTTACAACCAATAAGTGAAAAACTCAAAGAATTTAGCTCAGATCTGTGAAGAAATTATGAGTTTTACATCATCAGAAATAAATACACGTGGCACGGCTGCAAATCTGAAAGTTTGCCCTGCCAAGTGCCAGAGATTCACTTCTTAAATCAGACTCACAGACTCATCACAGCCTATTGCGCAGACATTCATGGATGTTAATTATTTCATATGAAAATGACAACATTTCGACAGCAGGCAACAAAAGTTCACAAAGAACATGTGCACAACTACCAAGAAAATCACAGGGAAGAGACATGTATAAATCTTCAGCGAATTCTATCATTTGTTAGCGATCGGAAAAAGGCTAAAAGAAGTGATGGAACAAATGAAAGGGAAAAAGTGGGAGCTCATAACCCAAAATCGAGGCCAACACTGGTACAACAACTGTAACAAAACTCCACGGTCCATTATATATAGGAGAGTGCAAGAGCAAAGGAGGTGGTCATCACATTCTCCATTGCATTCTCTCATTTGGTAGCAACACCAGCCACTCTAAATCGAGGGCAGTTGCAAAACGGATCCGGTTAGATAGGCAGTAGTCATACCATGATATTTAAGAACTGTATTGCCGAAACCTTTGCAAGGAACACTAAACACACAGCATGGCTGCAACCGCAATCTTAGTTACCTTGCCAAGCAACATGTGTTCAGAGAATGTAAAGTGACAAAATTATCCCAGCTGCTGCACAGAGACAGCTGAAAAGAGGTGGTGGCTGCAAAATAAGACCGGTTGCTTAGCTATTGTTTAGACCATGCCGCCCGGTAATTACCTTGCCACCACCTGATTATATAATAGCCGAAGTAAGCTGCTGATTGCCTTGCCACCAGGTAATTATATAATAGCCGAAGCAAGGTAAACGTGTATACGAAACAGGTCCAGTCACATAGTTAGCATTCATACTATGACATTCAAGAATTGTGCCGCGAATACCTTTGCAAGGCAACTGTAACACCAACACAGAAGAAAAAGGCAAGTAAGTAAACTGAATCGCGGGGAAAAAATCTGAGACGTCGGTTACACCACTTGATATGGCACTCATATCTGCCATTTCAGGTAATAACAGGTATAGGTAACATATCAAGTGAGCTAATAAACGCATCACAAACATGAAGATAATATTTTTTAGCCACACAAAACATCGAAAAGGCAGCTACATAGACCTTAAAGAAACAAAATACCGGTAGATTACGGCAAAAGCAGTAGCCACATAAGTAAAAGATGAACATAACCAAAAGACATGTAAAACAGCAGGTATCATAACGGGCGCGCACGCAAGAAGCACAAAAAAAAAACACCGTGACCGAAACAATGAACAAATAACGTACAACAAAAAAAAACACCAACCACCACAAAGGAGAGCTACATAAGCAAAAGAAATCTAAAAGACCATAACCGATCCGCAAGTAAACAACACTGGCAACCAAGCACACATAACGGAACGATGAACAGATAACCTATTACAAAAAAAAAACAGTAACTACCACAAAGAACAGCCACAGAAGCAAAAGAAATCTAAAAGACGATAACCGATCCGCAAGCAAACAATACCGGCAGGCAACAAATAAGGTACAACAAAAAAAAAAACGCTAACCACCACAAAGAACAGCTACGTAAGGAAAAGAAATGTAAAAGACCATAACCGATCCGGCAAGCGCACATAACCAAACGGTGAACAAATAAGGTACCACATAGAAAAACAGCAACCACCAGAAAGAACAGGCACATAAGCAAAAGAAATCTAAAATACCATAACCGATCCGCAAGTAAAACGATGAACAAATAAGGTACCACAAAAAAAAAACAGTAACCACCACAAAGAACAGCTACATAAGCAAAAGAAATCTAAAAGATCATAACCGATCCGCAAGCAAACAACGACGGCAGGCAAGCTACCTACCACAAAAAAAAAGTAACCACCACAAAGAACAGGCACATAAGCAAAAGAAATCTAAAAGACCATAACCGATCCGCAAGTAAACACCACCGGCAGCCAATTAGGGTTTCGGTAGAAGGCAGTAGAACGTGCAAGAATAAGTGAAGTGTTAGGTACCCGGATTGATAGCTAAAGAAGCGAGGGGACAAACCAAAGGAGAAAAGCGGGAGCCCACAGCCCAAAACCGAGCCCAACACTGCTACAACAACTGTAGCAAAACTCGACGCTAAATTATATATAGGGTAATTATTATAAGAAGTTAGATTTTTTTAGTATTTTGTAAATGTATTATGACAAAACTGCTGGTTTTGTGATTTTCCTTAATTCTTCATAATACAAAAAAATGAATTATTGGAGCCAGATGACAAAGTAACAACAAGTGCTTGGGCCATAAATAAAATTGGTCTGAAACAATATACATTTGCTCAAAATATAATGGGCTCATAATAATGAAATTCTTTTGATTTAAATGGGCTCAATTTATTGTATGGGCTTTTAAACTATTCATTGTATCCGATAACAAAAACCTTTACGTAGGTTATTAATGCACCAAAATGTAACCAAATTTAATATTTTGGCATTCCATTTAATGAAATCTACTTTAAGAAACTGCTGTCTTCTGATTATATCATTTGTATAATTTACTTGTTATTAACAGCAGTTTATATTTTTTTAACAGAAACGGACTTTATATAGTTTTATGTGTTTCAAGGATTCGTGGTTAATTTTTGACATCATGTGTAGAAAGCCAATTGACGGGTATTCGTGACAGAAGCTCGAATATTTCATGATGCAAACTTGAGTTCTGCTTAGGAGCTCGAATAACATAGAAATATATAAGAGACAACTTAGAAATATATAATGTCTAATTATTTTCTCTTTGATAACTCCATAAAGTAGGAATTGATCTCTTTGAATAAGTTATTAAGATATCAAAATTCTCCGAAGCAGGGCTACATTCATTCCTTGCGTAAAATTTTCATCCATTTGATGCTATATGTTAGGTGAGCCAAGCGCCTGTCGTTATAGAAGCATATTGACACTAGACTATGCTCCTATTGACTGCATTATTTTATGTTATTACTAATTACTTAAATTGCAAATAAATATGTCAAAGCTGGATCATTAATAACAACATCAGTTCATTGTTATAAGGTTGGCAACCGGTTGGAAAAGTGTGTTTCAACTCAGCCAGTGTGCGCGAGTTAAGTTCCCAGATGCCCAGTTTTTTTTCCTTCGTTTTCTTTCCAATTTCAACTTATCAAAAGTCATTTTTGCAACAAAAATTTCCAGAAATTTTAACTCTCTTCCGTGTTCATAAACGTTAAAAACACAAACCACAACTAGAAAACATTGCAGACTGAAAAACGTTTTCCCAAGAATTATTTGACGCAGCTGCTATGCTCCCTACTAAAAACACACATACTTTTACTATGTCATCACAAACAAAAACTCTAAAAATAGTATGCAACTAATTAAAAACTCACACCAAGTTTAGGCATACAATTAGTCATGAGTTTAGGTCTCCAAATCCTTTCTCGGTTATAATATAATAACAGACTGCTCTTAGTTTCCATGAGACTTTCAAGAAGTAACTGAACTTTTTATATTGGATACACAAAAAATTGTATAAACGGTAAAAAAAAGAAAGAAAGACATGAGCTTATAAAAGAAACTTATCAATCCTAAATTTAACTGTGAATACTATCTCATACGTTGATTGTTTATGTACTCTAAACAAGATTATATGATGATAGTATTATTACCCATGGAAGAAAAAAAGAATCGATAACCAGGTTTAAAAGGTAGTTTGGTGATCGATGCTACTTGATATATTGATTAGGCGACACAAACGTCTCATTGTATCTCACTATTTCAGAGAAACGCATGTTGGCGATAGGCCACAGTTCTTTGCCTTTTTCTATCCCTTTGCAAGGCTTGTTCTTTTTCACCTTATTTCTTTTCAGATTTACGTTATAAAGATAAGGACCTGTGCCGCCGTAGCAACTTGTGCTGCCGTTGTAACTGTACATCAACATTCCATTGCTCATCAAATGCAGTGGGTTCATCATGTAGTGCAAATCACTATAATCTCCCCGATAAGTTTCCATCTTCTTCCAATTTCCTTCTTCATTAATCTTCCAAAGTTAGATTAAATTGGGCTACCCCTACAACTCCGACCGAGGTACGTCAATTATTATGACGTGTTGGATATTACCGAAGATTTGTCAAAGGTTTTCCAAGATGGCAAAACCTTTAACCAAATTGAATCGAAGGATGTGAAGTGTAACTAAGGAGAAAATCGACATTGTGGGAACCTCTATGATATGTTAGAAAATGAAAAGCGGCTTCTTAAAGCGTTCCGATGGAACTTGATGCTTTGGAGATAGAAGTTGAATACCCCCACGGGGTATTCGTGATCTGATTATGCATAAGTTGCAAAGGTCAAAATTTTCCATCCACCTCGAACTTGTTAGGATGTATCAAGATCTGGAGAAACTGTATAGAGTGACCTAGCATGGAGGCCGACATTGCAATATATGTCGGCAAACGCTTAACATGTTCAAAAGAGAAAGTCGAACATCTGAAACTGTTAGAGTTATTGGTACAACCCGAACTTTCCGTTCTGAAGTGTGAATTAATTATCATGGACTTGACACCAGATTTCCAAGAACAACTAGTGGTTGGAATAGTATCTGGGTAATTGTTGACCGTCTTACCGAACCTGCTCATTTTCCCGTTATCAGTGAAAGCGATAGTATGGACAAACTTGACCATCTATACTTGGACGAAATTATTTCCCTGACATGTTGTGCCAATACCTATCATCCCCAATCGAGACAAACCTCTCACGACAAATCTATGGAAATCACTCCGGACGATCTTGGGGACGGATCTCGACATGAGTACTGCATAACATCTCCAAACAGATGGTCAGAGTGAGAGAACCATTCAAATGTTGGAAGATATGCTTCTAGCCTGTGTTATTAACTTTGGAAAGAGGCTGGGAGAGACATCCGCCTTTGCCCAAACTTTCCTAAGATAATAGAAATCCCGCCAGCATCAAGGCTATATCGCTTGAGGCACTTTGTGGTCGAAAGTGCCGACTCTCTACCTGTTGGACCGAAATTGGAAACAACCAACCCACTGATACTAAACTCATCCATGAAACCACTAGAAAGATCATCTAGATCACAAGAGAAAGGCGAATTGCTCCTGATCATTAGAGGAGTTATACTAACGAACACCGTGAAACTCATGAATTCCGAGTGAGGGCAAGGTGATGTTCAAGATATAACCATGTAATGGTGTAACCCGTTTAGTAAACGTGGGAAGCTTGACCCTTGCTATACTGCTCTTTTCAAATTTTTTGCTAGAAACAGACCGGTAGCTCACGAGACTTGAACTACCATCGGGACTTGGCGAAGTCCACAATACTCTTGATGTGTGTAATCTGAAGAAACATTTTCGGAAGAAATGGCCACTGCAATCCCTGGATTTTATCCTGCTTGATGAACGTTGAATCCTGTTGAGGAACTTATTGAAATCTTGAATCGTGAAACCTAGCAATCTAAGCCAGGTCGCATTCCTGTTGTTAGAACTTGTTGGAAATCCTGAAACAACCCCGAACTCACGTGGAAGCGTGAGGATGAAATCGAGCGAATATGTTCTCATCTCTTTTCAACCTTAACAGGTAACTTGAACTGAAACCCAGGACGGGTTTCTTCTGAGGCTGTGACAACCGGTAATTTTTTTGGGATTATTTTAATGCCAAATTTTGGTTTAAAACGAATACTAATATATGGGCACCGGTTTGGGAACGTATTGGGGATTTGTTTTGGAATATATGGAATATTGCTGGAATACTGTTACGTGATATATGAAGTTTCCCTGTAGAACTCGAGATTTAGCATAACGTGAGTCGGCACAGTCTAGACCTAATAATACGTGTAATGTTTGATTTTAGACGCGTTGAACGAACGTAGACGAATTTAAAGTCATTTTTAACGGAAAAACGATTTTAAAAACATTGGCGCAACTTAGAACGTCATAAGAGCACTTTTGATACACTAAACGAGCCCGAGAACCGTTTTAGCAAAAGTTTAACAAAACTACATGATGGGTCCTTGTGATTAATATCCGGCCGCCCCCCCCCTTGATTTGGAGAAATTACACATTCGGCCCTGCTGGGGGATATAACCCTCACATCCCTCACCCTCACCCCCATTATCACAAACCCAAAAACACTTATTCCCTCTCCCCTCCCTTTGAGCCGGCGCCTGCTATCACTCCACCACCACCGTCACCGCCCTCCACCACCACCAAATAACTACACCACCGTCATCACCGCATCACGATCACCACTATTTCGTGGTGCACGCACTTCGAAACCCACCCTGAAACTCACGCGTCGCCACCATTCGAGTTATTTTTGCTTGTCACGTGTAGATCCGAAGGTTTTGGAGGTGAGACACACTGTTTCACACTTGTGTGACACGGTGTGAGTCGAACTCGTTTTGAACGAGTTGTTTTTCATTGTTTGCGAATGGGTTTGGGTTTAAAACTAGTGGGTTAGCCGTTTTTATAAACTAAAAACTAATAATAGTCACGTTTGGTATCGTGGTTGTGGTCACGGTTGTGTTTGGTTTGGTTGTCGAGTCGTGTAGTCGTGTAACGAGCCGGAATAAGCTCAACCGAGCTTATTCCGTGCTTATGGTCATATTTGGTTTAGCTTATTTATTTATTTATGTTATTCGAGGGCTTGGTAAACCCTTTTGATGGTTTCGGAATTGTAACTTGCAACATAAAGGGTAGTCAAGATCCTTGTGGTCTCGGCAAAATTGTTGTATGGCCGTTTTGGTCGAACACGTGACTTGGAAAGCCTTAGCCGAGACCTTGAGTCTCGGCCGTATGTTATTTTTGGTTCGAATGGACCTTGGCTCATATATTGGTTATAGCCGAGACTTGGTCTCGGCGAGCTAATAAGCATGGACTGTATAATGATTATAATTGTTGTTGAACCTTGATATTGATTGTGGCATTGGGACTCAAGCCGTAGGATGTATTTTGGCCGAGATTGATTATGGTTGACTTGATATATATTGACTTGAAACGATTATGTTTATGGCTACGAGTGTTAGCCGAGACCACGTGATCTCGGTGCGACCTCGACGTGCCCAAAAACTTGATATATACTTGGACATATGGATATATATTGGATTGGTTGACTTTTGACCCAACTTATAGCCGCGAGAGTTGTGGAAATGTGACTTGATACGTTATCTACATGTTATAAAGCAAAAACGAAAGGAAAAGGATTGGAAATGGTTAATAAATAACAATTTAATTGTTAGTTAATAAATAATAAATGTTATATATACTTATGGGAAATATAAGTTTAGGAAATAACGGAAAAACGCGAGGTTACGAGAACGTATCGAGGCACATTTGCCTTAGTATAATTTTTATTGCCATTGTGGGAATTAATTGTGAAGTTACGGATCGGTAACGTTAATAAACTCGACCGACATGGTTACCGGACTTATTGGGACGAAGAGCCCAAAAAGGGTCCGATAAGTACGTTGGAGGAAATTTATTAGTGTGTAAACCCATCCCATCGACTTATCATTTATTGTGATGTGTGGGTTTAGCTTTGGATTAATAAACAAGACGAAGGAATTCTTGGGCTTACCGAGTCAACATATTCGGTAAGGACCCAACGATTCGTCCGGATACCTTATGTAAAACCTTGAATTCTGAATCCCTAATTTTGTGTCTAATTTGAAATTTTACCAAAGTTATGTAATAATTAATAAACCTAAACTATATGTTATATGTAATAAAACATTATATGTTTCACCTAAGATCAATACTTAATAAAAATTTGTTACATTAATTTCCTAATCCTAAGTCCAAAATCCGGTTGCCCACCACCCTTTTGTCACACATTTTCTTCTTTTCAAATACAAGAGATAAGATCAAAGATCAAAGTGTATATCCTCAATTAATTGGAAGATCTCTTTGTCTATCTCCTTGGGCTCAATCACACGACACACCCCATAACCCATGATACGGTCTTTATTAGTTTCCCCCCTTATCACACGCTTTCCCCCATCCCATATAACATACGGTTTTCCCTCATCCCCTCATCCATATTATACGGCTCTTAGTTCCTGCCCTATACCGAACCCTAAAACCTGCTATACATCACTTTTGTTAGCTCTCAAAGATCAAGTGTTAGGAATATAAATATTCATATGAAGGTTCGGTCACCCCGAATATCTATTTAGCATTTACATAGCTCGTAGGCTTATTTATATTAGCGTAGTAATATTAGTATTAGTATCAATAGTATTAGTCGTATTTATATTTGTGGAGTGGGTCGGGGCTTTCCCCACTGTCAGCTCACTCCACAGCCCACTAGGGACACTAATAGTAGTAAGTATATAAACCCTTCCCACACTTTGGAAGGGTGGAACTCTTCACACATTTAATCTAATTTTTACAGATTTTCTTTCAAGGGTTCCCTCTCTCTTTCTCTAACATCACACTAACTCCATGGGTTTCTTGATCTTTCAAGATCCAAGACCACCCAAATAGATCCACACAATCAAAAGGTTAGATCTCACAATTGGTATCAGAGCCAGGTTAGGTTTGATTGATTGTGTGTGCTTGGATTTGTAGTCTCTATTTTCTTGTCTCTTTATTTGTTTGATTCGAACCATTTTTTATTTCTCGTGTTTAATTTGCTTTGGTTCGAATAATATTCCAAGAAAACTGGTCTGTTTGTGGAACTTTATTTCAAGAAGTTGGGCCTTAACATTTGCTCTTGTTCGAATCAGTAGTTCATGAAAATTGGCTTGTTACTTTTGGATCTTCATTTCAAGAAGTTGGGCTTTACTGTTTGTGGTGGGATATTAACACTTTGTGATATTCACTAGTTGGAACTCTTGTTCTTCTTGGTTAAAAGTACTTGCTAAAAGACGTTATTCACCTTTGGTTTCAATCTTGGTTCGAACGAATGCCTATTGTTTACAAGCCCAGTTTGGTTTATAAGTCCATCATCTCACTTTAGTTGTTCACTGTTATGGTATTTTTGTGTTGTTTCTGTTTTGGCAAAGTCCTTGGTCGCGGTTTGTGGTAAAAAGATAAATGTTCTTGGCAGCGGTTTGTTGATGGCTGTGGATGTTGTTGTTAGCGGGTTGGCAAATGGTTGTTTTGGAAGCTAACTTAAACCGGAATGAAAACAAAATTGGTGAAAGTGACACTTGCGGTTTGGGTAGCGGTTTGAGGCTGTTCTGTAAGGATGGCGGGTTGTTTTTTTATCTAAAAGGGGTTAGAAAACAAAAGATGATGAAAGTGACAGTTTTGTTGTGTACCTGTAGCGGTATGACCAGTCAACAGCGGTTTGAATTTTTGGCGATTTGAATTTTTGGCGGTTTAATCTTCAGCGGTTTGGGTCCTAGCGGTTTAGTGACTGTAGCGGTTTTGACTTTTTGGCGGTTTGACTTGTTGGCGGTTTGCTATTAGCGGTTTAATCTCTAGCGGTTTTTGTGACTGTAGCGGTTTAGTGACTGGCGGTTTAGTAACTGTAGCGGTTTGGTGACTGGCGGTTTAGTGACTGCAGCGGTGTGCCACAGTTGTCTAGTCAAGAAAAGTCAAAGTACTGAAAAGAAAAAGAACTGAAGATGTAGAAAAGACCACTACCAGACCATATGCCAGACTCAGTTAAATTATATCATCAGTCACAAGAACAAACAACTCGAATCCAAACCGTTTTGGTTTTCAAACAACAACAAAACCAGTAACCACATCTCATATTCTTATGACTTCTATGGTTTATACGAATCAAGAAAAATCAACCCACTTTAAACCAACTCAAATCCAACGCTAACCTATTGATGAACTCAAATAAGTACATTTTATTACCATCATTTATCCTATTTATTTGAATTGTTTTATTATATTATCTGTGAAAATTGATACGTTAATGTTTACTTTTGTAATTCTCAGGTAAAAACAAGTGTTATGTGAAACTTGGCGATTTTGGACTAATTATGGAGCAAAACAAGCAAGAAGTTAAGAGTCTACTGAAATATACAAGATCAAGATCATTCTACTCCAGATACGCCGCATCTTACTTATTACATACGGCGCATCACTATTAAGATTTCACAAGATATTATCCAAGACGGCAAAGGACATGCGCCGCATACAAGAATGGAGTTACGCCGCATCTTCTGGCGGTGTACGAATATTCCTGAATATATTAATCTTGGACCCCACGCGAAGTTAAGTAAATGCGCCGCATCTACTTATTCTATGCGCCGCATCTTACCCTCAGACAGAAACTATAAATACCCCAAGGTCAGACGAATTTCAAAAAGTTAGGCTAATATACGAAGTACGAGAAGACAAAAACCCTAAGCCGAATTCAGACGAAATAGCAACACAAGACACACCTTGAACGAAGATACAAGAGCTGTAAGAAGTTCCTGCATGTATTCAATTCATTAAGTAGTTTTGTTTTATTGTATTAGTACACTTTAATTCATCAGGATTGATGGGCTTGTGTAATGTGACAACGGAAAGATTGCACTCCTCTTAAAATTGCTTTCCCATTAATTAAAGTTTATATGTTGATGTCTTTGGTGACTTTTATTAGTGCATTGATAACCTCTGTGTCTAGCTGAGCATTGATCGGGTCGCCATGCCTCTGTCCTCGCCTATTTATTTTATCGCCTATGCATTCTATCGTCTGTAGAAAAGTAGGAAGAAAAGGTAAATAGGATAGTCATAAGTAATCATTAAGGGTTTACTCGCCGATAAGATTAGAGCCAACGAGAAAGGGATTAATCTCGGTGCGTTGCATCGAACTATACACTTCATATAAAACTAGCAATAAAACAAGTGACAAGCTACTTAACTATCAGGACAGGTCTTCTTATTGTCTCAAGTATCTATCTGTGTACGTGTGTGCTATTCGCTGATTCGTGCTTATTAGTTTAGTTTATATTTAATCACAATCAAACCGTGCCTGTCTCTCAGGCTGAAACCCCCTTGCGTTAGATTAGGTTGTATAGCTAACTTAAGATATTAAAATACTGATTAGAATAATTAGATAATACGTTCCACTCTTAGTGATCGACACTCTACTTACCATTATATTCATACTGACCGGGTACACTGCTCGTTAAAGTGTGTGTTATTGATAAGTCGGCTAAATATAAATTTAAAACTTGAATACTGCTAAAACCACAACGACATACCGTGGGTATAAATTAGAGCATAACATACGCACACATCACCTATTTCATCACTCTCATATATCAACAGCAAATCAGTTAAAGCCTAAATCGAACAAGAACAAAACCACGATCATAACCCAATCTCACATATCTCTTTCGTGTAGTACAACATATACCCAATGTCATTTACAAGAACAAATCCACGAAGTTTTCATCTCAGATTTAAATCGACAAGAATCGAAAATGAAAAGTAATTGATCTCAGGTTATCTCTTTGGTTACACACCGATTTGTTCACCGAACTAAACAACAAGAGATTATCATCATAGATCATTTTCGAAGCATACACTTCTATTTAACTATCCGAAAATCATAATGAAAGAAAAAGACAATAACAACAATGTTATCATCTTTCCTTTTAATTCGGTTATAATAAAACACAACAAATAAGACACCTACCCGAGACCCTCCAAAGGATCTAGAAGCGATTCACTTGCTTTATTGATTTGGATTGAGCAGAACATATGGACTATATTAGGGTACGGTTGTGAGTGTATGTGATGATTGATTTGTATGTTGGATCGGTTTGATGAAGGACGAGATGTGTTTAGATCTGGATTTGAGAGTTAGGTGAGAGAATGATGATGGGGGCTGTTAGTTTAAGAAAAATGTGTTTAGGGTTAGGGTAATATGAAGATTACCGTGTGTGATGGGTGATTTTCATTTTATCACTGATTAGATTTGGGCTGATGATTGTTACTGTATAATATTGCCTGGCCCATTGCTGAAACTATTCGTGAACTAAAATCTCAGTTTCGATGATTTATATTGGACTGAACCATTTAGTGGGCTTGTGGTCTTCTACCTCGATTGGGATACATGGCTTATGGACTGGATTTTTGTTGGATGATTTGGATGGGCTGCAATGTTACAGACGATTAAATGGACTACCAATGTGCTATCAAATATTTGTTGATACTATGTTTTGATATTTATTGGTATAATGTGAGGTGTTTGGATTTACAAACTTTCACGGGGTTACACACGTCACGGCTAGTACGTGGGGTATATGAATGTCAACGTGACTGCAGAGTTGTGGATTTGACAGCATTGTCCTATTTGTGTCCGCGACATGAGTGAGCCTGCGATATGATCTTTGCGATTTGAGTTATAGTTGACTAATTGCGATTTGGTTAATTGCAAATTGACAAGTTGCTATTTGACTTGTTGCGACTTGACTGATTGTGATTTGACCAGTTGCAATTTGACGTTGCGAGTTGACACTTGCGATTTGACTAATTGTGATTTGGTTGATTGCAATCTGACTTGTTGCAAATTGACAATCGGTGACTTGACTTGCTGCGATTTGATCAAGTCGTGATTTGACTCATGTGACTTGAATTTCGAAGATTAGTATTGTACTTCACTCTAGGCTACTCTTGTTGATTTCACGGTTTCTCTTGTAGATTTTAGAAAATCCCGCGAAAGATTCGATTTCTCGGTTTAAATCTCAAGAGTAGTAAAATCCCGTCAAATCAATTTTGGACAAGTAAGGCGGGACATGGATTGTGATATAATAAAACTTACGGGGTCTGACTATTTTTTGGGGATAAGTTTGTGCTTCGAGTTCAGTAGAGATTGGGAAATTATGGTAGCTTGGTTGGTTTGTTAATTCACGGGTTGGTGTACTTAGTGTCTCAAACATCTCGGGGTTGGATGGATGCACGATGTTTGATGACCCTTGCTCGAGCGTATTTATGGTGATTAGACTTGGAAGTTCAAGAAGTGGATATATACACTAAAGGATGGAAGGTTGGGTATATATCACTACCTATATTTAAAGGGGTTACGTTGTTGTGCTCAATATAGGTTCTAAATCACAAATTTAGTGCAAGTATAAGTCGCGAACTTGTTCTTTATCAAGCTTCATCAAGTGATTGTTGTCTCTCAAGCTTCTAATGGGATTGTAGTACAAGATCTTCTCAAGAGGTAGTCAGACTTAAAGACAGGAGGTGGTTGTTCAGAGACGTGGTTTAACCTTTTTACACATTCTAAAGTTAAACATATTTCATCAAGCGGTTTTGGCATATTATGAGCTTCAGGGAACTTATTAATCTGCTAAACCATTGATGAGGAGACAAACAAGGGGTTACTACAGGAGAGTCTTAATCACCATCTTCTTTGCAGTAGTTTTATTTGCCTCTCTCCATGTGTCTATGTTGTGCTTGTCAAATTCACAATCATCACGGATTCTCAGCTTTGGCAAAAAGGTCATTGCATGCCCTTTTTGAGGGGGAGAATTAGGCGCGTGTTTCCTAGCGGCGGTTCCGGTTACAGCGGGTCAGATCGTAGTGGTTCAGTCTCCAGCAGTTTGAATCTTAGCAGTTCCAGTTTCAGTGGTTTGGGTCTTAGCAAATTGCCTAAGACTTCAGCGGTTTGATACTTACTGTTGTGCAGTTTGTTCTTGAATTTATTTCTCGGTTAAATCTCAAGAACTGTAAAATCCTGTACACAGTACGACAACTATTCCATGCACTGCACCTGATAACATCCAAGCAGCTGGGTTAGCCAGCTATGTTTGATTGGACTGACTATGAGTCATGGGCACTGCTAAGAATTAGCGCATGTTTCTTCTCCTTTTGGCTAGTCAACAACACAAGATGATCACGAAGTTCATTTTAATGTATTCTGATACTGGAGGGTTAGACATCTATGTTTGATTGGACTGACTATGAGTCATGGGCACTGCTAAGAATTGTTTCAATATGTTTCTTCTCCTTTTGGCTAGTCAACAGCACAAGATGATCACGAAGTTCATTTGGTATTCCTCATTTGAGATTGAAGTTGAATTTCACGAAGGCGTCTACTTAGTTTATCATGAAGTCGGGGTTGGTTGGATGCATGACCTTCAATGATAACTTGCTCGTGCTTAAAATTTTAAGTTGAAGACTTGGGTTATCTAGTTACCAGCAGTCGGGGTAACTATCACTTAAGAGTCATGGGAGTACTCAGTGTCACACGTCAATGACGTTGTCGATAATCGCAAGAGGTGGTAATGTCTCATACTTTGGTTGGGTATTGAGCACTTAATTCTCTACACCGTTCTTCCAACAATTAGTGCAAGCTTAAGTAACAAATTTGGGGATTTCTACTTCAGTTTTCAATATTGGTATATCTGGTTTCCTTCATCAAGTGGTCACTAATCTGTGTACAAGGTTGGCTA
The DNA here is from genome assembly GCA_021014915.2 of Artemisia tridentata subsp. tridentata. Taxonomy (NCBI): domain Eukaryota; kingdom Viridiplantae; phylum Streptophyta; class Magnoliopsida; order Asterales; family Asteraceae; genus Artemisia; species Artemisia tridentata. Next base: position 71,859,589 of record CP139508.1, on the reverse strand, counting down.
GTTGGCCAAAGTTTTTAAAGGTTGTGATGTGATCTGTAATACTCACGAGATATACTTAACCCAAACTGATATTCACCAAAATCAAATCAGTCATGCCACAATCAATTTGTTACCGTCTCACGGTTTTTTCTTGGTTTTGTAAAATCCCGCGAAAGAACTTATTTCTCGGTTTAAATCATAGATTTGTAAAATCCCGTGATGATGGGTTATACGCTCTTGACCGTGATCGGGTTAAAACCATTATCAACGTTCAGTTATAACATCATAAAGGGCTAGATCGGGGCATTTAAACGACAAGATGTGACTACGGCGTTAATTCATTATTATTTATTTGAGGCTGAAGTGAAATTTCATGGGTGCGTGTACTTAGTATCTGAAGACATCGGGGAGGTTGGATGAAGATTCTTCAAGATCCTTGTTCGAGCTTTCAACATTTACAATGACGAGGACTTGGATATCTAGTTATTTTTTTCTTTCTCTCTTTTACAAAATAACTATCACTTTAAGGAGTCACGTTGTAGTGCTCAGTGTCACATGAAGTTGTGGATATCCAAGAGGTGATGTACGTCTTATACTTGATGGTTGGTTGGTTGAAGAGTATAGAGTACTTAGGGATTCGATGTTGCACGAAGTCTCTGCACTGCTCTTTGTCTCGCATTCGTACAAGTTTAAGTCACAAGTTCGGGTTATGTTACTTCAGGCTCAAGTTCATCATATTGGGTTTTTCTCCATCAGTGGTCACGACTTTAAGCCGACAAAATGATAATGGGGTTAGTAACGAGTTTGATGAGAGAAGTAGTAAAGAGAGAGTAATGACGTCTGTACACATCAGTGCAGGCCTCGCTCTTCATCATAATGGCGTCTGCTGACAACTCTTCAGGCCCCGTTCATCAAAGAAAAGAAAAGTGTATGCTTGAGTGCACTTTATATTCTGAAGAAGAGGATTCCTCTTACTTATGACCATTCTCATCAACAAGCTTCATGCTCTTCCCATGATCATTCAGTCATCAAGTGGATCAACCTACAGTGGAGTATACTTTTATTCACATATTCAACCAAAAATTGCAGTTGACAGGCATATGCAATTTTTGAAGGGGGGGAAAGGGTGAATAAACAACATGTCAGTCTTCAAGAACCGTCAAGTGGAGCTACTTACCGTTGATGGTATTAATATTCACTAGTTCAATCATTCAAAAATTGTAGTTGACAAGCATATGCAATTTTTGAGGGGGGAAAAGGGTGAATATTATTCAACATGTTGATTGATGATTGAGAAATGGTCATACGACTCTTGAATACGTCAGTTCAGGAGTTGTGCAAACCATGGTTCTCCAACACTACATCTTCCTCCGTCTATCAAGGTGTTGAAGAACATGGTCATGGAATGCTAATCGACATCGTCTCACGGGCTGGTACAATCAGCAACAAAGGGTTTCTAGTCAATGCTTCATGTATACGTCTGATGAAGCGAAAAGTGTACCGCTTTTAAGGGGTCATTTAAGCCCTAAATCGTATTTATTTGATCAAATATTGCCCTAAATCGTTCCTTTTGTCATTTTAGGTACTTTTGGGAAGAAATCTGGAAAAGGAAGCATTTTGGACGTTTTTGGAGCATAAAAGTGAAGAAAACGACAAAGTCTCAAAATCGGCTGAAAAGTACCTTTGACGGCGTCAGGAATTTCCCCAGACGGCGTCACGGCTTGGCAAGAAAAAGGTGGATATGAAATTTACTCATGATAAGCCAGAGAATTTTGCATGAAAAATCTGACGGCGTCACCCTTTGAAGTGATCAAGGTCGTCACGGCTTAATTTAAAGAGGGACGGCGTCAAGCTTATTTCTGACGGCGTCAAGCCTTGATAAGCCATAACGGATTTTGGAGGTCTAAAGAGGGACGGCGTCAGGAAGGCCATCCGGGAACCCTAAAAGCGGCGAGGTGACGGCGTCAGAATCTACAACGTGACGCCGTCAGACCTTAATCTCTATATATAGTTTTGCAATTTTTTGTCATTAGTGTGGAACTTGGTGTGTAATCTTTTGGGAGGAAACCCTAAGACGATTTTAGCAGCTTTTTCAAGGATTTTTGCCTTGAGATCTTCCATGTTACATTGAAGATAAGTTATCAATTAATCATTCAATATGTCTATGTGCTGTTTGATTCTATCTTGTTCTTGTCTTTTGTTTAACATGCTAGGCTAGGTTTTCTTAGTGTTTGCTTAGATCTAATGAAACCTAGCTATTGATTATTGGTTATTAGTGTGTTATTAGTTGTATTGGATGATTGTTCATCTATGTTAGGCTTAAGAAAACTGGCTAACTTCCTATTCGGTAACTTGCTTGAACGTCTTAAGAAACATGAACCAATGCGTACTAAAGGTTTTTATGGTTGTATTTAATGCATGAGCGAATTCTAGTGATCCCATGTTAGGAGCTTCTTAGCCGGCTCGACATAGGAGTGAAGTAGGAGTTCATAGAGTTGGGGAAGTACGTACGCCACCCCACGATTGGTATTAAGGAATACACCCGTCATCCACGCAATTAATACACACTAATCAACCGGTAAAAGATAGTTAGGGAGTAAGGAAATCTAAGTAAACACATTTCTCTCCATATAAGTTTCACCACCTTTTCATTTTCTGTTATTTTATTTTATTTGCATTCGTAGTAACTTGGGTTAGTTGACTAGCAACTAATTCCGCCCACTCTTTCAAACCCGAGATTTTACTTGCTTTCATAAAAATATAAAAAAATACAAAAAAGAATCTTCTCTCACCCTTAGACCTATTAGAGTAGTTTTTCATACCTAACGAACACTATTCCCTGTGGAGAATGATCAATCCCCCGTACTTACCACTACACTATACTACATCGGTCAGGTACACTGCCTGGTGGGGTTGTAAGCCTCTTGAGATCCCTCGAGAGGTAAAACCTGTTGTAAGGTTGCAAAACCACGCATCATGTATACGTCATCAGGCTACATGTACACATCATGATGATGATTCCGATTAATCGTAACCATCAGGGGAGAGAAATGTGTACACCAAGGACGCACAACAGGTTCACGTGATCGGGCTTAATACTTCTTCTTAGTTGAAGTTATTCCGGGAAGACAAATGTCATAACCGCAGAGAAGATCAGTGGTTCAACTTGTTACCTTGGTGTTATACTAAAGACTGAAGAAGGTCGAGTCGTCAGTCTATTCTTCATTCTCTGCTGTGTGTTATCGTCTCATGTGTACGCTGCGGGCTGATGGGTTATATGTAAGGTTACTGGAAGGCATTTGGTGAGATGAAGATGGTTGGTATTCTGTTCCTCCATATTGGGCAATCTTGAAGAAGGTCGAGTCTACAGTCTTCTCTACATTCTCCGCTATGTGTTAGAAGACTAAAGACGGCATGCATTTGGTTATCTAAAGACTTCTTCATATTATGGGCGTTCATCCAAATTCTTCCTTCTATTATGGGTGTTCATCAGAAAGGTTGTCAGATTAGGGGAGAGCACTAATTAGGGGAGAGTGAAAAGCCTGAATTAATCCCTAAGTTAAAAGTGCTCACGTTACTCTTCAGCAAGTTAAATGATGGAAGCGGAAAAGATTCAGGATGCTGAGGAGTAATGGTTTTCGGTTCGTATCCTTGTATATATTTTGCTTCTTACATTCTTTTTCATATCTTATACCATTTTGTAAATAAATATATAGAAATCTTGCTAATTGTAAATAGAGAAATGTAAAATCAGAAAAACCATAAAAATTAAAAAATTAGAAAAGACCAAAAATAGTTTCACCTAGGCATGTCTTCTGTTTATCGATAACATTTACGGACTTAGAAATGTCATTCAATAATGGCACGGGTCTTTAAATGAAGCTCGAGCAGAAGTTAAAATGGAGTGTTAAAACATGTCTAAATGGCTTGCTATTACTTTAGATAGCAACCCGCGCTTCAAAATGGGGAAAGCACGTCGCCTAAAAGACGGCTGTTCCTCCAACTGGGTGATGTTCACCTGGGCATGGATTACTTTATATCCATGTTTCTTCGATCTGATGTACGTTTCAGTGCATCATTTCTTGAAAAAGAAGAGAAATCTTCTTTGCATACAAATAGTTTTCATTCTGTGATTCTTCTGAAAATTATTTGTAAGACACTTGGTGATTTTGTGTTGCTTGAAATTTGTTTAAACTTGGATTATGCATAAAATTTGTCACTCAATCAACGACTACAAATCTTTAACTTGAATACGGGTCATTGATTGAGGGGGAGAGTGAATTCAAATTTTATATCATCAAACGGGTTTCTAGATTAATTCATATTCTTTGAAAAGGTTTTGTAGCTAATGGGGTATTAGTTGAAGAGGAAATTGCTAAAATTTATATCAAATGGGCAAATGTGTTAGTTGCTAGAAAGTTTAGGACATTATGTGCAATTTGCTTATAGTTTCCTAGCTTCATATAACTAGAAGGTTCATTTGTATCACTTTGGAATCCTCGTTTAATCCCCTAGATACAATAAGACTCAAAACCTAAAAGAAGTTAGAAAACCAGTTGTGTTTGATGTTCTTGAATACTCCACTGGCATTTGTATGATCTAAGTGAATGAGTTTCAAATGTTGTTTGTCTCTGCTGCTTAATTGCTGTTGATATTGTGCATATGTTCTCAGGATTTGCTTAGGTATATTGCTATCATGTTAGAATCATGTTCCTAAGATCCTGAGTTGAATATTGATATCTGTGTGAATTGCCATGTGCATGATTGCTATTTGCTCTTCATGCTAGATAGTGGTTTGACGTAGTCCCTGATTGTGGTTTGATTATAAGATGAACTTGGCATTATAATGTGGCAAGCTGCTGAAGGGTAGCTATTAAGGAATAGTGTATCTGTATGTATGTATATCTGTGTTGATATTCTTATGCAGATTCCATAGCCAAAATGAATGTGCCAGTTCCCGCTCTAACCATTTGATCAGACGGTCAAACTCTATTAATTGGCTCAGAATTCACCACGACAACAACAATGGCAGCAACAACAACAACAACACCGTCATCACCACCACCACCTTCAGTGAAACAAAGCAATATTTGTTCCGATCTCGCCAAGTGGGGATCTACAATACTTGGACGTTCTTGTTGGTGGATGGATAATCGATGTTGACCAATGACTCCCTTCAGAGAAGCGGATGATCACATCATCTGTGCAAAAAGGTCAATATCATTCGTGTCATTAAAGTCATCTTGTGCATAAGAAGCAGTGAATCTCCCTCTTAGATTAAGGGGGAGCATAGTATGTTTCATCATCAGACTACATTAAATCGGACACATTTTCTCCCACATTTTCTAACTTATTTAAATCAATTGGGATCACAAATCTCAAAAGGTTTGAAATTTTTGATCGGGGGAGAGAATGTGATTTAAATATGAAACCTGATGAAAATGTGATGTTTTGGACTTAAGTGTGAGCTCTCCCATATGTGCTAAACTCTTTCGTATATCGATGCACATATTGAGGGGGAGCGAATGGACTAAAAGGATTTGGCATCTCACGTGAGCAAGGCTCAGACTTCACCAATGAATTGACGAATTGACGAAACATATACTGTCATTGATCGAAAGGACATATCCTGGCCGGGTAATAATTTCAAGCTGGTCTAACCAGTGATGTAAGCGTGTCTCGAAAAGGATGTGTCTGAGTAGAGTGTACCGTTTCGAGAAACTTTCTGTGGACTTGACCAGGCCGGGTAATAATTTCAAGCTGGTCTAACCAGTGATGTAAGCGTGTCTCGAATCGGTCATGTTCACTGAAAGTTGATCAATTCAAAAAGTGCGAGCTCTACCTAACATGTACAAATTTATAAAACAATCATTTGAGCACATGTTGAAGGGGAGCATTTGAAAAATATAAAACTCTCAAGTGTTTGCAAAAATGTGTTTCTGAATCATGAACACTTTGAGAGATTTTTCAAAGATTTGGTCAATGGCAATTGTGGAAGAACATCAAAGACCGACCATTTTACTTAATGTATGGAGTTATAAGGATGGTAAGGTTAGGTACAAGTTCCCACGATCCCGCCAGAGCCGGAGGGATCTACCCAGGGACAATCCACTAGTTAGTGTAGAAGTCCTTAGGTATGATTAAAAAAGGAGAAAAGTGGATAAGGAAAAGTGCCGACTGAGATGGAGCTAGTACTGGAACAAACCCAACAAGGTTCTAGTAATGAAGTCTCGGTAAGCACTGAAGGGGTTGAAGAATGAAAAAGAATTGTAAAGATAAAGGGTGAAAAGAAAGAAGCCCTCCTTACAACTTAGGCAGAAACCGGGTCAATACAGATGCTGTCAGAATCACTTAGTTGATTGCTGGCATTGAAGACAAAGTATCATGGACCCAGTGATACGCTGCACAACCCTCCCTAGCCACTCAAGGTCCCTCAAAGGATTCTTGTTTCAATTGTCACGGAGTTCAATACATTCCTATCGTCTCTCTCACTCCGAGTTAGATGATATTGAAAAGGTGGCAGTCCTCTCCAGCCTCCGCTCACTAAATCAAAACGCACTATAGAGTCTAGAGCCACGAGATTCATAATAAGATCTCTTAGGGACATGAATTACTTCTACACTGGTTGTTCAACATTAAGGACACCAGTTGTAAACTTATGAGTCCTTCGCAGATCTTAGCAATCTGCCAGAACATTTATGAGAGAATTTACGAATGTAATTCTCAATGATTGAATGGAAATTTCTGCCAGGGTCAACATCAAACAGCCCTGAAAGCAGGTCACTTCAGTAATTCTTTATGGATTACGCTTGGTGGTCACGGCGGTTTCAAACGGTCTACAGTCGTGGAGTGATCTCCAGCGACTCACCTAATCGTTGATGTGCTACGGTTCGATCTTAAAAAGCCCTCTGTGGGTTTTCGATTAGGAACGGTCTTGGTAAGGATTAGAGAGAGTTTTCACACTATGCTGTTAACAATCTCAAAGTCCAAACCTGTAAGTACCGGTCGATTTGTTGCTAACTGTGGTATGCAGGAACTTCTGGCGATTGTAGCTGTGGAATGCTGTAGCTGGTTGCTGTTGTAGCTGGTTGCAGAAAAGATGCCAATCCATCATCACATGTTCACACTTTGTCATCAACATAATCAAGGGAATCATGATAATCTAAAAGACCTTCAACACTGCTTCCGCAACTCTGAAGCTGAAGATCATGATTCAAAAAAGTGTGAGCATGTCGACACAACAAACACAATCCTATACCACATGTTCACACTACATCATCATTGTAATTCTACAAAGTCATGATCAACCAAAAGACCTTCAACACAGCTTCTGCAAACTCTGATGCTGAAGATCATGACACCCAATAGTGTGAGCATGTCGGCTCGAAGATTATCACGTCACATGGAGACATACTACCGAAAGATGACTTAAAGACAAATGTTGGATGATAAATTCTAAAAATACTCAAAGATCATCCAAGATAGAAGAACGGTCATCAAAAGATCACTGCTAAAGGCACAAAGATACAAGACGTTGAAGAATCGAAGACTACGAGCTATGAAGTCAAGATCAAAAGATAAAATGCTAGAATTCAAGTTATTATTTCCGGGGTGACCTCCCTTAGGGGGAGATTGTTAGGAATATAAATATTCATATGAAGGTTCGGTCACCTCGAATATCTATTTAGCATTTACATAGCTCGTAGGCTTATTTATATTAGCGTAGTAATATTAGTATTAGTATCAATAGTATTAGTCGTATTTATATTTGTGGAGTGGGTCGGGGCTTTCCCCACTGTCAGCTCACTCCACAGCTCACTAGGGGCACTAATAGTAGTAAGTATATAAACCCTTCCCACACTTGGGAAGGGTGGAACTCTTCACACATTTAATCTAATTTTTTCAGATTTTCTTTCAAGGGTTCCCTCTCTCTCTCTCTCTAACATCTCACTAACTCCATGGGTTTCTTGATCTTTCAAGATCCAAGACCACCCAAATAGATCCACACAATCAAAAGGTTAGATCTCACATCAAGGAAGAAGGAAGTTTGAAGATTGTTTTGATCGTGTAATTCTTTGGTGTTTGTGGTCTTTGATTCGTTGGGTTGTTTTGTTTCCCTTGGGTCTCGTTGAAAACTGCTACAAGGTAATTCTTGATCTCTTTGTTCTTAAGCCATTCGACACCATATATATATCATATGTAATCAGAAGTTAAACATGTTATACGATCATTATCATCTTGTCTAAATACTATTTATCACTTCTTTAAATCTGTATATGAATAACATTTATAAACGCCACAGAAAAATTATGAAACTCTATAAACCATGTGTCGACTTGTGTTCTATTTTGGTCATTCGAATCATTGGCGAATACGAGTCCTAGACCTGGTCATTTAACTCTAATAAACTCATTAACACGTGACCTAAAAATCTGGAAACAAACCTTAAGCAATTAATGTGGGGCATACATATTTAGGGCGTGGGATTAGGGCTTGTTTGGTGTGATATTATGTGATTCTTTGGCTAGTAAATATATGTTTGAGTGTGTAACGAGTGTGTGATCATCAAGGGATGTAAAACCTGTGTTTGTGTGTTGTATTTAAGTCCATAATAAGGTGTGTTTAAATCGGATCTAAATTGGTTAGGGTATTAGGTTGATTTGGCCTCGTTATCACATGTGGTGTCTCGCTAGTCTTGTTGTCGAGTATGTGTGTTTGCGTGTAAGTTATTGAGTGATCAAGAGGTGTTTGAAACATGTTATTAACTTAAATAAAAGGACTAAGGGTCATGGATGTGGTGTGGTTAATCAATGGTTGCTTTTGGTGTGCTTTAGGTCGATTATGGTCCACAAGGATTAGGATTTGTGTTAGTTTCTGTCTCACTAATAAGTTTTCCAGAATTTGGGTCATTTTGCACAAGTATAAGTTAATGATAGAAACGTGTTTTTGCAAGATTTTTGAGGCTAAAACTAAATTCAGGATGTGTGTTATCTTGGTATCAAATTTCATAATTTTTGGAGGTCATGAAGGTGGTCTTTTGATTTTTTACTAGATTATGTGTCAAAACGGTGAATCTAAGTCTGAAAATCAGTCGATTTGTGTGATTTTTCATTTCTAAACTATAAAGAATTAAGCCATGGGATCTGCAGGAAGTGACTTCTATATGTGTAGTAATTTCATAAATGTTTGTGGATTTTTCCAAAGTGTTTTGATATGCCTTTTAAATGCATACTTTCTGGGTACTTCAGCAGTTTATTTTCTGGACAGTCGTGTAAAGAGTGATTTTTATTGTGTGCTTGTACTAATGAATAAAATCTGGAAAAATTCTTGAAAATACTTAAGATATATATGTATCACTGGGTAAAATTATAGAATTAAATGAGCTTGTTTGAGGTGTTTTCAAAATCATAATAATCGTACCTGATTTATATAAGAATCTTAAATCATTAATTAAAACACTTATAAACCTAATATTGGTGTATTTGGAACCTAAATAAGATAAATATCATCTTGAAGTCTAATAACTTATGTTTTGATTATTAATCACGGTTAACCTCTAACTTTGGCCTATTAGCATTCTTACCCTAAACTTTGATTAATTATGAGTTCTACCTAAAAGTTCTTACCCTAAACCCTAAATGTGTTAACATAAATTTCAATAAATATTTAAAATCAGCAATGAGCTAAAAAGTATCATATGAACCCTAATCCGTTTAGATTCGTTGAAGGATACGTGACGTTGTTTCCTTGTGTTCACTTTTCCGTTTGCTTTCATACGAATATTCTACCCTTTCTCAGTAAGGGTTTCGCATGACTCTTCGATCCTTGACTTTATTTCATTCGTTATGATATTCATTGGTGATTTCCGTTTGATATGATTTCTTATGATATGATATTTAGTTCTATGTCATTTGATATGGCATTCATTCATGTTGTTATACTGTTTAGAGATACTATAATAAATTCATTATGATGTAATAGTTTTGTTTATTCTGTTACCCGAGCTAACTAGTCATGGAGGTACCGTGACCATGTCATTGAGGCACCAATGGCATGACACTATCTATGGCGGTGTGATTGGTCGGCGTTCCCTTGTGATATGTATATATAATTATTGAGCTCGTGTTCTTATTTGCCATTTTGGTACGCCAATATATTTTTCAGAGTACAGGTGTATGGTGGCGTACATATTTTGTTTTGCAGGGAGCGTATGGATGCATCCTAGGTTCGGATTATGATATGATTATGTTATGGCTTTGTAGTGAATGGTGTTGTGTGCCATACACCCCATGTCACTTTTGGGAGGTCATGTCTCCATTTGTTATGTTATGATATGATTGTGTGGTTAAACAGGTAGCTTGCTTTGTGAGCTCGTGGATAATTTCTTATGATTCGTTGCCTTCATTACCTTTCACTTAATTTATTAGTTGTTTGATTCTCATGACTTGTGACATCTTGTTCGGCAGATTCTTTTGATTTCATTTCATATACTTATTTATATTCAGTTCATTATTCGTTTATATATGTTCACTGGGCTTTTTATGTTCAGCCGCATTTTCTTTCCTCTGCTGCAGGTATTCAAGTGGGATGCTGGGATTTGAGTGATGAGAGTAGGAGCTTTTAGAGGACCAACCCAACCTTAGTTTCCCTATCTTTTGGAATTAATTTATGACTTATGTCTTGGTTATTTTATTTCATTCTAGAGTTGGATTTGATTTGTATTTTCGTTGGAAGTCATTTTGTTTCATGACTTGTATTTATTTATTTAAGTCTTCCGCTTGCGTTTATTATGTTCTGATTGACACCATAATGTGACATTTTGACCCTTGTCGGGTTGGGGTGCCACAATTATGGTATCAGAGCCAGGTTATGTCCTGTAGAGCATAGGTTATGGCCTGTGAGGATTAGGTAGACATTAGGCTTCCTTCTGCTTTAACCGTTTCCTTTCACACCTTGATCTTAACCTCTGATTTGTCTTTGTTTCGTTTATTGATATTTTTTTAGATGGTGAGCACACGTGCTACTACCCCACCTGGAGGTGATGCTGCTGCTTTTAATGCGGTTGTTGCTGCGGCCGTTCAAGCCTTGTTACCGGATCTCACTGCCAGGATCGATGATGAGATTCGTCAAAAAGCGACTTCTGGTGGTACTGGTGGCGATGCTCCGCCCACCATACATGTTTGGTTGGAGAGGTTTGTAAAGCAGAAACCTCAATCGTTCAGCTCTGCCACTACTCCAGTTGAAGCTGAAGACTGGATTACCCATATGGAGAAAATTTTTGAGGTGTTGGGATGTTCTGATGAGTTTAAGGCTAGGATGGCTAGCTATAAACTGGAAGGTGATGCCCTCAGTTGGTGGAAGGCTCACAAGCAGGCTAAGGGTGGAGAAGATTTTGTAGCTGCTATGACATGGAAGGAATTCC